>NC_069429.1:38565109-38647212 GCF_026875155.1 Cherax quadricarinatus | reverse complement strand
AATAAAAATACTAATGATGCTATTATACACATGCTAGAACATATATACACTGCAATAGAGAAAAAAGAAGTCCCACTGGGGATCTTCATTGACTTACGTAAAGCTTTTGATACAGTTAACCATGACTTGCTCCACGTAAAATTTGCACACTATGGTATAAGAGGCACTCCATCAACTACCTCAAGTCATACCTCAGCAACAGAAGCCAATATGTGTATGCAAATGGGGCAAACTCTTCTGCACAACCAATTACAGTTGGTGTCCCACAGGGAAGTGTCCTTGGCCCTCTTCTCTTTCTCCTATACATAAATGACCTACCAAATGCTTCGCAATTACTCAAACCCACACTATTTGCAGATGACACTACATACGTCTTCTCCCACCCGAGCCCAGTCACGCTAGCCAATACTGTAAATACCGAATTACAGAAAATATCTACCTGGATGAGGACTAACAAACTTACACTAAACATTGACAAAACCTACTTCATTCAGTTTGGTAACAGAGCTACAGATGTCCCTCTTAACATAATGATAAACGGATCACCTATCACAAAGCTAACAGAGGGAAAATTCCTAGGAATCCACCTTGATAATAGACTCAAATTTCATACACATATACAACAAATTTCTAAGAAAATTTCCAAGACTGTAGGCATACTATCGAAGATACGGTACTATGCTCCACAGTCAGCCCTCCTGGCCCTATATCACTCTCTTATTTACCCCTATCTCACCTATGGAATTTGTGCATGGGGCTCAACAACAAGTAACCATCTCAGACCACTAATTACCCAACAAAAGGCTGCAGTTAGAATGATAACAAATTCTCACTATAGGCAGCACACTCCACCAATATTCAATACACTAAACCTACTCACCATTCAAAACATCCATACTTATTATTGCACCTATTACATACATAGAACACTTAACTCTGATATTAACCCTCCCCTCAAACATCTCCTTGCCAACCTCAACAGAACACATGACCATAACACAAGGCACAGATCACTCTTTGATGTACCTCGTGTCCATCTCACACTATGCAAAAACTCAATGCACATAAAAGGCCCTAAAATCTGGAATTCATTACCTGTAAATATAAAAGAAACACTACCTGTTTATAAATTCAAGTCTCTTCTCAAAGATCACTTACTCACCCAAAACCAAATAAATACTGAATAACTAAACCTTATCAATTGTATATCTTAAATGTTTCTCACAATTATATCACATAAATGTTAAACCTAAAACCCAATCTAACTTTATTATTTTTAAATACACTACCTAACAGAATACTCCATTCTACTGAATGTACAACAATGCATACAACCATATGACCTGTCTTTGTAATACTCACTTGTGCTTTATAGTAATCTGTTTACATTAAAGTTTATCACTGATATCATCATTGCTTAGTTAATGTTAAGTTAATTTTAAGCCAGCCCGTAATGCTATGCATAGTATAAGTGGCTTTGGCATGCTGCTCTTATCTGTATTTTTTGTACCCCTGTATGTGTGCTCAAATTTCTAAATAAATAAAATAAATAAATAAATAGGGGGGCAATGTGGCAGATGTTGCAGGTGTATGGTGTAGGAGGTAGGTTACTGAAAGCAGTGAAGAGTTTTTACAAGGATAGTGAGGCTCAAGTTAGAGTATGTAGGAAAGAGGGAAATTATTTCCCAGTAAAAGTAGGCCTTAGACAAGGATGTGTGATGTCACCGTGGTTGTTTAATATATTTATAGATGGGGTTGTAAGAGAAGTAAATGCGAGGGTCTTGGCAAGAGGCGTGGAGTTAAAAGATAAAGAATCACACATAAAGTGGGAGTTGTCACAGTTGCTCTTTGCTGATGACACTGTGCTCTTGGGAGATTCTGAAGAAAAGTTGCAGAGATTGGTGGATGAATTTGGTAGGGTGTGCAAAAGAAGAAAATTAAAAGTGAATACAGGAAAGAGTAAGGTTATGAGGATAACAAAAAGATTAGGTGATGAAAGATTGGATATCAGATTGGGGGGAGAGAGTATGGAGGAGGTGAATGTATTCAGATATTTGGGAGTGGACGTGTCAGCGGATGGGTCTATGAAAGATGAGGTGAATCATAGAATTGATGAGGGGAAAAGGGTGAGTGGTGCACTTAGGAGTCTGTGGAGACAAAGAACTTTGTCCTTGGAGGCAAAGAGGGGAATGTATGAGAGTATAGTTTTACCAACGCTCTTATATGGGTGTGAAGGATGGGTGATAAATGTTGCAGCGACGAGAAGGCTGGAGGCAGTGGAGATGTCATGTCTGAGAGCAATGTGTGGTGTGAATATAATGCAGAGAATTCGTAGTTTGGAAGTTAGGAGGAGGTGTGGGATTACCAAAACTGTTGTCCAGAGGGCTGAGGAAGGGTTGTTGAGGTGGTTCGGACATGTGGAGAGAATGGAGCGAAACAGAATAACTTCAAGAGTGTATCAGTCTGTAGTGGAAGGAAGGCAGGGTAGGGGTCGGCCTAGGAAAGGTTGGAGGGAGGGGGTAAAGGAGGTTTTGTGTGCGAGGGGCTTGGACTTCCAGCAGGCATGCGTGAGCGTGTTTGATATGAGTGAATGGAGTCAAATGGTTTTTAATACTTGACGTGCTGTTGGAGTGTGAGCAAAGTAACATTTATGAAGGGGTTCAGGGAAACCGGCAGGCCGGACTTGAGTCCTGGAGATGGGAAGTACAGTGCCTGCACTCTGAAGGAGGGGTGTTAATGTTGCAGTTTAAAAACTGTATTGTAAAGCACCCTTCTGGCAAGACAGTGATGGAGTGAATGATGGTGAAAGTTTTTCTTTTTCGGGCCACCCTGCCTTGGTGGGAATCGGCCAGTGTGATAATAAATAATAAATAAAAAAATTGTGTACTGGCTAGGTTGATGACAGGGGGAAGTCAGTGTTAATGATCCTGGGCACAGAGCATCACTAAACAACATATTCAAGCCCAAATCATTGTTATCCACTAACTCAACAGGAGACAAGGATGGTTGTTGCATCTTTGACATAGCTCCAGTAATTGCGCTGAGAGGAAATAAAATAGACTTCTCTCTACAAGCTTCAATGGCATAATTTTCATCAGTGTTATTATCAATCACAAGTGGTTCCTTACATATAACAGCATGAAGGATATCGTTCCCTATCAACAAGTCCACTGACCTGATGGGAAATACACCACTGGATATACCTACTGAAATATAACCAGTGTAATAGCTTATTTCAATGTAAACTTTGTGTAGAGGTACTTTTATAACAGCCCCACCATAGGCTTCTAACAATACATCTATCTTGCAATAGGTATCATCAGTTATGTGCAGTGCATCTTCTCTTAATAACATGAGATAACTGCCAGTATCTCTAAAAGTAATTACTTCAGTTAGATGTGATTCGCCAAGTCCTACTTTGCCTATCGATAAGTAAGGACTCATCGCTGAACGAATCTTTTCGTTAGATACACTTTCTGATGCTAGTCATCTATTCTGAGTAATATTACCTAAAACAGTAGGATCAGAGGTATTACTAGGATTTTGGTGCCTTTGTTGCATGGAAGAGGATACGACTTGTGTGGGGACACCAGCCACACGACCGTCTCTGGTATCTCTTTCTAACTTATAGCAGTATTCTCTAGCAAGTCCTTTTCTGTTACAATAGGTACATTTTACTTTCTTCTTCTCAATATCAGACTTCTGTCTAGCCACAGAGACAGATTCAGGATTGTGAGTTTTCCTGGTAAAGGTACGAGAAGTTACAGTAGCAGGTACATCAGGCCGGTTGCCAACTTCTAGAACAATTTTTATAGTTACATTGTTTCTCTGTGTTTTAGTACATACAAGTTTGTGAGAAATCTCATAATTGTCTGCTAATGCTGCAGTTTCCAGAATATCCGAGGCCGTATGATCAATCAGATATTCTTGTATGTCAGCAGACATACAGTTGTAAAACTCTTTGTGTAGTAACAACTGAACTAGACAGTCATAATTGTTACATTTAGCAGCTCTACACCTCTCAAATGCAACTTTTTTCTCACGAGCAAACTCTACACAAGTTTGATCATGTCGTCATTGTAACATACGAAATGCACGTTGATAACTTACGGGTAACAAGTTATATGTCTCTAGAATAGTTTGCTTGACAGAGTCATAGCTAATGTACTTGGCAAATGGTAAAGCAGCAGTACAAGTTTGAGCTCTTCCTGTCAAAGCTGTGTGCAACAAGGTAGCCCAGTGTTTACGTGGCCAGTTCATAGCACGTGCCTGGTTCTCAAACGCATCAAAATAGGCGTCTAAGTCACTCTCAGAAAATTTAGGAACCATTGAGGCAGCTTTCTGCACATTAAATGTGTCCTGTGTTGTACTAACAGGTTTATCAACTTTATCAGATCTATCAGTCTGTTGTCTTCCCAGACGAACATTTTCTCTCTGGAAATTTTCTTCGTTCAATTTAAGCTGTACCTCTATTTGTGCAGTCTGCAATATAATGAGACATTCCAACCTCTCAAACTGTTCCTCAGAGATAGGACCAGTAGGTAATGGAGGAGTAAGGAATCTAACGAATGAGTCTGGATGGTCCTTAGGTCGGACACCTTGTCCAGCCATCCTTAGAGAGTCTAGATCTGGTCTAGGATAAGTAGATACAGGTGTAGCATACATGGTACTAGTATGAGGCTGAGTCATACTACCAGCTACACTCAGTACTATTGTGTTAGTGAGGCGGGAAGGTGTGAACGAGTAAAGAATTACACTTGGCTCAGACACTTCTGCCGTAGTTGCTCTCTCTTCTATGTCATCAAATAGAGTTATACTTTCTAATAGCGACACTAGGCTGTCTGTATCTAAATCATAATCAGACATCTCTGCACGAGCAGGAAAACAATATACAGTGGACCCCCGCATAACGATTACCTCCAAATGCGACCAATTATGTAAGTGTATTTATGTAAGTGCGTTTGTACGTGTATGTTTGAGGGTCTGAAATGGACTAATCTACTTCACAATATTCCTTATGGGAATAAATTCGGTCAGTACTGGCACCTGAACATACTTATGGAGTGAAAAAATATCGTTAACCGGGGGTCCACTGTATCTTTAATTAACGCTCTGACAGTTTCTGCGGTGTAATTCCTGTTATACGTCACACCGAGATATTTGGACACTCGCCAACACGTCTGAAGTTTTAATGTACTGAACTCAGACAAAGTCAGAGTATCAACTGTTTCACTTTGACATACATCATGAAAATAAATGCACTTTGAGAGAGCGATTATGGGAAACTATAATCCTAATAGGAATTTCAGTGTTGATTGTCTTAGAGTTAGAGCTCATAAACAGTATTTCCATCTCCTTGGATCAAGAGACTCAGTCAAGTACATACATCCACCTATTATGTTGTACAAGACTAAACTCAAAGTCTTCAGATTAGGAAAGTACTCAAAGTGTTTGACCAAATAGTTACTAGTGTGTCAAACTGGACAATTTCTCCAACACCTTGGATCAAGAGCATCCCAGACAGGCCCCCATTTGTTACAAAAAACGCAATTTCTAATAAGCATAGAAATCTCCAGTGAAAACTAGAAAGGACTGCCCTTCTAGCATCCAGCTTGGTTACTGGGTTTTCGTAACAAGTAGTCAGTATCAGTTCTATCCTGTCAAAGAAAGAACAAATCAAGGAAGCTGATGTTGTGAAAGGTGTTAATATAGGGAGTGGATGAGGTGCCTTCTTCAAAGATTAAGGACATTTGTGAGAAGAGGAATGATGTCCAAATGTTTGTGCAGAAGTACCACCCTTAGCAAGCTGAAACAAGCCATCTTTGCAACAAGTTCAGTGACAAAACCATGTCCCATTTTAGGGAAATGTTAAAGAGGTGCCAGAAACATAGGACTGTGGACAGTTATTTTGTGAGACAGGGGTCCAGTGACTCTCAAGCTGGTCCTAGTGGCATTAAAAGACAGAGAAGGGAAGTAACCCCAGAGAGGGCTTTACCTGAAATCCTAATGGAGGGGGATTCTCCTTCCAAACATTAACCCCAACTCCCTCTTTCCTCCTCCTTATCTTCCAGATGCCATCACCAATCTTCAATAAAGGTAAGTAAAAATGTTATTTTATATGTATTACTATACATGATGACACTCTTCAGGTCACTTGTACTATCTAGGCTGGAATATTGCTGCACACTAACAGCACCTTTCAAGGCAGGTGAAATTGCTGACCTAGAAAATGTACAGAGAACCTTCACGGCGCGCATAACGGAGATAAAACACCTCAATTACTGGGAGCGCTTGAGGTTCCTGAACCTGTATTCCCTGGAACGCAGGCGGGAGAGATACATGATTATATACACCTGGAAAATCCTAGAGGGACTAGTACCGAACTTGCACACGAAAATCACTCACTACGAAAGCAAAAGACTTGGCAGACGATGCAACATCCCCCCAATGAAAAGCAGGGGTGTCACTAGCACGTTAAGAGACCATACAATAAGTGTCAGGGGCCTGAGACTGTTCAACTGCCTCCCAGCACACATAAGGGGGATTACCAACAGACCCCTGGCAGTCTTCAAGGTGTCACTGGAAAAGCACCTAAAGTCGGTTCCTGATCAGCCGGGCTGTGGCTCTTACATTGGTTTGCGTGCAGCCAGCAGTAACAGCCTGGTTGATCAGGCTCTGATCCACCAGGAGGCCTGGTCACAGACCGGGCCGCGGGGGTGTTGACCCCCGGAACTCTCTCCAGGTAAACTCCAGGTAATACATAATTAAAAACCATAGTATTTTTTGTATGTAAAACTATAATTAATCTCTATAAAATGTATTTTTTGTGTGAATATTTTTGGGTTTCTGGAACGGATTAATTGTATTTCCATTATTTCTTATGGGAAATATTACTTTGAATTTCAGACTTTTCGAATTTAGAACTAGCTCCTGGAACAAATTAAGTTCGATTTTTGAGGTTCCACTGTATATAAATGTTACATCCTACCTAATAAATATAACTAAGTCAAATAATAATATAAAGCAATATATTTATGATTTAGCTATTATCGCAAATACAAGCAATATAAAATTATAAGAAGAGGTAATATACATTATATACATTGTGACCCATTCAGGGGTCGCAATAATAAGCATAATCTGATTAATGATACTCAGCATGGATTCATGAGAGGCCATTCTTGTCTAAACCAATTTATTAACTTTCTTCAGTAAAGCTTTTGAGGCTTTTGATCACAATAAAGAATTTGATATTACAGTGGACCCTTGAATTTAGTAGTACCTTTTCTGTATGTAAAACTATTTTTATTATCTATAAAATGTATGTTTTGTTAATATTTTCCATAGGAAATAATGTAAATCCAATTAAACCATTCCAGACACCCAAAAATATTAACAAACAATACATTTTATAGATAATAAAAATAGTTTTGCATAGAGAAAAGGCACTACTAAATTCGAGGGTCCAGTGGTATTTACTTAGATTTAACCCCTTCAGGGTCCAAGGCCAAAATCTGAAGTGGTGCTCCAGTGTCCAAGAAATTTGGAAAAAAAAAAAAAAAAAAAAAATTCTTACAGAATTAAAGAGCATATTTTTGTGAAGGTAATAAGACAAAAAAAAAAAAATCTGATCAGTACTTACCGAGATACAGTGCCAAGAAGTTTGTCAAAAATGATGTGGTGGCGGCAACATCGACGAATTGCACATACGCGCATTATATTATTTTGCGTTTTTTGTTGTTTTTTCTTTTCTTTTCCAATTTTTTCTATTCCTACTAACATTTGGGGCCTGAGAGACCAATACTGTATATAATGTATACAGTGGACCCCCGCATACCGTACTCATCACATACCGTACAATCCGCATACCGCTCGTTTTGATCGCAAAAATTTTGCCTCGCATACCGCCCAAAAACCCGCTCACCGCTCTCCGTCCGAGACGCGTCCAATGTGTGCCCTCAGCCAGCCTCACATGTTCCGCCGGTGGCATTGTTTACCAGCCAGCCTCCGCGGTAACATCCAAGCATACAATCGGAATATTTCGAATTATTACAGTGTTTTCGGTGCTTTATCTGGAAAATAAGTGACCATGGGCCCCAAGAAAGCTTCTAGTGCCAACCCTACAGCAATAAGGGTGAGAATTCCAATAGAGATGAAGAAAGAGATCATTGATAAGTATGAAAGTGGAGTGCGTGTCGCCGACCTGGTCAGGTTGTACAAGAAACCCAAATCAACCATCTCTACTATTGTGGGCAACAGAAAGGCAATCAAGGAAGCTGTTCATGCCAAAGGTTCAAATGTGTTTTCGAAACAGAGATCGCAAGTGATGGAAGATGTTGAGAGACTCTTATTGGTGTGGATAAATGAAAAACAGCTAGCAGGAGATAGCGTCTCTCAAGCGATCATAAGCGAAAAGGCTAGGAAGTTGCATGAGGATTTAATTAAAAAAATGCCTGCAACTAGTGATGATGTGAGTGAATTTAAGGCCAGCAAAGGTTGGTTTGAGAGATTTAAGAAGCGTAGTGGCATACATAGTGTGATAAGGCATGGTGAGGCTGCCAGTTCGGACCACAAAGCAGCTGAAAAATATGTGCAGGAATTCAAGGAGTACATAGAAAGTGAAGGACTGAAACCTGAACAAGTGTTTAATTGTGATGAAACAGGCCTGTTTTGGAAGAAAATGCCAAGCAGGACCTACATTACTCAGGAGGAAAAGGCACTCCCAGGACATAAGCCTATGAAAGACAGGCTTACTTTGTTGATGTGTTCCAATGCTATGTTGATTGCAAAGTGAAGCCTTTATTAGTGTATCACTCTGAAACTCCCAGCCCGTTCAGGCAAAGAATGTCCTCAAGGAGAATTTGTGTGTGCTGGGGAGGGCAAACAGTAAGGCATGGGTCACTAGGGACTTTTTCTATGACTGGTTTCCCATGCATTTTGCCCCAATGTGAAAGATTACCAACTGAAAAGAAATTAGAACTTAAGTGCCCCCCCTGGTGTTAGACAATGCCCCTGGTCACCCTACAGACGTGGCAGAGCGACTTATGGGGACATGAAATTCATTAAGGTGAAGTTTTTGCCTCCTAATCCCAAACTCCTCTCCTGCAGCCCATGGACCAGCAGGTTATTGCAAACTTCAAAAAACTGTACACAAAAGCTCTGTTTGAAAGGTGTTTTGTAGTGACCTCAGAAACTCAACTGACTCGAAGAGACTTTTGGAGAGATCACTTTAATATCCTCAATTGGTAAACCTTATAGGTAAGCTTGGGAGGGAGTGATAAGAAAACCTTGAACTTCTGCTTGGAAGAAAAACTGTGGCCAGAATTTTGTAGACAAAAGGGGTTTTGAAGGGTTTGAGGCTAACCCTGAGATGATTATGCCAGTTGAGGAATCCATTGTGGCATTGGGAAAGTCCTTAGGGTTGGAGGTTAGTGGGGATGATGTGGAAGAGTTGGTGGTGGGGGACAATGAAAAAAATAACCACTGATGAGCTGATAGATCAACTTCAACAGCAAGAGGCCAGACCTGAGGAAACTGGTTCAGAGGAGGGGAGAGAGAAATTGAGAAGTTGCCTACTATAAAGATTAAGGAAAATCTGTGCAAAGTGGCTTGAAGTGCAAACCTTCATGGATGAAAATCACCCTCACACAGCTATTGCAAGCGTGCTGGTGATTATTACACTGACAAATGTTGTGAAAACACTTTAGGGAAGTCATAAAGGAACGAGAGGTAAGGCCAAATTTTGGACAGATTTGTTGTGCGAAAGAAGTCCGTGACTCTGAAGCTGGTCCCAGTGGCATTAAAAGAAGAAGGGAAGTAACCCCAGAAAAGGGGACTCAACACCTCAAGTCTTAATGGAATGGGATTCCCCTTCTAAACACTAACACTCTCTCTCCCCTCCTCCCATCCCATCAATCATCACCAGATCTTCAATAAAAGTAAGTGTCATGTAATTGTGCATGCCTTTTTCAACTTGTGTGTATTAAAATTAACATTTCATGTGGTAAAAAATTTTTTTTTTCATACTTTTGGGTGTCTTGCACGGATTAATTTGATTTCCATTATTTCTTATGGGGAAAATTCATTCGCATACTGAACATTTCGCATAACAATCAGCCCTCTTGCACGGATTAAGGTCGCTATGCGGGGGTCCACTGTATATATAAACTCACTGTATTGAACACAATAACCGCACTAAAGTTATCATGTTATTGTTTACCACTGTTGTTTATTACAATAAACATGCACAAATCTTGTATAATACTAATGTTCTATCATATATTTACATATTTACAATCACTGGACACGGTTTTAGAACTGCTGGAGCTTGCGGAACTCCTTGAAACAAGGCACCATGCACAGAGGCACCTTACATTCCTCACACATAAACCGAGTGTCTTTGCGTCTTTGTTGCCGTCATTTTGTTTGTGCACAGACAATGCTCTCTTTGAGCAAATTTTTCTGAGTTGAAGGAAGTTGCATTATGAAATGACCCCCCTTCCCCTCCTCAAACGCTTGGGTATATCCTGAGGAATTCGAGGACCGTGTTGTATAGAGGTGTTGTTACCTGGAAACTTCATTATGAGTTGTCTGACAACAGACAACAAAATTCACCATACGGTGGTCTGTTGCCGTCTTTATTTGGTACATATATGCATTGAGCATTGAAATGTCCTGAGATGGAAGAAAAGTTTCATGTACCACTTGAAAACTTTTACGAACACAGTCAACAAAACCAATCTGCATGTCACATTTGTCAACCAAGCGCATGTTTTGTGTATAATCAATCACTGTCAGGGTTTTTCGAATGCGTTCATTAGTCACTCTATCAACTTTGCCACTGTCTTGCATTTCATTACGGTGAATGGTTGTCAACAATGTGACATCTCGTTTGTCATGCCACGTAATGCCATGATGTCATTGGCAGTAAACACCTCCCACGTCATCACCACGAGCCCTGCGTTGAGCCTGGGTATGTTACGATTAGAACGCACTGTGCCACACACATCTGTCTTGTTCACTCGCATGAAATCCCCTGAGTAATGGGCTTTTTGTACCAGTTATCGGTATATAATGTATTGCCCTTACCAAGATAAGGTGCCATCATGTTTCTCACTACGTCACCTGAGATACCCAATAACTCTTGGTATCTTTCAATGTTTTACTACCCGTGTATACAACAATATCCAAACACCAGGCCACTGTCACAATCACAGAGTACAAACAGTTTTATACCAAAGCATTTCCTCTTGCTCGGTTTATACTGCTTGAATGACAGTCTACCCTTTTAACAAAAAAACAAGACTCGTCAATTTCAAGATTCTTGATTGGATAAAAGTATATGCTGAACTTTTGTTTGAGATACATGAAACATTTCTAATCTTGTATAACCTGTCACTTCTGTAGGCCTGGTTTTGTCAGAGAAGTGCAACATAAGTAAGAGTGGATAAACCTGTTCATGGTTTTGATTTCACTGAAGACCGGGGTAGAAATTAGCCGATCTGTGGACCAGTATGCTTTTTATATTATGCTTATTTGACGGGAGGCATAAGCATTATTGTTGCAAAAAAGCAAATACATTTCTGCAACAGTCGTCTCTTTCCACCTGTGTAGTCTTGACTGTGGTGAGGGAAAATCGTATTTGCCATGGTGTACTCAAAATACTTATTATTTCCTGACAATAATTTCCATCAATGGCTGGTCAAAAATAATTCAAAGAATAAATTTAAGAATTCCAGTTCATTGGCCGTGGTTCCAAGGGGACAAGTAGGTAGAATTCCACTTTGAGAATATCAAAGTGGTGAGGTTGGGAACAAAATTGGGATTTTGCTGCCCAAACCCACATACGGTTTGCTGGTGGTACTGGACATCATTTGGCTGGTTGTGCGGGTGGTTGTGGTTGTGGTGGGCTGGTGGCTGGCGCTCCGCTTTGTCCCTTTAACTGACGAGTCAGCCCGCGTGGGTCCCAGCGTGGCCTGGTGAGTCACGCATGGCGGTGCCATACCATCACCACTAACACCATCCACTGATGCCTGTGGTCTATCCATGCCAAGTGTAGCCACATCATCCTCACTATCACTACCTAAAATGGTGTTGGGCCACGGGATGTAAATCGGGATGTACTCCCGGGGTGTACTCGGGATGTTTCTCCGGGATGTACTCCGGGATGTACTCCATCCCCTGGGCACAGCATAGGGTACACTACCCGAGCGCATGCCGGCGGCGAACTACCCATGCTTCATGGTGGATATGATTCCTCACTATCACTACTCGATTGATCGTCGAACGCAATAAAATCACAGTTTCCCCATCATTTTCATCATCATTACTGAAGTCAGAGGCCCGGCCACGCGAAAATATTAGTTTTCTCTTGCGATGAGGAACAACCGACCGTGAGTCACGAGTGCCCACACCAGAGGTAGAAGGTTGAGGATCGTCAGGGTTTTTTGCACTATTATTCGATATCTGGTCATCTTTTCGGTCACTAATGATTCAAAGCCATAGAATTCGTCTTCATTTCCACTTTCCATCAGTGTCAGAACTATCAGATAGGAAGAGGAGAGTCCCAATTTTCCGGGGAGTGAGAGCTGACTTGCGACGAGGCATGGTGAACAAGGGTAACTGAGCCTGCGTTCCCACAATGTTATGCGGGCGCCTAGATTTTTTGTTTATGGCGCACACCCACCATGCAGACCCGTTCTCTCACATGTAGGCCTATGAGCGTTTTCGCGCTAAATTTGATGGCGCTACAATTTTGGCGTAGATCTACGGTTTGGACACTCAATGTAAAGCCGTTGATCTACGGGACGGACCCTGAAAGGGTTAAGTAATGCTTTTGATAGAGTTCCGCACCAAAGACTGTTAAAGAAAGTGGCAGCTCATGACAGCTCATGAGGGAAAAGTGCTGTCATGGATCGAGTCATGGCTCACAGACAGGAAGCAGAGTGTGTCCATAAATGGGGTTAAATCCGAGTGGGGATCTGTAACAAGTGGCGTTCCACAGGGATCAGTCTTGGGCCAGTTGTTGTTTATAATATATATCAATGATCTTGATGAGGGAATTACTAGTGAAATCAGCAAATTCACCGATGACACAAAGATAGGTAGGATAATTGATTCAAATGTAGATATCAGGGAACTTCAGGAGGATTTAGACAAACTTAATACCTGGTCAGAAAAGTGGCAGATGCAGTTTAATGTACACCTACCATCCGACTTACGACCGAGTTCGGTTCCGAGAAACCGGTCGTAAGTCGAAATGGTCATAAGTCGAACTTTACTACTGAATATCAACATCACATTTTTGTAATGACTTTATTTTATTGTTTTACTTTGGTATTTCATGTTTTATTTTACTTTTTATGCTGTTAGTACTGTATTTTATACTGTAAGATTTAGGATCAACACTGTGTCCAACACAAATAGTTGTTTATTTCTCAGAAATTTGGCAAAGAAAAACACGGTCGTAAGTCGAGTGGTCGTAAGTCGAGCAGGTCGTAAGTTGGATGGTAGGTGTAGATAAATGTAAGGTTCTGAAGCTCGGGAGTGTCCACAACCCTAGGACTTATAAGCTAAATAATGTAGAACTTAGCCATACAGACTGTGAAAAGGACTTGGGGGTTATGATAAGCAGCAACCTTAAACCAAGACAGCAATGCCTAATAAAGCAAACGTAAATAAGACAAACAGATTACTGGGATTTATATCAAGAAGTGTAAGCAACAGAAGTTCAGCGGTTATATTACAGCTTTATACATCATTAGTAAGGCCTTGCCTAGATTATGCAGCTCAGTTCTGGTCTCCATATTACAGAATGGACATAAATTCTTTAGAAAACATTCAGCGTAGAATGACTAAATTAATACATAGCGTTAGAAATCTTCCTTATGAAGAAAAATTGAAGACCCTTAAATTACATTCACTTGTTAGACGAAGAATGAGGGGAGACATGATCGAAGTGTATAAGAGGAAGATGGGTATTAACCCTTTGGGGGTTTCGGACATACTAGTACATCTTACGACCCAGGGTTTTTGACGTACTAATACGCCTAAATTCTAGCGCCCTCAAATCTAGTGAGAGAAAGTTGGTAGGCCTACTTATGAAAGAATGGGTCTATGTGGTCAGTGTGCGCAGCATAAAATAAAATCCTGCAGCACAGAGAAAAAAACTTTGATCATGTTTTTGGATTAAAACAGCGACTTTGCACTGTATTTTCGTATGGTATTTTTTGTTGTATTCTAGTTTTCTTGGTTTCATTTTATAGAATGGAAGACATATTACAGAAATTGAGATGATTTTGACTGGTTTTACAATGAAAAGTACCTTGAAATTGAACTCAAAGTAGCAGAAATGTTCGATTTTTACCCAAGTTCAAAAGTAAATAAATCATGCCAAGCGTCCAATACGCATCAACTGGTGAGTTTAATATTCATTCACAAGTGCGCTGATATTATTTATACCATTTCTACACTAATGCAGTAGTCTGCATAACAGTAAATCTTTTTTTTGTTTGTAAGATAAAAATTCAAGTGGAAAGCAAAGAAATATAAGAGGGGCCTGGGGAATGTGATTAACAAACAGAGAACTTGTTATTTAATGCCAGGAATGTCTGTCTTGTTTATTCTGGACCCTATTCAGAAATTGGCATCTTTTGAAATTTGTGTGAAATTGGCAAAATTGCTAAATTCTGACCACTTTATTGGATAGTTGAAATCAGTAAATGGGTGGTTTCTTGTACTCATTCGATAGACAAAATGAAGTTCTAGCAAAATAAGGATAAAAGTGGACAAATTCGCAGATGCGTAAACATCGTCGAGACCGCTAACTTTGCGAGAGCATAATTCCGTAAGTTTTCCATCAAATTTCATACTTTTGGTGTCATTATGATCGGGAAAAGATTCTCTATACTTTCATAAGAAAAAATAATTTTTTTTTTTGAAATTTAGCTGACCCTGAGAACAAGACTCTGAGAGGACCTGCTGACCCACCAAAGGGTTAATAAAGGGGATATTAATAAGGTTTTGAGGATATCTCTCCAAGAGAGAACCCACAGTAATGGATTTAAATTAGTCAAGTTTAGATTTAGAAGGGACATTAGGAAAGTATTGGTTTGGAAATAGGGTAGTTGATAAGTGGAACAGTCTACCTAGTTGGGTTATTGAGGCTAGGACTTTGGGTAGTTTCAAATTTAGGTTGGATAAATACATGAGTGAGAGGGGTTGGATATGAGTGGGACTTGCATATGAGTGGATAGAGTTATCAGAGCTTATTTCTTGGGTAGCATTGAAAATTAGGTTTGGCAAATGTTTTGTTAGTGGGATGGATTGCAAAGGACCTGCCTAGTATGGGCCAACAGACCTGCTGGAGTGTTCCTCCTTTCTTATGTTCTTATGTTCCACTCTACCACCACCACCTTCGTATTTTTCTACAAACTTTTTCTTAAATTATGTGTGTTTCTCACATTCTTTACCAAAAGGCTGGCACTAGAAGCTTTCTTTGGAGCCATGGTGACTTATTTAGCAGTTGCAAACACTAAAACAAATGGAATATTATGAAATGTATCATAGGAACTCATGGGATCATCCTCACTCACTGATAAACAATGGCACACTGGCTGGGAATGGAGTGTGAGGCAGCTCGGGGCTGTGTGTACAAGTCTCAGATGAATGACTATTTGCGAGTCAAATGGCGATTCACAAGCCAATTTTTTGATGAAAATAACGTTACGATTTTCGAAAATTACGACTATCGAGCCTTACGATTATCGAGGGACCACTGTATTAGAGAAAACAGAGTATAGCACAGGGCCAAGTGTGATATACACTCGTACTACACCATAAAACAAACAAAAAGGCTATTTTCTCTACATAGAGTATCACACATAGCAGCATATGCGTAGAGAACCTAGGATAACCCAAAAAAAAGTCTGAAAAAGTGGCTTATTTCCAGTGCATGGCTTGGAATAGCCATATAAGATTTTGGTAGATATTCGATTTCCAGCCAGGGTAGAAACATTGGGTGTTTTTTCATGCCTGTTGTCTATATTCACCCAACAGTAAATGAGTACCTGGGTGTTAGTTGACTGGTGTGGGTGTTACCCTAGGACAATGACCTAATTTGCCTGAAATACTTAGCATAACAAGGGGCTTTCTATATAGTAGTATGTCACTGATGTCAGCTAGGCCTGTATGCCATGTACATATATGTGTAGTAAATAAAAATTATTATTATTATTATTATTATTATTATTATTATTATTATTATTATTATTATTATGGTTGTCCAAGTTGTTTGTTGGGTTATCTTATTGAAACTTGGGCAATGTATGATGTTAAGATGCTTCTTAATGTACATCCAAAATGAAAGAAATCAGCCATTAGTGGCCACCTTAGCGGTATGGTTCTAATGCTGTATTCTCGTTTTTTTGGTCTCATTTGATATAATGGAAGATATATTACATAAACAGATATGATTTTGGATGCTTTCATGATGAAAATTACCTTGAAATTGTGCTCACATTAGCAGAATGTTTCATTCTTAAGCGATGTTCAAGAGTAAACAAAAAGATGTCACTGTCCAATACCTGTGCGCCTGCCCGTCCAAATTCCAAAAGGCAGTTAAGAATGGGTTGACATTATTTATACAATTATTACATAATGCAGAAGTTTCCCAAAACAGTAAATCTTCTATTTTTTTTGTCTGAATTTAAAATTCCAAATGGTAAGCAAGAGTAATATAAGAGGGGCCCGGAGCAGTGACTATTAAACGAGGGAAAAAGTTATTTTAGTGCCAGGAATGTCTGCACTGTTTATTTTGGAACTATTTTGAAATTGGTTATCTACTGTAATTTGTGTGAAATTGACCAAAAATTTTTCCCAATTTTTGACCACTTTATTGCATAGTTGAAATAGGTGAATGGGCGGTTTCTTGTACACAGTCGAAGGAAAAAAGTAAGTTTATTCAGGTTACCAAATCATTGATAATATGATAGTGAGTGCGTGTCGACGACCCTGGTCAGGTTGTACAAGAACCCAAATCAACCTCTCTACTATTGTGGGCTACAGAAAGGCAATCAAGGACAAGCTGTTCATGCCAAAGTTCAAATGTTTTTCGAAACAAAGAGATCGCCAGTGATGGGAGAGATTTTGAGAGACTCTTATTGGTGTGGAATAAATAAAAACAGCTAGCAGGAGATAGCGTCTCTCAAGCGATCATAAGCGAAAGGCTAGGAAGGTTTGGCATGAGGATTTAATTAAAAAAATGCCTGCAACTAGTGATGATGTGAGTGAATTAAGGCCAGCAAACAGGTTGGTTTGAGAATTTTAAGAAGCGTAGTGGCATACATATTGTGATAAGGCATGGTGATTACCTGCTCAGTTCGGACCACAAAGCAGCTGAAAAATATGTGCCAGGAATTCAAGGAGTACATAGAAAGTGAAGGACTGAAACCTGAACATGTGTTTAATTGTGATAAACAGGCCCTGTTTGGAAGAAAAATGGCCAAGCAGGACCTACATTACTCAGGAGGAAAAGGCACTCCAGGACAAAGCCTATGAAAGACAGGCTTACTTTGTGATGTGTTCCAATGCTACTGGTGATAGCAAAGTGAAGCTATATTAGTGTATCACTCTGAAAACTCCCAGACCGTTCAGGCAAAAGAATGTCTCAAGGAGAATTTGTGTGTGCTGTGGAGGGCAAACAGAAGGCATGGGTCACTAGGACTTTTTTCCTATGACTGGTTTACACCATGCATTTCCCCCAATGTGAAAGATTACCTACTGAAAAAGAAATTAGAACTAAGTGCCTCCTTTGTTAGACAATGCCGCCTGGTCCACCTACAGACTGGCAGAGCGACTTATTGGGACATGAAATTCATTAAGGTGAAGTTTTTTGCTCCTCCTAATACCACTCCTCTCCTGCAGCCCATGACCAGCAGGTTATTGCAAACATCAAAAACGGTACACAAAAGCTCTGTTTTGAAAGGTGCTTTGTAGTGACCTCAATAAACTCAACGTGACTCGAAGAGACTTTTGAGAGATCACTTTAAAACCACAATTGTGTAAACCTTATAGGTAAGGCTTTGGAGGGATGACTAAGAAAACTGAACTCTGCTTTGAAGAAACTGTGGCCAGAATGTTTAGACAAAAGGGATTTTGAAGGGTTTGAGCCTAACCCTGAAGATGATTATGCCAGTTGAGAATCCATTGTGTCATTGGAAAGTCCTTAGGGTTGGAGGTTAGATGGGATGATGTGGAAGAGTTTGGTGGTGGGGGACAATGAAGAACTAACCACGATGAAGCTGATAGATCAACTTCAACAGCAGAGGCCAGACCTGAGGAAACTGGTTCCGAGAGGGGAGAGAGAAATTGAAGAATTTGCCTACATAAAGATTAAGTAAATCTGTGCAAAGTGGCTTGAAGTGCAACCTTCATGATGAAAATAATCACCTCACACAGCTATGCAAGCCGTGCTGAGTGATTATTACACTGACTATGTTTGTGAAACACTTTAGGGAAGTACATAAAAGGAACGAGAGGTCAGGCCATTATGGATAGATTATGTTGTGCGAAAGAAGTCCAGTGACTCTGAAGCTGGTCCGAGTGGCATTAAAAGAAGAAGGGAAGTAACCAGAAAAAAGGACTCAACACTCAAGCTTAATGGAATGGGATTTCCCCCTCTAACACTAACACTCTCTCTATCCCCCTCCTCCCATCCATCAATCATCACCAAATTTCTACATAAAAGTAAGTGTCATGTCATTGTGCATGCCCTTTTTCACTTGTGTGTATTAAATTAAACATTTTCATGTGGTAAAACATTTTTTTTTTTCATACTTTTGGGGGGGGGGCTTGTGCACTAGTAAGTTGAATATCCAATTATTTCTTATGGGGAAAATTCATTCGCATACTGAACATTTCGCATAACAAACAGCCCACTTTCACGGATTCAGGTCGCTATGCGGGGGTCCACTGTATATATAAACTCACTGTATCGAACACAATAACCGCACTAAAGTTATCATTATTTGTTTTACCACTGTTGTTTTATTACAATAAACATGCACAAATCTTGTATAGATACTAATGATCTATCATATATTTACAATATTTACAATCCAGGACACGGTTTTTAGAACGCTGAGCTTTGCGGAACTCCTAGAAACAAGGCACCATGCACAGAGGCACCTTACATCCTCACACATAAACCGAGTGTCTTTGCGTCTTTGTTGCCGTCTTTTTGTTTTGTGCACAGACAATGCATCTCTTCTGAGCAAATTTCTTCTGAGTTGAAAGGAAGTTTGCATTATGAAATGTAGACCACCTTCCCTCCTCAACCGCTTGGGTAATATTCTGAGGAAATTCGAGGACCGTGTTGTATAGCAGGTGTTGTTACCTGGTACTTCATTATGAGTTGTCTGACAACAAGACAAACAAATTCACCATACGGTGGGTCTGTTGCCAGTCTTTATTTGGTACATATATGCATTGAGCATTGAAATGTTCCATGAGAATGGAAGAAAGTTTCATGTACCCTTGTAACTTTTACTAACACAGTCAAAAAAACCAATCTGCCATGTCACATTGTCAACCAAGCGCTATGTTTTTGTGTATAATCAATCACAGTCACTGGTTACGAGAATGCGTTCATTAGTACACTCTACAACTTTGCCACTGTCTTGCATTTCAATACGGTGAATGGTTTGGTCAACAATGTGGACATCGTCGTTTGTCATGCCACCGTAATCCATGATTCATTGGCAGTAAACACCTCACGTCATCACCACGAGCACATGCGTTGATCCTGGGCAAATGTTTACGATTAGAACGCACTGTGCCACACACATCTGTCTTGTTCACTGTTCGCATGAAATCACAGCTTCACTGGAGTAATGGGGCTTGTGTACCAGTTATCGGTTTATAATGTAGCCCCTTACCAAAGATAAAGGTGCCATCCACGTTTCTCACTACGTCACCTGAGATACCCAATAACATCTGGTATCTTTCAATGTTTTACTAGTACCCGTGTATACAAGCAATATCCAACACCAGCCACTGTCCACAATCACAGAGTTTACAAACAGTTTTATACCAAAGCCATTTCCTCTTAGCTCGGTATATACAGTGCTTGAATGACAGTCTATACAAACCTTTGAACAAAATCAAAGACTCTCAATACAGATTCTTGATTGGATAAAAAGAATATGCCTGAACTTTTGTTTGAGATACATGAAAACATTTCTAACTTGTAGAACCTGTCACTTCTGTCAGGCCTGGTTTGCATAGAAGTGCAACATAAGTAAGAGCAGGATAAACCCTGTACACTGGTTAATGATTTCACTGAAGACCGGGGTAGAAAGTTAGGCCGATCTGTGGTACCAGTATGCTTTTATATTATGCTTATAGACGGGAGGCCTAAGCATTATTGTTGCAAAAAGCAAATACATTTCCTGGCAAACAGTCGTTCTCTTTCCACCTGTTTAGTCTTGACTGTGTGAGAAGATCGTATTTGCCATGGTGTACTCAAAATACTTATAACTTTCCCTGACCAATAATTTCCATCAATGGCTGGTCAAAGAATAATTCCAAAGAATAATTTCAAAGAATTCAGTTCATGGCCTGGTTCCAGGACAAGTAGTATAATACCACTTTGAGAATCACAAAGTGGTGAGGCTTGGGAACAAAATTGGGATTTTGCTGACAACCCACATACGGTTTGCTGGTGGATACTGACTGGACATCATAGGCTGGTGTGCGGGTGGTGTTGTTGATGGTGGCTGGTGCTGGCGCTACCGCTTATTCCCCTTGAACAGACTAGTCACAGCGTGGGTCCCACGAGGCTCTGGTGAGTCAGCGCATGGCGGTGCCACTACCCTCACCACTAACACCATCCACTGATGCCTGTGGTCTATTCCATGCCAAGTGGTAGCCACATCATCCGTCACTAGGGGGCATCACTACCTAAAACTGGTTTTGGGCCACGGGGATGACTCCGGGATGTACTCCGGGAGTGTACGCCGGGATGTACTCCGGATGTACTTCCGGATGTACTCCATCCACTGGGCACAGCATAGGGTAGCACTACCCGAGCGAATTCGCGGCGAACATACCGAATGCATCACTGGTGAATAGATTTCCTCACTATCACTACTCCGATTGATCGTCGAACGCAATAAAATCACAGTCCACATCACTATCATCATCATTTACTGAAGTCAGAGGCCTGGCCACGCAAAATATTAGTTTTTCACTTGCGATGAGGAACAACCGACCGGTGAGTCACGAGGTGCCCACACCAGAGGTAAGAAGGTTTGGGATCCGTCAGGGTTTTCCTGGCACTAATATCGATATCCTGGTCATTCTTTTCGGTCCACTAACTGATCAAAGCCCATAGAATTCGTCTTCATGTTCACTTCCATCAGTGTCAGAACTATCAGATAGAAGAGGAAAGTCCCAATTTTCCGGGAGTGAAGCTGACTGCGACGAGGCATGTGTAACAAGGGTAAACTGAGCCTGCGTTCCCACAATGTTTATGCGGCGCCTAGATGGTTTTGGTTTATGGTGCACACCCACCATGCAGACCCGTTCTCTCACATGTAGGCCTATGAGCGTTTTCGCGCTAAATTTGATGGCGCTAGGTACAATTTTGGCGTAGATCTACGGTTTTGTGACACTCAATGTAAAGCCGTTGAGCTACTGGACGGACCCTGAAAGGGTTAAGTAATGCTTTGTGAAGAGATTCCGCACCAAGACTGTTAAAGAAAGATGGCAGCTCATGTACAGCTCATGAGTGAAAAGTGCTCGGTCATGGAATCGAGTCATGGCTCACAGACAGGAAGCAGAGTGTGTCCCATAAATGGGGTTAAATCCGAGTGGGGAATCTGTACAAGTGGCGTTCCACAGGGATCCTTCTTGGAGCCATTTGTTGTTTATAAATATTATATCAATGAATCTTGATTAGGGAATTAACTAGGAAAAATCACAAATTCACCGATGACACAAAGATAGGTAGGATAATTGACAATCAAATGTAGAATCAGGGACTTCAGGAGGATTTAGCAAACTTAATACCTGGTCAGAAAAGTGGCAGATGCAGTTAATGTAACCTACATCCGACTTTACGACCGAGTCGGTTTCCGAGAAACCGGTCGTAAGTCGAAATGGTCATAATAGTCCGAACTTTACTACAGAATATCACATCAAATTTTTTGTAATGACTTTATTTATTGTTTTACTTTGATTTCATGTTTTATTTTACATTTTATGCTGTTAGCACTGTATTTTTATACTGTAAGATTTAGGATCAACACTGTGTCCAACACAAATATTTGTTAATTTCTCAGAAATTTGGCAAAGAAAAACCACGGTCCGTAAGTCGAGTGGTCGAAGTCGAGCAGGTCGTAAAGTTGGATTGTAGGTGTAGTTAAAAGTTACAGTTTCTGAAGCTCGAGTGTCCACAACCCTTGACCTTTAATAAGCAAAAAATAATGTAGAACTTAGCCATTCCGACTGTGAAAAGGACTTGGGGTTATGATAAGCAGCAACCTTAAACCAAGACAGCAATGCCAATAAAGCAAACGTAAATAAGACAAACAGTTTATCTGGGATTTTATAATCACGAAGTGTATAGCAAACAGAAGTTCAGCGGTTATAGTACAGCTTTATAACATCATTAGTAAGCCTTGCTACATTATGCAGGCTCAGTTCTGGTCTCCATAGTACAGAATGGACATAAATTCTTTAGAAACCATTCACCGTAGAATGACTAAATTAATACATAGCTTAGAAATCTTTCCTTAATGAAGAAAAATTGAAGACCCTTAAATTATTGAAGTTGGATGTAGGGTGGGGGGGGGGGGGGAATTTTTAGGGGGGTGGGGGTATGTATATGGGGTGTATTGTTGGTGGGGTGTATGATAGTTGTATTTGTGGTTGTTGGGTTTTTTAAATTGGGGGGGAGGTATGTATTGTTATGATTATAAATGGGGTTGGTAGGTCTAATACCCTAAATTCTAGCGCCATCAAACTATGAGAGAAAGTTGGTAGGCCTACTTATGAAAGAATGGGTCCCTATGTGGTCAGTGTGCGCAGCATAAAATAAAATACTCAGCACAGAGAAAAAAAAACTTGTCATGTTTTTGGATTAATACAGCGACTTTGCAACCTGTATTTTTCGTATGGTATTTTTTTGTTGTAATCTAGTTTTCTTGGTTTTCATTTTATAGAAAATGGAATACATATTACAGAAATTTGAGATATTTTGACTGGTTTTTTACAATGAAAAGTACCTTGAAATTGAACGTCAAAGTACAGAAATGTTTCCGATTTTTTACCCAAGTTCAAAAGTAAATAAATCATGCCAAGCGTTCCAATACGCAATCAAACTGGTGAGTTTAATATTATTCACAAGTGCTCTGATATAATTTTACACCATTTCTACACTAATGCAGTAGTCTGCATAACAGTAAACTTATTTGTTTGTAAAGAATAAACTTCAAAGTGGAAAGCCAAAGAAATAAAAGAGGGGCCTGGGGATGTGATTAACTAACCGAGAACTTGTTATTGATAATGCCAGGAATGTCTGTCTTGTTTTATTCTGGACCCTATTCAGAAATTGGCATCTTTTGAATTTGGTGTGAAATTGCAAAATTGCTAATTCTGACCACTTTTATTGGATAGTTGAAATCAGTAAATGGGTGGTTTCTGTAGATTCATTCCGATAGACAAAATGAAGTTCTAAGCAAAATAAGGATAAAAGTGGACAAAATCGCAGATGCGTAAACATCGTCGAGACCGCTAACTTTGCGAAGCATAATTCCGTAAATTTCCATCCAATTTCAATACTTTTTGGTGTCATTATGATCGGGAAAAGAATTCACTATACTTTCATAAAGAAAAAATAATTTTTTTTTTTGAAATTTAGCTTGACCCTGCGAACAAGAAACTCTGAGAGGACCTGCCTGACCCACCAAAGGGTTAATAAAGGGGGATATTAAAAAGGTTTTGAGGATATCTCTCCAAGAGAGAAACCACAGTAATGGATTTAAATTAGTCAAGTTTAGATTTAGAAGGGACATAGAAAGTAATTGGTTTTGGAAATAGGGTAGTTTGGATAATGTGAACAGTCTACCCTAGTTGGGTTTTGGAGGCTAGACCTTTGTAGTTTTCAAAATTTAGGTTTGGATAAATACAAGAGTGGAGAGGGGTTGGATAGGAGTGGGACTTGCATATGAGTGGATAGAGTTATCAGAGCTTATTCTTGGGTAGCATGTAAATTAGGTTTTGGCACATGTTTTGTAAGTGGGATGGATGTGCAAAAGGACCTGCCTAGTATGGGCCAACAGACCTGCTGGAGTGTTCCTCCTTTCTTATGTTCTTATGTTTCCACTCTACCACCACACCACCTCGTAATTTTCTACAAACTTTTTCTTAAATTAGTGTTGTTCTCACATTCTTTACCCAAAAGGCTGGCACTAGAAGCTTTCTTTGGGCCATGGTGACTTATTATAGCAGTTGCAAACACTAAATCAAATGGAATATTAGAAATGAATCATAGAACTCATGGATCATCCTCACTCACTGATAAACAATGGCACACTGGCGGGTAATGGAGTGTGAGGCAGCTCGGGGCTGTGTTACAAGTCTCAGATGAATGAACTATTTGCGAGTCAATGGCGATTCACCAGCCAATTTTTGATGAAAATTAACGTTACGATTTTGCGAAAATTTACGACTATCGAGCCTTACGATATCAGGGACCACCTGTATTTTTTTTTTTTTTTTTGGGAGTTTAGAGAAAACAGAGTAAATAGGCACAGGGCCAAGTGTGATATACACTCGTACTACACCATAAAATAAACAAAAAGGCTATTTTTATCTACATAGAGTATCACACAATAGCAGCCTATGCGTAGAGAACCTAGGATAACCCAAAAAAAAAAAAAAGCCTGAAAAGTGGCTTATTTCCATGTGCATGGCTTGGAATAGCCATAATAAGATTATTGGAGATATTCGATTCCAGCCAGGGTAGAAAATTGGTGTTTTTTCAAAATGCCCTGTTGTCTATATTCACCCAACAGTAAATGAGTACCTGGGTGTTAGTTGACTGGTTGGGTGTTACCCCTAGGACAAATGACCTAATTTGCCTGAAATACTTAGCTTAACAAGGGCTTTCTATATAGTATATGTCACTGATGTCGCTAGCTGTATCCATGTACATATATTGTGTAGTAAATAAAAATTATTATTATTATTATTATTATTATTTATTATTATTATTATTATTATTAATATTATGTTTGTCCAAGTGGTTTGTTTGGTTATCTTTATTGGAAACATGGCAATGTATTATTTAAGAAGCTTCTTAATGTACATCCAAAATGAAAGTAAATCAAGCCATTAGTGGCCACCTTAGCGGTATGGTTCTAATGCTGTATTCTCGTTTTTTTGGTCTCATTTGATATAAAGGAAGATATAATTACATAAACAAGAATATGGATTTGGATGCTTTCATGATGAAAATTACCTTGAAATGTGCTCACATTAGCATAAATGTTTCATTCTAAGCGATGTTCAAGAGTAAACAAATGATGTCACTGTCCAATACCTGTGCGCCTTCCAGTCCAAATTCCAAAAGGCAGTTAAGATGGGTTGAACTTATTTATACAATTAATAACAATAATGCAGAAGTCTCCATAACAGTAAATCTTCTATTTTTTTTGTCTGAATGAAAATACCAATTGGGTAAGCCAAGATTAATATAAGAGGGGCCAGGAGCATGACTAATAAACAAAGAAATTTGTTATTTTAGTGCCGATTGTGCTGCACTGTTTATTTTGGATCCTATTTTGGAAATTGGTATCTACTGTAATTTTGTGTGAAATTGACCATTGCCAATTTTTTGACCACTTTATTGCATAAGTTTGAAATAGAGAATGGGCGGTTTCTGTACACAGACGAGCAGGAAAATGTATAAGTTTATTCAGGTATACACAAATACAGTGTTACATAGATTATCATAACATAGCATGCACCAGAGGACCCCCGCCATACCATTGGCCTCACATACCGTTTATTCCGCAATACCGCTCAACTTTAATCGCAAAATTTTGCCTCGCATAACCGCTCAAAAACCCGCCACTCGCTGTTTCGTACGAGCAACGCGTCCAACTGTGCACCTTAGGCAGCCTCGACATGTTTCCGCCGTGCATTGTTTACCAGCCCGCCCTCCGCGTAGCAATCCAAGCATACCATCGTAACATTTCGTATTATTACAGTGTTTTTGGTGATTTTAATCTGGAAAATGAAGGACCAAGGGCCCCAAGAAAGCTTCTATGCCAACCCTACAGCAATAAGGGTGAGTAATTACTATTAGGATGAAGAAAAAGATCATTTGATAAGTATGAAAGTGAGTGCGGTCTCACGAGCCTGGCAGGTTGTACGTGTATAATGAACCCCAATCAACCATCGCTACTATTGGTGGTACAGCTGCAGCTGCTGCTGCTGCTTGCTGCACCGTCAGCAGCAGCTGCTGCTGTAGCATCGTCCTTGCAGCTGCTGTAAGCATCAACTGCCTGCTGCTGTAGCATAGTCTGCTGCTTGCTGTAGCATTCGTACTGCTGCTGCTGTAGCAACCGTCTGCTGCCAGCTGTACTAATCGTCTGCTGCTGCTGAAGCATCCGTCTGCTGCGCTGCTGCAGTAGCATCATCTGCTGCTCTGTACATCGTCTGCTGCTGCAGTAGCATCGTCCCGTGCTGCCTGCTGTATCAATGTTTGTTAGGTGTGCTTTATGATAATATACCAAGAAACAATTTAAACCCCAATGATTTCCACCCAGGATAACCCAAAAAAGTCAGTGTCATCGAAGACTGTCTAACTTATTTCCATTGGGTCCTTAATTCTTGTCTCCCAGGATCAACCCAACACTCAGTCGGACTAACACCCAGTTAACAGGGAAAAATGCCTGGAACTAGTGCTCAAATTGGTGAAATTAAAGCCAGCAAAGGTGGTTTGAGAGATTTAACCCTTTCAGGTCTGTCCCTAGATCTAGGCTTAACGTTCAGGGATCCAAACGCGAAGATCTACGCCAAGAGCTCACTCAGCACTGATATACTTGTGAGTGTACAATTTGGGCCTAGATATGATAGAAATACATCTAAGTGGTATGTATGCACCACATAAAACAGATTCCTGCAGCACACTGTGTATAATGAGATAAAAAAAAATGCAATCATGGATTTTTTTCGATTAAAAACAGGCACTTTGCAGTGTTTTTTTCGTATGTTTTTTATAGTTGTATTTGCGATTTCTTGATCTCATTTGATAGAATGGAAGACATATTACAGAAATAGAGATGATTTTTGATTGGTTTTAGCACTGGAAATGGCTTGAAAACTAGAGCTCGAAAGTAGCAGAAATGTTAAAATTTTGCCGATATTCCAAGAGTAAACAAACGACCTCACACTCTAATACACACCAGCTGTGGGTCTAATAAACATTCACAAATATGGTGATTATATTTATACAATTATTACAGTATTGCATAACTAAATCTTCTATTTTTTGGTGTTGAATACAAATTCATGATTGAATAAAAAATCAAAAATGGAATTTATTTGTAAAGCCTCAAAAAACATACTAATGAACAGAGGAATTTAGTATAGTGGCCATGAAAATTCCTACATTGTTATTCTGGAACCCTATTTTGAAATTGGAATATTTTTTGAAACTTTGGTTAAATTGGCCAAATTGAGACAATACCGATCACTTATTTTGTATTGAAACATTGACTTGGCGATTTACTTGAGTGCTCAATCGATAGAATAGAAGTAATACTAGTGAAATAGTTTAAGAATTTGGTTGATTGAATAATGTAATTGGCATAAAATGGGAGACAGAAAGTCGGCAAAATCGCCGATTCGTAAATATCGCTGACACATCAAAATTCGCGAGAGCATAATTCGTCAATTTTCCACCACATTTCGTACTTTTTTGTTTTATTACCTTCACAAAAAGCTTCTCTAACGATGTCATAAGAAAAAATAAAAATTTTTTTTTTTTTAAATTCTTGGACACCTGGTGGCGTGACTCCAGATTTGGGCCTTGACCCTGAAGGGTAAGAATCGTAGTGACATACACTGTGTATAAGGCCTGTTTCTGGAAGAAAATGCCAAACAGGAACTACAGTAACTCAGAGGAAAAGGCACTCCAGGACACAGTTGCCATTCAGTCATTGCTGCATCTCATAAATTAAGTATCATTGATCTCATTTATAGATTCTAGTACATGCACAATATATACTGTGCATGTACTACTCTACCATTGTGGCATGTATTCCTTTCTCTTTGAGTGTAGGAAAATGTATATTTCACGTGGTAAATTTTTTTTTTTTTCATACTTTTGGGTGTCTTTGCAACGGATTAATTTTGATTCCATAATTCATATGGAAAATTCATTTCGCATAACCGATTATTTTCGCATACCAATGAGCCCTCTTGCACGGATTAAAATTGGTATGCGGGGTTCCACTGTATGATAAAGAACCTGGAAAACTTAAAAAAGTCAAAGTGACTTATTTCCAGTACCAGGCTTGGCTATAACGTATGTGATTTTTTGGTAAATATTTTTTTTTCCTCAGTTGTTGTTGGATTATTATCTTATTGAATTTGGGCAATGTATGATGAAAGATGCTTCTTAATGTACAACCAAAAATGAAAAAAACTCGGACAATAAATAAGGGAGTTCACTTCATAAAACATTAGCTCCTTTTGTGTGGTATATATTGAATGGTTTTCATTGGCGTATTCTCCATTTTTCATTTTATTTGATGGAATGGAAGAACTGTTTATGGAAATAAATATGATTTTCATTTGTTTCATATGAAATTGCCATGAAATGAGCTCAAAGTAGTGGAAATTTAAAATTTTTGCTGATGTTTCAATGAACTTTCTGTGTAAGAGTCAAGTTTGGCTAATTATACTAAGTGTATTCTAACCTAAATCACTCTGTAATCTGGCAAACACAATAATCCCCAGCCACTAACAGTCCCAATGATCCGTATTATGTGATGCGGTTCAGTCTAAGGGCAAGAAGGAATAACATCTTATAATAGTGAGTGAGTAGGTAAACTGAAAGCAGTGAAGAGGTTAATACAGGAGTCATGTGAGGCTCAAGGTTAGAGTATTTAGGAAAGAGGTGAAATTTTTCCCAGTAAAAGTACCTTAGACAAGGATGTGTGATGTTCACCGTGGTCGTTTAATATATTTATAGATGGGGTTGTTAAGAGAAGAAAATGCGAGGGTCTTGGCAAGAGCGTGGAGTTAAAAGATAAAGAATCACACCACATAGTGGAGTTGTCACAGCTGCTCTTTGCTGATGACATCTGTGCTCTTGGGAGATTCTGAAGAGAATTTGCTGAGATTGGTGGAGAATTGGTATGGTTTGCCAAAAGAAAGAAAATTAAAGGTTGAAGTACAGGAAAGAAAAGGTTATGAATAACAAAAGATTAGGTGAAGAAAGATTGTGAAAATCAGATTTGGAGGGAAGAGAGTATGGGGAGGTGAACGTATTCAGATATTTGGGAGTGGAGAAAACGTTGTCAGTCGGGATGGGTCTACTGAAAGATGAGGTGAAATCATGAATTGATGAGGGAAAAAGAGTGCGTGGTGCACGTAGGAGTCTGTGGAGACAAAGAACTTTGTCCTTGAGGCAAGAGGGTAATGTATGAGAGTAAGTTTTACCAACGCTCTTATATGGTTGTGAAGCGTGGGTGATTCATGTTGCAGCGAGGAGAAGGCTGAGGCAGTGGAGATGTCATGTCTGAGGGCATTGGTGGTGGTGTGACTATATGCGAGCGAATTCTTAGTTTGGAAGTTAGGAGGAGGTGCGGATTACCAAAACTGTTGTCCAGAGGGCAGAGGAAGGGTTGTTGAGGTGGTTCGGACATTTTAGAGAGAATGGAGCGAAAACAGAATGACTTCAAGAGTGATCAGTCCAGTAGTGGAAGGAAGGCGGTGTAGGTCGCCTAGGCAGGGTTGGAGGGAGGGGGGTAAAGGAGGTTTTGTGTGCGAGGTCTTGACCTTCCAGCCATGCATGCGTGAGCCGGTTTGATAGGAGTGAATGGGAGACAAATGGTTTTAATACTTGACGTGCTTGTTTGCGTGTGAGCCAAAGAAACATTTTATGAAGGGAGGTATTAGGGAAACCGGCAGGCCGGACTTGAGTCCTGAGATGGGAAGTACAGTGCCTGCCACACAGAAGGAGGGGTGTTAATGTTGCATTTTAAAAACTGTATGTAAAGCACCTTCTGGCAAGACATGATGGAGTGAATGATGAGAAAGTTTGTCTTTTGACGGCCACCCTGCCTTGGTGGGAATCGGCCGGTGTGAAAAAAAAAAAAAAAAAAAATAATAATAATTACTAAAATAATTAGAGTGAGGAGAACCAGTTGTAGTGTGGGGGAAGTGCATGGGCATTGGGTAAGAAGGAAAGAGGTAAAGCAGCTGGTATCAATGGGATAAAGATAGAAATGTTAAAAGCAGAGGGGATATATGTTTTGAGTAGTTGTTAAATTAATAAATGTATGGAAGATGGTAAGATACCTAAAGATTAGCAGAGAGCATGGCATAGTTCCTTTGTATAAAGGCAAAGGGACAAAAGAGAGTGTAAAAATTATAGGGAATAAGTCCTGTTGAGTCAGATAGTAAGGATTGATAGACAGCAACGCCCAGGAGGTATTACCGTCCTGCCAAGGTGGATTGTAAAAAACGGAAGCCTGTATTTTTGTTGTTTAACATAATGGTAGGATTTGCTGGTTGTCCTTTCTCTGACTCATGAGACATGCAGATTTTCATGCAATGTCTGCTCCTTCTAATTATACTTTAGGTCACACTAAAAAACTACAATATATGAACAATTATATAGATATCACACACACACCCCTTTTTGGTTTTCTTCTATTTTCTAACTAGTTCTTGTTCTTGTTTATTCCTCTTATCTCCATGGGGAAGTGAACAGAATTCTTCCTCATAAGCCAAGTAATGTTGTTAAAGAGGCAGCTAGAATGGCAAAGAGCATGGGACTAGTAACCCCCTTCTACTGTATAAATTTACTGAATTTAAAAAGAAAATATTTCATTTTTCTTTATTTGGGCCACCCTGCCCTCTGTAGGTATGGCCGGTTATTGAAAGAAAAGTCAGTGATATACTAGTAAATTTGTATGGTTGAGTTTATATTGAAAAAATTAAGAGTAAGACAGAGAGAAGGTATCAGATAACAAGGAGCTTTAGAAGGTAGGGGCTGATAGACCAAATGTTGCAGTGAAACATAATAGTTGACAGTTTTAAGTAAGGGTAAAGAGGTTTTTGTGGCATTTATGGATTTAGGAAAGGCATATTATCAGGGCCAGATATGGAGGTTGGAATAGGGCAATGTGCAGATGTTGCGAAATGTATGGAATAGGAGGTAGATTAGAAACAGTGGCAGCTACACGAGGATAGTGAGGCTAAGGTAGAGTACATAGGCCGAGTGGGAGATTATTTCCCATTAAAAACAGGCCTAGACAAGGAGTGTGATGTCACCATGGTTGTTCAACAATATTATAATTTTTTAATAGATGAGTTTAAGTGAAGTGAATCTTTGGGTGTTGCAAGCGATGTGGGTTGAAAGATAAAGAATCTTAACACAAAATGGAGAGTTGTCACAGTTGCTCTATGCTTAAGACACTGTGCTTTTTGAAGACTCTGAAGAGAAGGTTGCAGAGGTTGTTTAATTGAGTTTGGTAGGTATGTAAAATAAGAAAATTAAAGTGAAATATAGAAAGAGTAAAGTGATGAGGATACCAAAAATTTAGGTAACAAAAGATTGGACACCAGATAGAAGGGAGAAGTATGAGGGAGGAATGTGTTCAGATATTTGGGAGTGAACAAAATGTCCATCAGATAGTTCTATGAAGGATGAGGTGAATCACAGAACTGACTAGGAGAAAAAGGTGGAGTGTGCAACTGAGGATTTGTAGAGATAATTAACTTTATCCATGAAAGCAAGAGGGAATGTATGAGAGTATAGTATATCAAATGCTCTTGTATGGTGGTGAGGCATGGGCTGTCATATTGCAACAAGGAGAAGGTGGAGGCAACGAATATGTCAATGTCTGAAGGCAATGTGTGGTGTGAATATAATGCAGAGAATCTGTAGTTTGGGATATAGTTAGAGTGATTACCAAAACTGTTATCGCAGTGGGCTTAGGAGGGGTTACTGAGATGTTTGGACATGTAGAGAGGATGGAGCAAAATACAATGACTTTTGAGAGTAGCAAATCTGGTAGTGGAGGAAAGGTGGGGTAGGGTCGGACTAGGAAAGGTGGATGGCGGGGGTAACGGAGTTTTGTGAGCGAAGGGCTTGACTTCCACAAGCATGCGTTTAAGTGTTAGTACAAGAGCAAATGACAAATAGTTTTTCAAGACTTGACGTGTTTGTTAGAGTGTAGGCAAGGTAACATTTTAAGAGGGTTCAGGGAAAACCACATGCCAGAACTTGGTCCCTGGATATGGAAGTACAGTTGTCTGCACTCTGAAGGAAGGGTGTTAATGTTGCGCTATAGACTGTAGTGTAAGTGCACCTCTGGCAAGACAGAAGATGGAGTGGAATGGTGAAAGTTTTTTTCATTTTTGGCCCACCCTGTCTTGGTGGGAAAATCTCGATTGTGTTAATAAGAAAAAAAATTATTATTATAATTATTAATACAGTGGACCCCCCAGATTATGACATTAATATGTTCCACAGAGTGTGTCTTTATCCGAATTCTGTCGTAATGCCGAATTAATTTCCCCATAAAAATAATGTAAATCACCAATTAATCCATTCCTGGACACTCAAAATTTTTTAACCCTAACGGATCAAACGAACAGAGACCCCCGCAAGCTACCTTAATTCCGTGCAAGAGGTGCTGATTGGTTTAATGTCAAATGTTCGGTAAAGCGAATGAATTTTCCCCATAAGAAATAATGGAAATCAAATTAATCGTGCAAAGACACCAAAATATGAAAAAAAAAAATTTTACCACATGAATATACAATTTCTACACACAAGAGAAGGATACATGCACAATAGTAGAGTAGTACAGCACATATATATTGTTGTCATGGTACTACTCTACTAAATGAAGAATAAATGACACTTACCTTTATTGAATAAGCAGCAATGACTGAAAGAACACTGTTGTCCTGGGAGTGCCTTTTCCCTCCTGAGTAATGTAGGTCCTGTTTGCATTTTCTTTTCAGAACAGACTTATCACACTGTGTATGCTACTACGAATTCTTAAGATCTCCCAAACCAACCTTGCTTCTTAAATTCAGAAAAGATCATTGATAATATGATAGTGAGTGCGTGTCGACGACCCTGGTCAGGTTGTACAAGAACCCAAATCAACCTCTCTACTATTGTGGGCTACAGAAAGGCAATCAAGGACAAGCTGTTCATGCCAAAGTTCAAATGTTTTTCGAAACAAAGAGATCGCCAGTGATGGGAGAGATTTTGAGAGACTCTTATTGGTGTGGAATAAATAAAAACAGCTAGCAGGAGATAGCGTCTCTCAAGCGATCATAAGCGAAAGGCTAGGAAGGTTTGGCATGAGGATTTAATTAAAAAAATGCCTGCAACTAGTGATGATGTGAGTGAATTAAGGCCAGCAAACAGGTTGGTTTGAGAATTTTAAGAAGCGTAGTGGCATACATATTGTGATAAGGCATGGTGATTACCTGCTCAGTTCGGACCACAAAGCAGCTGAAAAATATGTGCCAGGAATTCAAGGAGTACATAGAAAGTGAAGGACTGAAACCTGAACATGTGTTTAATTGTGATAAACAGGCCCTGTTTGGAAGAAAAATGGCCAAGCAGGACCTACATTACTCAGGAGGAAAAGGCACTCCAGGACAAAGCCTATGAAAGACAGGCTTACTTTGTGATGTGTTCCAATGCTACTGGTGATAGCAAAGTGAAGCTATATTAGTGTATCACTCTGAAAACTCCCAGACCGTTCAGGCAAAAGAATGTCTCAAGGAGAATTTGTGTGTGCTGTGGAGGGCAAACAGAAGGCATGGGTCACTAGGACTTTTTTCCTATGACTGGTTTACACCATGCATTTCCCCCAATGTGAAAGATTACCTACTGAAAAAGAAATTAGAACTAAGTGCCTCCTTTGTTAGACAATGCCGCCTGGTCCACCTACAGACTGGCAGAGCGACTTATTGGGACATGAAATTCATTAAGGTGAAGTTTTTTGCTCCTCCTAATACCACTCCTCTCCTGCAGCCCATGACCAGCAGGTTATTGCAAACATCAAAAACGGTACACAAAAGCTCTGTTTTGAAAGGTGCTTTGTAGTGACCTCAATAAACTCAACGTGACTCGAAGAGACTTTTGAGAGATCACTTTAAAACCACAATTGTGTAAACCTTATAGGTAAGGCTTTGGAGGGATGACTAAGAAAACTGAACTCTGCTTTGAAGAAACTGTGGCCAGAATGTTTAGACAAAAGGGATTTTGAAGGGTTTGAGCCTAACCCTGAAGATGATTATGCCAGTTGAGAATCCATTGTGTCATTGGAAAGTCCTTAGGGTTGGAGGTTAGATGGGATGATGTGGAAGAGTTTGGTGGTGGGGGACAATGAAGAACTAACCACGATGAAGCTGATAGATCAACTTCAACAGCAGAGGCCAGACCTGAGGAAACTGGTTCCGAGAGGGGAGAGAGAAATTGAAGAATTTGCCTACATAAAGATTAAGTAAATCTGTGCAAAGTGGCTTGAAGTGCAACCTTCATGATGAAAATAATCACCTCACACAGCTATGCAAGCCGTGCTGAGTGATTATTACACTGACTATGTTTGTGAAACACTTTAGGGAAGTACATAAAAGGAACGAGAGGTCAGGCCATTATGGATAGATTATGTTGTGCGAAAGAAGTCCAGTGACTCTGAAGCTGGTCCGAGTGGCATTAAAAGAAGAAGGGAAGTAACCAGAAAAAAGGACTCAACACTCAAGCTTAATGGAATGGGATTTCCCCCTCTAACACTAACACTCTCTCTATCCCCCTCCTCCCATCCATCAATCATCACCAAATTTCTACATAAAAGTAAGTGTCATGTCATTGTGCATGCCCTTTTTCACTTGTGTGTATTAAATTAAACATTTTCATGTGGTAAAACATTTTTTTTTTTCATACTTTTGGGGGGGGGGCTTGTGCACTAGTAAGTTGAATATCCAATTATTTCTTATGGGGAAAATTCATTCGCATACTGAACATTTCGCATAACAAACAGCCCACTTTCACGGATTCAGGTCGCTATGCGGGGGTCCACTGTATATATAAACTCACTGTATCGAACACAATAACCGCACTAAAGTTATCATTATTTGTTTTACCACTGTTGTTTTATTACAATAAACATGCACAAATCTTGTATAGATACTAATGATCTATCATATATTTACAATATTTACAATCCAGGACACGGTTTTTAGAACGCTGAGCTTTGCGGAACTCCTAGAAACAAGGCACCATGCACAGAGGCACCTTACATCCTCACACATAAACCGAGTGTCTTTGCGTCTTTGTTGCCGTCTTTTTGTTTTGTGCACAGACAATGCATCTCTTCTGAGCAAATTTCTTCTGAGTTGAAAGGAAGTTTGCATTATGAAATGTAGACCACCTTCCCTCCTCAACCGCTTGGGTAATATTCTGAGGAAATTCGAGGACCGTGTTGTATAGCAGGTGTTGTTACCTGGTACTTCATTATGAGTTGTCTGACAACAAGACAAACAAATTCACCATACGGTGGGTCTGTTGCCAGTCTTTATTTGGTACATATATGCATTGAGCATTGAAATGTTCCATGAGAATGGAAGAAAGTTTCATGTACCCTTGTAACTTTTACTAACACAGTCAAAAAAACCAATCTGCCATGTCACATTGTCAACCAAGCGCTATGTTTTTGTGTATAATCAATCACAGTCACTGGTTACGAGAATGCGTTCATTAGTACACTCTACAACTTTGCCACTGTCTTGCATTTCAATACGGTGAATGGTTTGGTCAACAATGTGGACATCGTCGTTTGTCATGCCACCGTAATCCATGATTCATTGGCAGTAAACACCTCACGTCATCACCACGAGCACATGCGTTGATCCTGGGCAAATGTTTACGATTAGAACGCACTGTGCCACACACATCTGTCTTGTTCACTGTTCGCATGAAATCACAGCTTCACTGGAGTAATGGGGCTTGTGTACCAGTTATCGGTTTATAATGTAGCCCCTTACCAAAGATAAAGGTGCCATCCACGTTTCTCACTACGTCACCTGAGATACCCAATAACATCTGGTATCTTTCAATGTTTTACTAGTACCCGTGTATACAAGCAATATCCAACACCAGCCACTGTCCACAATCACAGAGTTTACAAACAGTTTTATACCAAAGCCATTTCCTCTTAGCTCGGTATATACAGTGCTTGAATGACAGTCTATACAAACCTTTGAACAAAATCAAAGACTCTCAATACAGATTCTTGATTGGATAAAAAGAATATGCCTGAACTTTTGTTTGAGATACATGAAAACATTTCTAACTTGTAGAACCTGTCACTTCTGTCAGGCCTGGTTTGCATAGAAGTGCAACATAAGTAAGAGCAGGATAAACCCTGTACACTGGTTAATGATTTCACTGAAGACCGGGGTAGAAAGTTAGGCCGATCTGTGGTACCAGTATGCTTTTATATTATGCTTATAGACGGGAGGCCTAAGCATTATTGTTGCAAAAAGCAAATACATTTCCTGGCAAACAGTCGTTCTCTTTCCACCTGTTTAGTCTTGACTGTGTGAGAAGATCGTATTTGCCATGGTGTACTCAAAATACTTATAACTTTCCCTGACCAATAATTTCCATCAATGGCTGGTCAAAGAATAATTCCAAAGAATAATTTCAAAGAATTCAGTTCATGGCCTGGTTCCAGGACAAGTAGTATAATACCACTTTGAGAATCACAAAGTGGTGAGGCTTGGGAACAAAATTGGGATTTTGCTGACAACCCACATACGGTTTGCTGGTGGATACTGACTGGACATCATAGGCTGGTGTGCGGGTGGTGTTGTTGATGGTGGCTGGTGCTGGCGCTACCGCTTATTCCCCTTGAACAGACTAGTCACAGCGTGGGTCCCACGAGGCTCTGGTGAGTCAGCGCATGGCGGTGCCACTACCCTCACCACTAACACCATCCACTGATGCCTGTGGTCTATTCCATGCCAAGTGGTAGCCACATCATCCGTCACTAGGGGGCATCACTACCTAAAACTGGTTTTGGGCCACGGGGATGACTCCGGGATGTACTCCGGGAGTGTACGCCGGGATGTACTCCGGATGTACTTCCGGATGTACTCCATCCACTGGGCACAGCATAGGGTAGCACTACCCGAGCGAATTCGCGGCGAACATACCGAATGCATCACTGGTGAATAGATTTCCTCACTATCACTACTCCGATTGATCGTCGAACGCAATAAAATCACAGTCCACATCACTATCATCATCATTTACTGAAGTCAGAGGCCTGGCCACGCAAAATATTAGTTTTTCACTTGCGATGAGGAACAACCGACCGGTGAGTCACGAGGTGCCCACACCAGAGGTAAGAAGGTTTGGGATCCGTCAGGGTTTTCCTGGCACTAATATCGATATCCTGGTCATTCTTTTCGGTCCACTAACTGATCAAAGCCCATAGAATTCGTCTTCATGTTCACTTCCATCAGTGTCAGAACTATCAGATAGAAGAGGAAAGTCCCAATTTTCCGGGAGTGAAGCTGACTGCGACGAGGCATGTGTAACAAGGGTAAACTGAGCCTGCGTTCCCACAATGTTTATGCGGCGCCTAGATGGTTTTGGTTTATGGTGCACACCCACCATGCAGACCCGTTCTCTCACATGTAGGCCTATGAGCGTTTTCGCGCTAAATTTGATGGCGCTAGGTACAATTTTGGCGTAGATCTACGGTTTTGTGACACTCAATGTAAAGCCGTTGAGCTACTGGACGGACCCTGAAAGGGTTAAGTAATGCTTTGTGAAGAGATTCCGCACCAAGACTGTTAAAGAAAGATGGCAGCTCATGTACAGCTCATGAGTGAAAAGTGCTCGGTCATGGAATCGAGTCATGGCTCACAGACAGGAAGCAGAGTGTGTCCCATAAATGGGGTTAAATCCGAGTGGGGAATCTGTACAAGTGGCGTTCCACAGGGATCCTTCTTGGAGCCATTTGTTGTTTATAAATATTATATCAATGAATCTTGATTAGGGAATTAACTAGGAAAAATCACAAATTCACCGATGACACAAAGATAGGTAGGATAATTGACAATCAAATGTAGAATCAGGGACTTCAGGAGGATTTAGCAAACTTAATACCTGGTCAGAAAAGTGGCAGGCCCACATGCGAGAGAATGGGTCTGTGTGGTCAGTGTGCACCATATAAAGAAAATCCTGGAGCACGCAGTGCATAATGAAGAAAAAAAAAAACTCCGAACCGTTTTTTTTTTTTAATTAAAATCCCAAAACTTTGTGGTCTATTTTTGTATAGAAATTTATGGTTGTATTCTCATTTTCTTGGCTCATTTGATAGAATGGAAAACATATTAAAAGAAATAGAGGTGATTTTAATGCTTTTACTATAAAAAGAACCTAGAAATGGAGCTCAAAGTAGGGGAAACATTTGATTTTTGCCAATGTTCAAAAGTAAACAAATGATGCCATTGTCCAATAAATGTCCAATTAGCCATTCTAATATGCAGCCACGAATGGGTTGATGTTATTTATACAATTATTACAGTATTGCAGTAGTCTGCATAATAGTAAGTCTTCTATTTTTTGTTTGAATAAAAATTCAAAATAGAAAGCAAGAGTAATATTGGAGGGGACTGGAGATGTGACTGATGAACAAAGAAAATGTTATTTTAGAGCCAGGAATGTCTCCATTCTTCACTGAACCTTATTTTGAAATTGTCATATTTTTTACTTTTTGTGAAATTGGCCAAATTCCAAATTTCTGACCACATTATTAGGTAGTTGAAATCGGTAAATGGGCAGTTTCTTGTACTCAATCGATAGAAAACATGGAGTTCTAAAGAAATAGCTATGAGTTTGGGCGACTGGAACAATGGAATTAGCTGAAAATAGGGCTCAAAGTTGGTGAAATCGCCGATTTGTAAACATCGCTGAGGTCGTTAACTTCGCGAGAGCATAATTCCGTCAGTTTTCCATCAAATTTCGTTTTTTTTGGTGTCATTACAATCGGGAAAAGATTCTCTATCATTTCATAAGAAAAATCATTTTTTTTTTTTTTTATAATTTTGCGACACCAGGAGACACCTCATGATTGGGGGTTGCGACAGTCAAAGGGTTAAGGAATAAGCCTTGAGCATACATCAAGTGCCACCGAGTTAATCTGTTCTAGGCATAAGTTAAGGTCTGTGTTGCTTAGGCTATCTAACAGCTTATATTATTTAGGACCTTGTTTACTTGGTCCCACTTTATGTTCTTGTTATTTAAGTTAATTTGGTGAAGGTTCCCTCGTGACTGATTACATTTTGTTGGTCTGAGGCTCCTCAGATACATGTCTGAATCTCTATTATATTTTGATCTGAGTATATTGTTTTTGATATGGTGACATTTTGTGTCAGATCATCACTGTTAGTGAAGATGAGGTCAAGTGTATTCTCCAGTCTAGTAGGCTCAAGGTGAATTTTGTGCAGAGATTTAAAAGCTCGTGTATGTGTGTGTTTTCATCTGAGCTGCCTCCTGGTGTTATCTCTGCAACAACATTTGCTATATTCCTCCATTTTAGGTGCATTAAGTTGAAATTCCCCAAGAGCAAGAAGACTGAGGTAGGAGCTGGAAGATTTTCAAGACATTGGTCAATTTTCAACAGCTGTTCCTATATTTATATTTATTTATTCTATTGTGGGGTGTATTTATCATCTTTATATACAACCGAAGATACAGTACTATGTTCCACAGTCAGCCCTCCTGGCCCTATATCACCCACTTATTTACCCCTAACTCATCTATGGAATTTGTGCATGGGGCTCTACAACAAACCATCTCACACCACTAATTACCCAACAAAAGGCTGCAGTCAGAATGATAACAAATTCCCACTACAAGTAGAACACTCCACCAATATTCAACACTCTAAACCTACTCACCATACAAAACATCATACTTATTACGCACCTACTACATACATAGAACACTTAACTTGGATATAAACCCTCCCCTCAACGTCTCCATACCAACCTCAACAGAACAAATGACATAACACAAGGCCACAGATCACTCTTTGATGTTTCCTGCCTTCCACCGCACACTATGCAAAAACTCAATGCACATAAAAGGCCCTAAAATCCTGGAATTCCATTAACTGTGAATATAAAATGAAACACTGGGTTATAAATTCAAATCTCTTCTCAAAATCACTTACCACCCCACAAATTAATAAATACTAAATAATTTGTATCTCACAAATTTGGGTATCTCCATAAATGTTTCTCAAAATTGTATCTTATAAATGTATAACCTGTGACCCAATCAAACTTTGTTATTTTTTTAATACATACCTAACAGAACACTCCATTCAATTGAATGCTCCATCAACACAGTAAATGACCATATGACCTGTCTTTGTAATATCATTTGTGCTTAATTGGTTATCTGTTTACACATAATGATTTACAACCGAATAATCATTGCTTAGTTAATCTTAAGTATTAAATTAAGTCTGCCCATAAGCTCTGCATACAAGGGCTTTGGCATGTGCACTTTAAACTACTGCCATTCCTTTGTACTCTCTGCATCATGGTTCAATATTAATAAATAAATAAATACATAAAAAATAAATCTGTTATGTTTCTGTTTAATTATATAATTTTGAAAAAAAATATCATGGGATGGATTAATGAAATGGTATAACAATGTAATATATGACATTTTAATAGACTGGTGATTATTTTATTATTATTATTTATAATTATACATTTCTAATATGGCATCATTTGTGCAATCCTCCTGGCTACCACATCTCATATTTATGATTCTTTATTCTACTGTGGGGTGCAGTGAGCAGCGTTAATGTTATGCGTCGTGATTATTAATAGTAATTTAGAAAAAATATTATAGATGGAATAATGACAATGTGAATATTAACATAATATAGGTAGTAGTGGTAGACACAACCACCCAGGGAAGACTACCGTCCTGCCAGAGACTGTGAAACAGAAACCTGTAACTGTTTTGCATGATGGAAAGAATTGCAGGTTCTTTTTCTGTCTCATAACACAGCTAGAATAACAGGGAAATCTTGCTACTCCTACTTACACAAGTCACACTTCACAGACACGCACTATGCATATATATATACATACATCCTAGGCTTATTCTCCTTTTTTCTAATAGCTAACTTGTTCTTCTTTATTTCTTCTATTGTCCATGGGGAAGTGGAAAAGAATCATTCCTCCGTAAGTCCATGCGTGTCGTATGAGCGACTAAAATGCCGGAGCAATGGGCTAGTAACCCCTTCTCCTTAGACACTATACTAAAAAAGAGAAAGAAAAACTTTATAAAACTGGGATGCTTAATGTGCGTGATGTAAGTGCGGATGAAAGAAACCCAGATGATTGCCTGATGTTAAGAATGAAAAGAATTGGATTCCTGGCCCTAAGCGAAACAAAGCTGAAGGGGGTTAGAGAGTTTCATGGTGGAAATAAATGGGATTAAATCGATATCTGAGAGAAGTTAAGCAAAGGAAGGGGTAGCAGTAATTTAAATGATCATTTGGTAAAGAAAAGAGAATATGAATGTGTAAATTTCAAGATATGTGGATTAAAGTAAAGGATTGGATGGCGAGGAAGTGGGTCATAATAAGCAGGTATGCACCTTAGAAGAGAGGAATGCAAGGAGAGAGAGAGATTTGGGGGATGTTGAAGTGAATGTATAGGAGCCTTTGAACCAAGTGTATAGAGTAATTGGTGGTAGGGGACCTGAATGCTAAAGTAAGGGGAAACTTTTAGAGAGGTGTGGTAGTAAGTTTGGGTGCAGGTGTTAATTTAATGGGAGCCCTTTGATTGAACTTTGTATAGAAAGGGGTTTTAGTTATAGGTAAATACATATTTTAAGAAAAGAGGATAAATAAGTATACAAAGATATATGTATGGCAAATGACAGTAGTTTGTTGGATTTGTATGGTAGATAAAAGACTGTGAGTAGACTTCAGGATGTACAAGTTTATAGAGGGGCCCAGAATAAATACACTTTCTCGTTGTAGCTCCACTGAGAGTAAAAAGGTAAGATGGGATAACAAGGGAATAAAGCATCAGGGAAAGAGAGTGAAGGGTTTATAAACTAAAAGAGTAGCAGTTAGGTGAGATTATAAACACAATTGGAGGATAGATGGGCTAAATAAGCATAGGCCAATGGGTCGAATGAGGTCGGGGTAGGTTTAAAAATGTATGTGTTAGAGTGAACAGTCAGAAATATGTGGTAACAGGAAAGTGGTTGCGGGAGGGAAGAGAGAGATTGTGAAATGATGATTAAGAGAGTAGAAAGGAGAAAAAGTTAGCATAAAATGAAGAAGTTTTTTAACAAAGTAGAATGTGATCAGGAGGTAAGAGTATATGGAAAAAAGAGAGAGGTTAAGAAGGTGGAGTAGAAGCAATGTAAAAAAGAGAGCAAAATAGAGAGTGGGTGAGATGTTCTCAACAAAAGTTTTGTTGAAAATAAGAAACAAGTTTTGGGAGTGAGATTAACAAGTTAAGAAAAGCCTAGAGAACAAAAGGATTTGTCAAGTTAAAAATAGGAGAGGAGAGTTTTAGACAATGGAGAGTTAAGTATTGGGAAGATGGAGGAAAATTTTGAGGAATTGTTAAATGTCGAATGAAGATAGGAAGCTGTGATTTCGTGTATAGGGCAAGGAGGAATAACATCTATGTAGGAGTGAGGGAAGAGCCATTGTTGAGTGTGGGGAAGTTCGTGAGGCAAGTAGGTAAAATGAAAGGGGTAAGGCAGCGGATTTGATGGGATAAAGTAGAAATGTTAAAAGCAGGTGGGGATATAGTATATGTTGGTGCAATTTTTATTAAAATGTATGGAAGAAGTACGGTACCTAGGTTGTGCAGAGAGCATGCATAGTTCCTTTGTATAAAGGAAAGGGATAAAAGAGCAGTGCAAAAATTATAGGGGATAATATCTGGCTGACGTATACCACTTATACCTGGTAACGTGTATGGGAGATTATTAATTGAAAGAATTAATAGTAAGGACGGAGAATAGGATAGCAATGAACAAGGAGGCTTTATGAAAGGTAGGGGTGTGTGATCTGTGTTATACCGTGAAACATATAAGTGAAACAGTAGTTAGATAAGCAAAGAGGTCTTTGTGCATTTTATGGATTTGGAAAGTGCTATGAACCAGGGTGGATAGGGGGCAATGTGGCAGATGTTGCAAGTGTATGGTGTAGGAGTTAGGTTACTGAAAGCAGTGAAGAGTTTTTACGAGGATATGAGGCTCAAGATATGAGGATAGAGTATGTAGGAAATAGAAATTATTCCCATAAAAGTCGGCCTTAGACAAGGATGTGTGATGACACGTGAGTATTGTTTAATAAATTTATAGAATTGGGATTGTAAAAAGTAAATCGAGGTTATGGACCTTACAAGAGGCTGGAGTTAAAAGATAAAGAATCCCACACAACCGTGGGAAGTCACAGCTTGGCTCTTTGCTGATGACACAGTGTGATGCACTAGGGAGAATTCTTGAAGAAAGATTTGCGAGAATGAGGAGATGAATTGGTATGGATGAGCAAAAGAAGAAAATTAAAGGAGAATACAGGAAAGAGTAAGGTTATGAGTATAACAAAAAGATTAGGTGATGAAAGATTGAATATCAATTGAGGAGAGAGTTATGGAGTAGGTGAATGTATTCAATAATTGGGATGGACGTGTGTCAGCGGTATGGGCTATGCAAGATGAGGTGAAACAAAGAATTGAGTGAGGGAAAAAGATGATGGGAGCACTTAGAGTCTAGTGAACAAAGAACTTGTCCCTTGGAGTGCCAAAGGAGGGGAATGTATGAGAGTATAGTTTTAAACAACGCTCTATATGGGTGGAGCAGGGGTGATGGAAATGTTCAGCGAGGAGAAGGCGCTGGAGGCACGTGGAGAATGTCATGTCTGAGGGCAATGTGAGGTGTGAATTATAATGCAGTAGCATTCGTATTTGGAAGTTAGAGGAGGTGCCAGGATTACCAAAACTGTTGTCCAGAGGGCTATGGAGGGTAGATGAGGGTTCGGACATGTAGAAGAGAATGGAGTCGAAACAGAATGACTTCCAATATGTATCAGTCCTGTAGTGGAAGGAATGTGGCGTGGTAGGGTCTCGGCCTAGTGAAAGGTTGGAGGGAGGGGGTAAAAGGATTTTTGTGTGCGAGGGGCTTGGACTTCAGCAAGCGTGCATGATCGGTTGAATAGGAAGCATGGAGACAAATGGTTTTATCATACTTGACGTGCTGTATGGATTGTGAGGCAAATAACATTTATGAATGGGGTTCAGGAGAAACCGGCAGGCCGAGACTTGAGTCCTGGAGATGGGAAGTACAGTGCCAGCACTCTGAAGAGGGGAGTTTTACTGTTGCAGTTATAAAACTGTATGAACACACCCTTAATTTTGAGTGTTTAGGTTAGTGTAAAGCACCCTTCATGCAAGACTGATGAAGTTAATGATGTGAAAGTTTTTCCTAACACATCTGTAGCCCTGTACCAAGCCTTTCAGTTTGGTAACAGAGTGCAACAGATGTGTCTCTTAACCATATGATAAATGGATCACCTATCCCAAAACTCACAGAGGGAAAATTCTTAGAATCTACCTTGATAATAAACTCAAATTTCAAACACATATACAACAAATTTCCATAAAAAATTTCCAAGACCGTAGCATACTATCGAGATCGGCAAAAAAAAAAATAAAAAAACCCTATTGTTCCCCACAGTCAGTCTCCTGGCCCTATATCACTCACTTCTTTACCCCAATCCACCTATGGAATTTATGGCATCAGCTCACAACAATAAACCACTCACCACAAATTAATCAACCAAAAGGCTGAGTCAGAATGATACAATTCCACTAAAGCAGCACACTCCACCAATTTTCCAAAACTCAAAACCTACTCACCATACAATAACATCCATACTTATTACTGCACCTACAACATACATCGAACACATTACTTCTGATAGTAACCCTCCCTCAAACGTCTCCTTACCACTTCACAACAACAACATGACCATAACACAAGCACAGATCCGCACTTTGATGTCCTAGGTCCATCTCACTCTTATGCAAAAAACTCAATGCACATAACAGGCCCGAAAAACTAAATTCATACCTGTGGAATATAAAAGAAACACTGTCTATTTTAAAAAATCAAGTACTCTTCTCAAAAATCACTTACTCACCTACAACAAATAAATGCTGATAAGTATCTCATGAATTAATCTTCAAGAATGTTTCTCATTATATAACTCATAAAATGTCATCCTGTGACCCATCAAAACTTTGTACTATTTAACTTCAGCTACTCAAGAGAAAACACCATTCTACTGATTTGCACAGCATCACAGTAAATGACCAAATGACCTGTCCTATTAAAACTCAATTGACAAAAATGTTATCTGTTACAATAATTTTTTACCACTGAATATATCAATGCTTAGTTAATCTTAAGTTAATTTAAGCCTGCCCATAATGCTCTGCATACAAGGGTTTTGGCATGCTGCACTTTAAAAATTGTATTCCTTGTACATCCCGCTGTATCATTTCAAATTATCTGTGTTTTCTCCCCAACTGTCAAAGTACTTTGTAACCAGCCTAAGCTTAGCCACTACATCAGTCAGTCAGTCTGTTCACATTGCAATATGGCTCCATATACATAACTTATCTATGTTCATGTTATCATAGTGGGTATGGAATCTACTCAGGCCTTCTAACATCATTCCCTAATATTATCCTAACCCTAGACACAGATATACCAAAGTTATATTCTACATTCTCCTTCTGGGTGCTCTTCTTGGCTAACATATAAATTTTATCATTCACACGATTACCCCTATCTCACCTATGGTAATTTGTGCATCACAGATCATAAATTACCTACAAAAGTGCTACAGTCAGATAACAAATTTCCCACTACAGTCAGCACACTCCACCAATATTCAAAACTCTAAACCTACTCACCATACAAAGCATCCATACTTATTACTGTACCTACTACATACATAGAACACTTAATTCAGATTATAAACCCTCCCCACAAACGTCCTCCTACCAACTCAACAAACACTTGACCATAACACATAGCACAGATCATTCATTGATTATCCTCGTCCATCTCACACCATGTAAAAATCAATGCACATAAAGGCCCAAAAATCTGGAATTTATTATCCTGGGCATATAAAAGAAATACTATCTGTTTAATCAATAGAAACTCATTCTTAAAACCACTTACTCATCCACAACTAAATAAATACTGATTCACTGTATCTCATAAAATTAAAACCTGTGACCCTACTCAAATCTATGATTTTTGTAATTACCTTACCTAATAGAATACACTTACCATCCGACTTAACCAGTTCGATTCGAGAAACCGGTCTTAAGTCGAAATCGATGTAAGTCAAACTTTATTACTGAATATCAACAAACGTTTTTGAATGACTTTTTTTTATTTTTTATTTTGAGTATTTCATGTTTTTACTTTATCTTTCTATGGCTGGGTTAGTACTGTATTTATACTGTAAGTTTTATAATAAACACTGTGTACCACACAAACACTTGTTTATTTCCCAGAAATTTGGCATAAAAAGCATGGTCGTAAGTTTGAGTCATCGTAGTCGAGCAGGTCGTAAGTCAGGATGGTAGGTGTACTCCATTCCTTGAATGCTCAGTAACCATCAAATGACCTATGACCTGATTCCTGTCACTACAAAATCATTGAATTTATTCCCCAAAAATTTGACTGATTATATTAAAATGTGCTACAAATTTGTACAACTATAAAGCTTCTTACTTGAAATACTCATTGTACTTCATGTTTTAATTTGTTTTACTGTATATTTTTACCACTGAAAAAATATCACTGCTTAGTTAATCTTAAGTTAATTTTAACCTGCCCACAATGCTCAGCATAAAAGGGGCTTTGGCTGTACACTCAACAACTGTATTTCTTTATACAACTCTTATCATGTACAAATGTAAATAAATAAATTAAATATCTAAATAAATAAATAAAAAATAAATAAAAAAATAAATAAATAAATAAGGAGTAATCCAATGTGTGTAAGGGATCCATGCAATTGAACATTAAATCCATTGTCCTGATTTTTTAATAACTATACCTGGCTTCTCCGTGAACATTTGTTGAGTCATTAATATGATTAAGAGCATTCAGTGATGACTTAAATCAGTATGAAGATAGAGTCAAGCTCAGTGACATAGTTAACGCCCACCCACCCCGCTGTTAGCACCAAAGGATTGCAAACATTCACTTGGCAAAGTAGACCCCAGTTGTAATTTCTTATGCCTAGTTCAACAAAATTTATTATCATTCTTAACTCGAGAGGTGGCAACAAAGAGCAGATGCAGCCTGCAAAGAAGACTCCTGTTTATATCCAATGGGGAGGTGCGGGGGGGGGGGGGGGGGGGGGGGTTGTGTTTTTTTTGTTTTTTTTTTTGGTTTGTGGTTGTGTGTTGGTTTGTTTTTCTTTGTATATAACGTTGGATAACTTATACTAACCACTAGTGAAAATTTCTCTCGAGCAGTTGCTTTAACTAGTATTTAGGAGATTACTACAATGTGGTTTTTTTTATTTTATTTTTTTTTTTTTTTTTTTTTTTTTTCTTGGAGGGACCTTGCAGTATGTGGTTAATTAATTGAACACAATCTTCCATGTGGGTGAAATGGCTCTGTCTACAGTGATACATTTCATGCAGTTATGAAACTTAATGCAATTGCATGATTTCATAATCCAGGAGGGGATCTTGTGTATTTACTTCGAGACAATTAGTAAGATCATTGTGAACAGTGGTTCATTTCTTAACATTTCTAAAACTGAGTACAGTAGTTAATCTCCATCAATCCGCAATCAGTAGTATCAGTGGACCCCCCGCCTAATGAACGCATCACGTTACATTATCTCTGCCATACGAAACGATTGAACCAAAAATTTTGCTTATCGCCTCATATAAAAACTTGCCTCACGTGATTCATCCGTGACATGTCTCGCACACTGGCTGGCTGTAAGCCAGCCATGCGGTCACATCTAAGCATACATTCATATATTTCATAGTATCACAGTTGTTTTTTTTAGTGCCTTAGAGCTGCAAAAATAAGTCACCATGGCCCCAAGAAAGCATCTAGTTCCTAACCCAGGGTAAAAAGGGTGAAAATTACTATGGAAAGAAGAAAGAGAGTAACAGCTAGTACAAAAGTGGAGTGCATGTCTCGGAGCTGGCCAGGAATGTACACCAAACTCCAATCTACCATCACTACAGATCTTGCCACAAAATGGCAATCAGAAGCAGTTCTTGCGAAAAGGTGCAAGTTTGTTTTCGAAACAGAAATTGCAAGTGATAGAAGATTTGAGAGACTGTTATTGGTGTGGATAAATGATACACAAATACAGGAGATAGCATCTCACAGAGCAATCATATATGAAAAGGTTAGGAAGTGCATGAGGATTTAATTAGAAAAAGAGCCTACAACTAGTGGTGATGAGAATGAATTTAGGCCAGCAAAGGGGGTTGGTTTCGAGAGATTTAAGAATCGTAGTGGCCAACATAGTGTGATAAGGCATGGGAGGCTGGTCAGTTCAGACCAAAAAGCGCTGTGAAAAATATTGAAAGAATTCAAGGATTACATAGACAGTGAAGAACGCAACTGACAACAATGTCTAATTTGCGACGAAACAGGCCTGTTTATGAAAGAAATGTCAAGCAGGACCTACATTACTCAGGAGGAAAAGGCACACCCAGGACATAAGCCTATAAAGACAGGCTTACTCTTCAGATGTGTGCTAATGCTAGTGGTGATTGAAAGTGAAGCCTAATTGGTGTATCACTCTGAAAGTCCCAGATGCTTTCAGGCCAAACAATGTCACCAAGGCTAATTAGAGTGTGATGTGGGAGGGCAAACAGTAAGGCATGAGGTCCACTAGCGGACTTTATCTATACTGGTTACACCAAACATTTGCCCCCACTGTGAAAATTACCTTAAGAAAGGAAATTGGCCCTTAAGTGCTCCTGGTATTATACCAATGGCTCCTGGTCATACTTCAGACCTTGGCAGAGCGACCTTTCTAGGGACGAGCTTCATTAAGGTCAAGTTTTTGCCTCCTAGTAACACTCCTCTCCTGCAGCCCATGGACCAGCAAGTAATTTCGAACTTCAAAAAACTCTACACAAAAGCTATGTTTCAAAAGTGCTTTGAAGTGACCTCAGACACTAGACTGACTCTAAGAGAGTTTTGGGGGGGGGGGGGGGGGGGGGGGGGGGGGGAAGTGATCACTATTAGGCATCCACAGTTGTGTAAACCTTATAGGTAAGGCTTGGGAGGGAGTGACTAAGAGGACCTTGAACTCTGCTTGGAAGAAACTGCGGCCACAATGTGTAGAAGAATGGGATTTTGAAGGGTTTGGGGCTAACCCTCAGGAGCCAATGCCAGTTGTGGAATCTATGTGTGATTGGGAAAGCCCATGGGGTTGGAGGTTAGTGGGGAGGATGTGGAAGTTGGTGGAGAGGACAATGAAGAACAACCACTGATGAGTTGCCAAGATCACTTCAACAGCAAGAGGCCAGAACCTGAGAAACTCTTCAGAGGAGGTAGAAGAAATTGGAGAGAAGTTTGCCTACTTCAAAGCATTACGGAAATGTGTACAAAGTGGGTTGAACTGCAACCTTTTGTAAATGAAAATCACCCTGCCACAGCAACCTGCAAACCCATGCTGTGACTATTACAAAGACAATGTTATGGCCCATTTTAGAAAAGTCTTAAAGAAATGGGAGGTACGAGAGCACTATTGGACAGATTTGTTGTGCGAAGAGCAGTCCATTGATTCTCAAGCTGGTCCTAGTTGCTTAGAAAAAGAAGGAAGTAACCCCAGAAAAGACTTGATACGTCAAGTCCTATGGAAGGTGGATTCCCCTTTAATAATAACAACTTTCCACACTCTCCCTCCCTCCTCCCATCCCATCAATCAACACCAGATCTTCAATAAAGGTAATTCAGTATTCTATTCTTATAAGATAGTAATTGTCATGTCTTCTTCATTTTGTGTGTATTAAGATTATATATTTCTATGAGATAAAAAAAAAAATTTCATACTTTGGGGTGTCATGAACGATTAATTTATATTCCATTATCTCTTATGAGAAAATAAATTCGCCTTACGATAATTTCGGCTTTACAGTGAGCTCTTCAGGACGGATATAATATCGAAAGGTGGGGGTCCACTGTACTGTATTAAGACCTACATATATATTTACATGTTGACATGATTATTTTCCTGTCCAACACTTAAACTAGCATTTGTCTATATTAAACTGCATCTGCCACTTCTCTGACCATTAACATCAGTCTATTACAAATCAATCCTGAGTGCTCTAGTGTCTCAATTAAAGTGAATGGCTGGCCTGTTTTTGGTGTCATCAGCAATTTGTCCTATTTATTCCCTCATCTATGTCGTTTATTAAGATTGTAACAACAACAGGCCCAACACTGACCCCTGCGGATCCACGCTTGTGAATGCCCCCTTCTTCTGATTACTCACCATTTATGCAAATTTTTCTGCTGCCTATTTGTCAGCCATGCCTCTACCCAAGAAAAAATTTCTCCTACCTAATCCATGTGCCTTAAGTTCCTCAATAGCCTCTCATGTGAACACTCTTCGAAAGCCTTCAAAGTCAATATACCACAATAACATATCACTACCATGATCTACCTCCTCAAATTGCCTCAGCAATTAATGATTCCATTAATATTCCGACTATAGAGTTAAGGCTTATTGGTCAACAGTTTGAAGCCTAAGAAGGACCTGTTACCTTGCCTTGGAAAATGGTATACATTTGGGATTTTCCGCTTATCAGGCGCCTCGCGGCGCTATGGCCCAGTTTGCAGTGATATGTAAAAAAGATAAGGCCAAGATTCTGCTAAGTTCCTCTTTACATTCCTTTAACACCCTTGCAAGACAGTTCATAAGGGCCTGGTATTTTGTTAGTGTTAATTTCACTATTTTGTCTGAGGACCATGTCACTAGTTTACCAAAAATCATTTATTATCGTACTGTTCTGACATAATCCCCCCCTACAATTGTTGGGAAATTTGCATAAATTTCCTGGTAAAAACTGAGAGGAAGTAAGTATTGAAAATTTTCACACACATCCATACACAGTCAGTTGATCGACCTAAGTCACTCTTAAATGGGGCCAATCTTGTCCCCCAAATCATTACATCTGTAATCTGAAAGAACCCATTTGGGTTATGTCTCAAAACCCTTGTACCTTACCTCATAATTCCCTTTTGCATTTCCTATCAACCCTGGGTTATCACATGGTTACTAACACCTGGGTTATCCTAGGTTTACTAAACACTCTGGGTTCACTCCAGGGTTTACTAACACTGGGTAATCCTGGATACTAAGCACTCTGGGTTATCATCGGTTACTAACACACCAGGGTTTTTCTAGGTTACAACACCTGGGTTACTTGGGGTTTCAAACCTGGGTTATCCCTGGGGTTTCTAACACCCCTGGGTTACCTTTGGGTTTCTAACACTTGGGTATCCTTTGGTTTTCTAACACTTGTTTTTCCTGGTTTCTTACACCTGGTTTTCCTGGGTTACTAATACGGGGATTCCTGGGTTTTTTAACACTGGGGGTTTTCCCCGGGTTTTTTAACACTCGGTTTTTCATGGGGTTTCTAACACTCGGGTTATCCGGGTTACTAACACTGGTTACCTTGGTTACTAACACTCTGGTTTATCCTGGTTACGAAAACTTGGTTATCCTGGGTTTCTAAAAACCCGGGTTTTATTGTTACTAACAGGTTATCCGGATTAAAACACTGGGTTTTCCCTGGGGGACAAAAACCTTTGCTGTCCTGGGTTTCTAACACTGTTGGTTTTAATGGGTTTTTAAAAAACTGGTTATCCTGGTTTTTCTAACACTATGGGGTTTTCCTGGGGTTCTAAAACTGGGTTTTCCCGGTTACTAAAACTCTGGGTACCTGAATTACAAACACCTTTGGGTTACCTGGATTTCAACACTTGGGTTTTCCGGGTTACAACCTTTGGGGGAATCCTGGGTTTCGAACACTCTGGTTAGAAAAGGGGTTTCACCTGGTTTATCCTGGGGTTTAAAAATTGTGAGTTTTTTTCCCGGTTACTAACACTAGTTATACGGCGCTAACACACAGATTTTTCCTGGATTACAACACGGGGTTATCCTGGGTTATTAACACGGGTTTTGCTGTGTTAATAACCTTTTTGGGTTATCCTTTCTTACTAAAACTTTGGGGTTTCCTGGGTTTTCTACATCAAGTTATCCTTGGTTCTAACACTCTGGTTTTCCTAGGGTTTCTAACACTCTGGGTTATCCTGGGTTACTAAAACTGTTGTTTTGGAGTTACTAACACTGGTTATCCTGGGTTACTAAACTCGGGGGTTTTCCTGGGATACTAACACTGGGTTATACTGGGTTACTAACACTCTTTGGGTTTTCATGGGTTTTCTAACACTCGGGGGTTTTCCGGGGTTTAACACGGTTTCCAGGTTACTGAAGCTCTTGTTTATCTTCCATACTAACCTTGGTTATCCTGGGTTACAACACAGGGTATCCTGGGTTTTTCTAACAATTGGTTATCCCGGCTTACTAACCAATTTTCCGGCCCTAAAACTCTGGGTATCCTGGGTTAATAACACTCCGGGTACCTGGGTTACAACACTTGGGTTTTCCGGTTTACTAACAGTGGGTTTTTCTGGGTTACAAAATAGTTTTGCTGGGGGTTCTAACACTCTGGGTTTTTCCGGGGTATTAAAACTCTGGGTTCCTTGAGTAACTAACGCTGGGTTACCTGGTTACTAAAACTCGGGGGTTTTCCTTTGTTACTAACCTCTGGGTTAACCGGGGATACTCACACTCCGGTTATCCTGGCTTACCAAAAAGGGGTTATCATGGATTAATAACAATCGGATTTTTCCCGACTAACACTCCGGGTTATCCGGGTTACTTCACAGGTTATTCTGGGGTTTACTAACACCGAGGTATCCTAGGTTTCTAACACTGGGACTCCTGGTTTTCTAACACTCTGGGTTATCCCGGGTTTTCTAACACGGGTTATTCTGCGTTTTCTACACTCATGATTACCTGGGTTAAAAAAGGGTTATTTTGGGTTACTAACTCCTGGGTTACCTGCGTTAAAAACCCTGGGGTTTTCCTGGGGTTACAAAAACCTTTTGGTTTTCCTGGGTTTTCTAACATTTGGGTTATGTTTGTTACTAACTTTTTGGGTTTTGTTTGGTTTTCTAAAAACCCCTGGATACAGGGTTACTAAAACTGGGTTATCCTGATTACAAAAAAATCGGGGTTTATTGGTCATTAACATGTCATTTTGGGGTTTCTAACACTGGGTTTCCCGGTTACTTACCTCGGGGGTTTTGCGGGTTTCTATGATTACCCAAGGTTACTAAAACTCTGGTTATCCTTGTTTACTAACACCTGGGTTATCCTGGGGTACTAAACTCTCTGGGGTTTTCCGTTTTCTAACACCCTTGTAATCATGGGTTACGAACACTCTGGGGTTATCCCGGGTTACTAACACTCTGGGTTTTCCTGGGTAACTAACACTATGGTAATCCTACTTACTAACACCCGGGTTTTCCTGGGTTTCAACACTCAGGGTTATCCCGGGCTCCTATCACTCGGTTTTTTCCTAGGGTTTCTAACACTCTGGGTTATCCTGGGTTACTAACACATGGTTATTTGTTTACTAACGCTGGGTTTTTTTCCCGGGTTACTAACACCTGGGTTTTCCTGAATTCAAACACCTGGGTTACCTGGGTTACTAACACTGGGTTTTTCCAGGTTCTAAACTTGGGGGGAACCTGGGTTACGAACACTCTGGTTTTTGAAAGGGTTTCTAAAACTGGGGTTTATCCTGGGTTTAAAAATTTTATTTTTATGGGGTTTCTAAAACTGAGTTAATTGGCTTTCTAACACACTTGATTTTCCCGGATTACTAACACTGGATTATACTGGGTTATTAACACGGGGGATGCTGTGTTTTAAAAACATTGGGTTTTCCCTTTTTTACAAAAATTCGGTATCCGGGGTTTCTAACATCAAGTTATCCTTGGTTACTAACACTCGGGGTATCCTAGGGTTCTAACACTCTGGTTTTTCCTGGGGTTCTAACATGTTGTTTGGATTACAACACTGGGGTTTTCCGGGGTTTTCTAACACCCGGGGGGATCCAGGATACTAACACTGGGGTTTTAAATTGGGTACTAACACTCCCCTTGCATGGTTCAACACTCCGGTTCTCCTGGTTTATAACACTGGTTACAGGGTTTCTGATCTCTTTTTACTTCTTACTAACACTTGGTTATCCTGGGTTACTAACACAGGGTTATCCTGGTTTACTAACAATCTGGGTTATCCTGGCTTACTAACACAGGATTATCCTGGCTTCCTAACACTCTGGGTTATCCTGGTTAATAACACTCCGGTTATCCTGGTTTCTAACACTGGGTTTTTCCTGGTTTACTAACAGTGGGTTATTCGGGGTTACTAACAATAGGTTATGCTGGGTTACTAACACTCTGGGTTATCCTGGGATATTAACACTCTGGGTTATCCTTGAGTAACTAACGCTGGGGTTTTCCTGGGGTTTCTAACACTCGGGGTTTTCCTTGGTTACAAAACTCAGGTTATCCGGGTACTAACCTCCGGTTATCCTGCCTTACCAACAAACGGGTTATCATGGGTTAAAAACAATCTGGATTATCCTGGGGTTTTCTAACTCTCCGGATTATCCTGGGTTCTTCACAGTTTATTTTGGTTACTAACACTCGAGGTTTTCATAGGTTACTAACACGGGTACTCCTGGGTTTTCTAACACTCGGGGTTTCCAGGGTTACTAACACTGGGGTTTTCTGCTTTTCTAAACTCAGGATTATCCTGGGGTTTAAAAAAAATGGTTATTTTAGGGTTTTAACTCTCGGTTATCCCCGCTTACTAAAACCCCGGGTTTTCCCGGTTACTAACCTTCTGTGTTTTCCTGGGTTACTAAAATTGGGTTTCCTTGGGTTTCTAACACTCTGGTTATCATGGGTTACTAACACGGGTTTCCCGATTAAATAACACCGGGTTTTATTGGGGCATTTAAAACTGTCATTTGGGTACTAACTCTGGGTTACCCTGGGTTACTTACACTCGGGGTAATGCTGGGTTACTAACTCTGAGTTACCCAAGGTTACTAACACTCTGGGTTATCCTTGTTTACTAACACTCTGGGTTATCCTGGGATACTAACTCTCTGGGTTATCCTGATTTACTAACACCCTTGGTTATCATGGCTTACGAACACTCTGGGTTATCCTGGGTTACTAACACTCTGGGTTATCCTGGATAACTAACACTCTGGGTAATCCTACGTTGCTAACACTCAGGGTTATCCCTGGTTACTAACACTCAGGGTTATCCTGGGCTCCTATCACTCTGGTTTATCAAAGGTTACTAACACTCTGGGTTATCCTGGGTTACTAACACTATGGGTTATCTTGTGTTACTAACGCTGGGTTTTCCTGGGTTACTAACACCCTGGGTTATCCTGAATTACAAACACTCTGGGTTATCCTGGATTACTAACACTGGGTTATCCAGGGTTACTAACACTTGGGGTAACCCTGGGTTACGAACACCTGGTTATCCTGGCTCACTAACATTGCGTTTTCTTTTGTTACTAACACTGGGTTATCCTGGGTTACTAACACTCTGGGTTATGAAGGGTTACTAACACTGGGTTATCCAGGGTTAACAATTGAGAGTTTTCCTGGATTACTAACACTGGATTATCCTGGGTTATTAACACTGGGTTATGCTGTGTTACTAACACTCTGGGTTATCCTTTCTTACTAAAACTTTGGGTTATCTTGGGTTACTAACATTCAAGTTATCCTTGGTTACTAACACTCTTGTTTATCCTGGGTTACTAACAATCTAGGTTAACCTGGGTAACTAACACTCTGGTTCATCTTGGGTTACTAACACTCTGGGTTATCCTGGGTTACTAACACTCTGGGTGATCCTGGGTTTCTAACACTCTGGGTTATCCTGCGTTACTAACACTGGGTTATCCTTGGTTACTAACACTGGGTTATCCAGGGTTACTAAGACTGTGTTATCCTGGGTTTCTAAAACTGGGTTATGCTGGGTTACTAACACTCTGGGTTATCCTGGGTTACTAACAGTCTGGGTTATCCTGGGTTACTAACGCTCTTTGTTTTCCTGGGGTACTAACACTCTGTATTATCCTGGGTTACTAACACTGGGTTATCCTGGCTTACTAACACTCTGGATTATATTTTGTCATTAACACTGTGTTATCCTGGGTTACTAACACTGTGTTATCCTAGGTTACTAACACTCTGGGTTATCCTGGGTTACTAACACTGTTATTCGAAGTTACTAACACTGGGTTATCCTGGGTTACTAACACTCGGGATTATCCTGGGATACTAACACTGGGTTATACTGGGTTACTAACACTCTTGGTTATCATGGGTTACTAACACTCGCGGTTCTCCTGGGTTTATAACACTGGGTTATCAAGGGTTACTGAAGCTCTTGGTTATCTTGCATTACTAACACTTGGTTATCATAAGTTACTAACACTCTGGGTTATCATGGGTTACTAACACTCGCGTTTCTCCTGGGTTTATAACACTGGGTTATCAAGGGTTACTGAAGCTCTTGGTTATCCTGGGTTACTAACACTGGGTTTTCCTGGGTTACTAACACTCTGGGTTATCCTGAATTACGACCACTCTGGGTTATCTTGGGTTAACAACACTGGGTTATCCCGGGTTACTAACACTGGGGGTAATCCTGGGTTTCGAACACTGGGTTATCCTTGCTCACTAACATTGCGTTATCCTTTGCTACTAACGCTGGGTTATCCTGGGTTATTAACACTCTGGGTTATGAAGGGTTACTTACACTGGGTTATCCTGGGTTAACAAATGTGGTTATCCTGGGCTACTAACACTGAGTTATCCTGGCTTACAAACACTCTGGATTTTCTTGGATTACGAACACTGAATTATCCTTGGTTATTAACACTGGGTTATGCTGGTTTACTAACACTCTGGGTTATCCTTTCTTACTAAAACTTTGGGTTATCCTGGGTTACTAACACTCAAGTTATCCTGGGTTACTAACACTCTATGTTATCCTGGGTAACTAACACTCTGAGTCATCTTGGGTTACTAACACTCTGGGTTATCCTGGGTTACTAACACTCTGGGTTATCCTTGGTTACTTACACTTGGTTATTCTGGGTTACTAACACTTGGTTATCCTGGGTTACTTACACTCTGTGTTATCCTGGGTTACTAATACTGGGTATTCCTGGGTTTCTAGCACTGGGTTACCCTGGGTTACTAACACTGGGTTATCTTTGCTTACTAACACTCTGGTTTATCCTGGGTTACGAACACTGGGTTATCCTGGGTTACTAACACTCTGGGTTTTACTTGGTTACTAACACTGGGTTATCCTGGGTTACTAACACTGGGTTACCCTGGGTTACTAACACTTTTTTGCCGGGTTTCTAACACTGGGGTTTAAAAGGGGTTTTAACTCTGGGTTATCCCTGGGTTCCTAACACTGGGGTTTCCTTGTTACAAAAACGGGTTACCTGGGGTTACCAACCTGAGTTATCCGGGGTTTCTAAACTTGGGAAAAAAATAGGTTACTAACATCTGGGTTTTTCCTGGGTTACAAAACTCTGGGTTTTCCGAGTTACTGACGCTCTGGGTTATCCTGGGGTTTCTAACACTCTGTATTACCTGGGTTTTCTAACTCAGGGGTTTAAACCGGGTTACTAACCATGGTTTTTTCCTGGGTTAACACTGGGTAATCCCGGCTTACAAAAAAAGGTTATGTTGGCATTAAAAGCTGTGGGATAGGTTACTAACACTTTGTTAACCGGGTTTACTAACACTCGGGGGGTTTTCCGGGTACTAACACTGGGTTACCAGGTTATAACCTCTTTTTTTCCTGGGTTAAACACTAGGTTATCATGGTTTCTAACATTCGGGTTATCCTGGGTTTTCTAACACTGGTTAACTGGGTTTCTAACACCGGGTTATCATGGGGGGACTAACACCGGGGTTATCCCGTTTCTAAAACTTGGTTTTTTCTGGGTTACTAAAAGCCTTGGTATATTGGGTTTAAACACTTGGTTACCTGGGGAACTAACAAACGTTATCCTGGTTTTCCTTTCCCAACTGGGATTTCATGGCTGCCTAACACCGGGGTTTTCCTGGGTTAATAAAACTCTGGGTTATCCTTGGTTTCTAATACGGGTATCCTGGGGTTTCAAAATGGGTTTTAAAGGGTTATTAACACTCTGGGTTATCCTGGGTTTTCAATATTGTGGGTTTCCTTTTTTATTAACACTGGGTTATCCTGGGGTTTCTAACACAGGGTTATCCTGGCTTACTAACCCCGGGTTATCCTGGATCCCCAACACTCTTGGCCTATCCGGGTTAATAAAAAAACCCGGTTATCCTAGGTTTCTACACTGGGTTTTCTGGGGACTAACACCCGGATTATACAGGGTTTTAACAAAATTAAACTGGGTTCTAACACTCTGGGGGGATCCTGGGTTTTTAACACTGGGTTAAACCGGTTTCAACCGGGTTATCAAGGGTTACTAACACTCTGGGTTATCCTTGGTTACTAACACTCTGGGTTATCCTGTGTTACAAACATTTCGGGTTATCCTGGGTTTCCCAAAAATCTGGGGTTTTTTCTGGGTTACTAACAATCTGGATTATCCTGGGTTGCTAAAACTGCTTTATCCTGGGTTACTAACACTCGGGGTTATCCTATGTTACTAACACACTGGGTTATCCTGGGTTACTAACACTCCGGGTTATCCTGGGTTGCTGACACTGTTCTATCCTGTGTTACTAACACTCTGGGTTATCCTGGGTTGCTAACACTGGGTTATCCTGTGTTACTAACACTCTGGGTTATCCTGGGTTACTTATGCTGGATTATCCTGGGTAGTTACTAACACGGGGTTATCCTTGGTTACTAACACTCTGGGTTGTACTGGGTTACTAACACTGGGTTACTCTGGGTTACTAACACTCTGGGTTATCCTGGGTTACTAACACTGGTTTATCCGGGGTTAATAACACTCTGGATTATCCTGTGTTACTAACACTGGATCATCCTGGGTTACTAACGCTGGGTTATCTAGGCTTACTAACAGTCTGCGTTATGCTGCGCTGCTAACACTGGGTTATCCTGGGTTACTAACACTCTGGGTTATCCTGGGTTACTAACACTGGGTTATCCAGGGTTACTAACACTGGGTTATCCGGGGTTACTAACACTCTGGATTATCCTGTGTTACTAACACTGGATCATCCTGGGTTACTAACACTGGGTTATCCAGGCTTTCTAACACTCTGCGTTATGCTGCGCTGCTAACACTGGGTTATCCTGGGTTACTAACACTCTGGGTTATCCTGGGTTACTAACACTGGGTTATCCTGGATTACTAACACACTTGGTTATCCTTGGTTACTAACACTCTGGGTTATCCTGGGTTACTAACACTCTGCATTTTCCTGGGTTACTATCGCTGGGCTATCCTGGGTTACTAACACTCGATATTATCCTGGGTTACTAAAACTGGTTACTCCTGGCTTACTAACACTCTGGGTTATCCAGGGTTACTAGCACTCTGGGTTATCCTGGGTTACTAACACTCTGGGTTATCCTGGGTTGCTAACACTGGGTTATCCTGGGTTACTACCACTCTGGGTTATCCTGGGTTACCAACACTGGGTTATCCTGGGTTACTAACACTATGGGTTACCTTCGGTTACTAGCATTCTGAGTTATCCTGGCTTACTAAAGCTGGACTATACGGGGTAATAACACTCTGTGTTATCTTTCGTTATTAACACTCTGGGTTATCCTTCGTTATTAACACTCTGGGTTATTTTGGACTTCTAACACTCTGGGTTATCCTTCGTTATTAACATTCCAGGTTATCCTGGGCTACTAACACTCCGGGTTATCCTGGCTTACTAACACTTGGTTATACTGGGTTACTAACAATGGTTATACTTGGTTATTAACACTCTGGGTTATCCTGGGTTACTAATATTCTGGGTTATCCTTGTTTATTAACACTGGGTTATCCTAGGTTACTAACACAGGGTTTTCCTGGCTTACTAACACTGGATTATCCTGGCTTCCTAACACTCTGGGCTATCCTGGGTTAATAACACTCTGGGTTATCCTAGGTTACTTACACTGGGTTATCCTGGGTTACTAACACTGGATTATACAGGGTTACTAACAATGAATTATACTAGGTTACTAACACTCTGGGTTATCCTGGCTTATTAACACTCTGGGTTATCCTGGGTTACTAACGCTGGGTTATCTTGGGTTACTAACACTCTGGGTTATCCTTGGTTACTAACACTCTTGGTTATCGTGGGTTACTAACATTCCAGGTTATCCTAGCTTACCAACAATCTGGGTTATCCTGGGTTACTAACAATCTGGATTATCCTGGGTTGCTAACACTTTGGGTTATCCTGGGTTACTAACACTGGGTTATCCTGGCTTACTAACACTCTGGGTTATCCAGGGTTAATAACACACGGTTATCCTGGGTTACTAACACTCTGGGTTATCCTGGGTTACTTATGCTGGATTATCCTGGGTAGTTACTAACACGGGGTTGTCCTTGGTTACTAACACTCTGGGTTGTCCTGGGTTACTAACACTGGGTTACCCTGGGTTTCTAACACTCTGGGTTATCCTGGGTTCAACACTGGGTTATCCAGTGTTAATAACACCTGGATTATCCTGTGTTACTAACACTGGATCATCCTGGGTTACTAACACTGGGTTATCCAGTGTTACTAACACTCTGGATTATCCTGTGTTACTAACACTGGATCATCCTGGGTTACTAACACTGGGTTATCCAGTGTTACTAACACTCTGGATTATCCTGTGTTACTAACACTGGATCATCCTGGGTTACTAACACTGGGTTATCCTGGATTACTAACACTCTTGGTTATCCTTGGTTACTAACACTCTGGGTTTTCCTGGGTTACTAACACTCTGGGTTTTCCTGGGTTACTAACGCTGGGCTTTCCTGGGTTTCTAACACTCGAGGTTATCCTGGGTTACTAAAACTGGATACTCCTGGCTTACTAACACTCTGGGTTATCCAGGGTTACTAACACTCTGGGTTATCCTGGGCTACTAACACTGGGTTACCATGGGTTACTAACACTAGGGGTTATGCTGGATTACTAACACTGGGTTATCTTAGGTTACTAACACTCTGGGTTATCCTGGGTTACTAACACTTATTCTTAGTTACTAACACTAGGTTATCTAGGGTTACTAACACTCAGGGTTATCCTGGGTTACTAACACTGGGTTATCCTGGGTTAGTAACACTTTTGGCTATCATGGGTTACTAACACTCGGGGTTATCCTGGGTTACTAACACTGGGTTTTCCTGGCTTACACTCTGGGTTATCTTGAGTTACTAACACTTAGGGTTATCCTGGGTTATTAATACTCTGGGTTATCCTGAGTCACTAACATTCTAGGGAATCGTGGGTTACTAATTCTGGGTTATCCGTGGTTACTAACACTCGGGGTTATCCTGGGTTACTAACATTCGGGGTTATCCTGGGTTACTAACACTGGATTATCCTGGGTTACTAACACTCTGGGTAATCCTTGGTTACTAACACTGGGTTATCCTGGATAACTACCACTCTGGGTTATCCTGGGTTACTAACACTATGGGTTATCCCTGGTTACTAACACTCAGGGTTATCCTTGGTTACTAACACATGGGTTTATCCTGCGTTACTAACACTCTCGGTTACCCTGGGTTACTAACACTGTGTTATCCTGGATTACTAAAACTGTGTTATCCTGGGTTACTAACACAGGGTTATACTGGATTTTTAACACTGGGTTATCCTGGCTTACTAACACTATGGGTTATCCTGGGTTACTAAGACTGGGTTTTCCTGGGTTACTAACACTCTGGGTTATTCTTGATTACAAACACTCTGGGTTATCCTGCGTTACTAACACTGGGTTATCCCGTGTTTACTAAAACTCGCGATAATTCTGGGTCACGAACACTGGGTTACCCTGGCTCACTAACATTAGGTTATCCTTTGTTACTAACACTGGGTTATCCTGGGTAACTAACACTCTGGGTTATGAAGGTTTCTAACACTGGGTTATCTTGGGTTAACAATTGTTGTTTTCTGGGTTACTAACACTGGGTTATTCTGGCTTACTAAGGCGGGACTATACTGGGTTAATAACACTCTGGGTTATCCTTCGTTTTTAACACACTGGGTTATCCTTCGTTATTAACACTCGGGGTTATTCTGGACTACTAACACTCTGGGTTATCCACACTTACTAACACTCCAGGTTATCCTGGGCTACTAACACTCCGGGTTATCCTGGCTTACTAACACTTGGTTATACTGGGTTACTAACAATCTGGGTTATCCTGGGTTGCTACCTCTGTGTTATCCTGGGTTACAAACACTAGGCTAACCTGGGTTACTAACATTCTGGGTTATCCTGTGTTATTAACACTGGGTTATCCTGGCTTACTAACACTTTGTGATATATTGGGTCATTAACACTGTGTTATCCTGGGTTACTAACAATGGGTTACACTGCGTTACTAACATTCTGGGTTATTCTGGCTAACTAACTCTGAATTATCCTGGCTTCTTAACACTCTGGGTTATTCTGGGTTATTAACACTCTGGGTTATGGAAAATTAGACACATGTGCAACTCTTGGGTATCTTTATTGAGGAAACGTTTCGCCACACAGTGGTTTCATCAGTCCATACGAAGGAGAATCTTGAAGAACAGGAGGAGAATGAGGTAATCAGTCCCTCATCCTTGAGTCGATGTGGTCAGTCCATCAATCTTGAATAGAATACGGCATACGAGCAGAGAAGGAGCTTATAAACCGTTTGCAGGAGAGGTGCAGCAGTCATAGGTCGTGTAACATTTGTTCAATGTTGAAGTAGGTCGTGCCCAAGAATTAGGCAAGCGAAGAATTCCCAAGTATTAAGATCCCAAGAAGTTGCAGTGTCTGACAGGTTTGTAGATGAATGGTTCAGAGAACCAAAATGTCGGTTCTCTGAACCATTCATCTACAAACCTGTCAGACACTGCAACTTCTTGGGATCTTAATACTTGGGAATTCTTCGCTTGCCTAATTCTTGGGCACGACCTACTTCAACATTGAACAAATGTTACACGACCTATGACTGCTGCACCTCTCCTGCAAACGGTTTATAAGCTCCTTCTCTGCACGTATGCCGTATTCTATTCAAGATTGATGGACTGAACACATCGACTCAAGGTTGAGGGACTGATTACCTCATTCTCCTCCTGTTCTTCAAGATTCTCCTTTGTATGGACTGATGAAGCCACTGTGTGGCGAAACGTTTCCTCAATAAAGATACCCAAGAGTTGCACATGTGTCTAATTTATCAACATGTCGGTTCTCTGAACCATTCATTTACAAACTCTGGGTTATCTTGGCTTACCAACTCTGGGTTATCCTTGGTTTCTAACACTAGGTTTTCCTGGGTTACTAACACTCTGGGTTATCCTGGGTTACTAATATTCTGGGTTATGCTGGGTTACTAACACTGGGTTATCATGGGTTACTAACACAGGGTTGTCCTTGCTTACTAACACTCTTGGTTATCCTGGGTAACTAACACTCCGGGTTATCCTGGGTTACTAACGCTAGGTTGTCCTGGGTTACTAACACTCAGGGTTATCCTGGGTTAATAACAATCCGGGTAATCCTGGCTTACCAACAATCTGGGTTATTCTAGGTTACTAACGATCTGGATTATACTGGCTTACAAAAACTATGGGTTATCCTGGGTTACTAACACTTGGTTATACTGGGTTACTAACAATGGTTATACTGGGTTATTAACACTCTGGGTTATCCTGGGTTACTAATATTCTGGGTTATCCTGGTTTACTAACACTGGGTTATCCTGGGTTACTAACACAGGGTTATCCTGGCTTACTAACACTGGATTATCCTGTCTTCCTAACACTCTGGGTTATCCTGGGTTAATAACACTCTGGGTTATCCTAGGTTACTTACACTGGGTTATCCTGGGTTACTAACACTGGATTAAACAGGGTTACTAACAATGAGTTATACTGGTTACTAACACTCTGGGTTATATTGACTTATTAACACTCTGGGTTATCCTGGGTTACTAACGCTGGGTTATCCTGGGTTACTAACACTCTGGGTTATACTTGGTTACTAACACTCTGGGTTATCCTGGGTTACTAACATTCCGGGTTAACCTGGATTACCAACAATCTGGGTTATCCTGGGTTACTAACAATCTGGATTGTACTGGGTTGCTAACACTTTGGGTTATCCTGGGTTACTAACACTGGGTTATCCTGGGTTATAAAACACTCGGGGATATCCTGGATTTCTAACATTGGGTTATCCTGTTTTACTAAGGCTCTGGGTTATCTTGGATTACTAACACTTGGATATCCTTGGTTACTGACATTGGGTTATCCTGGTTTACTAACAATCTGGGTTATCCTGGCTTACTAACTTTGGATTATTCTGGCTTCTTAACACTCTGGGTTATCCTGGGATAATAACACACTGGTTTATCCTGGCTTACCAACACTGGGTTATCCTTGGTTACTAACACTGGGATATAGTGTGTTACTAACACTCTGGGTTATCCTGCGTAACTAACACTGGGTTTTCCTGGGTTGCTAACACTGGGTTATCCTTGGTTACTAATATTCTGGGTTATGCTGGGTTACTAACACTGGGTTATCATGGGTTACTAACACAGGGTTATCCTGCCTTACTAACACTCTTGGTTATCCTGGGTAACTAACACTCTGGGTTATCCTGGGTTACTAACACTAGGGTTTTCCTGGGAGACTAACACTCAGGGTTATCCTGGGTTACTAACAATCCGGGTAATTCTTGCTCACCAACAATCTGGGTTATTTTAGGTTACTAACAATCTGGATTATCCTGGCTTACAAACACTATTGGTTATCCTGGGTTACTAACACTCTGGGTTATCCTGGATAACTAACACTCTGGGTTATCCTGGGTTACAAACACTATGGGTTATCCTGGGTTACTAACACTCTAGGTTATCCAGGGTTACTAACACTGCGTTATCCTGGGTTACTAAAGCTGTGTTATCATGGGTTACTAACAGAGGGTTATATTGGGTTAATAACACTGGGTTATCCTGGGTTACTGACACTCTTGGTTATCCTGGGTTACTAACACTGGGTTTTCCTGGGTTACAAACACTCTGGGTTATCCTCGGTTACTTATGCTGGATTATCCTGGATAGTTACTAACCCAGGGTTATCCTTGGTTACTAAAACTCTGGGTTATCCTGGGTTACTAACACTCTGGTTTATCCCGGGTTACTAACACTGGGTTATCCTGGGTTACTAACACAATGGGTTATCTTGGGTTACTAACACTCTGGGTTATCCTGGCTTACTAAAACTGGACTATCCTGGGTTACTAACACTCTGGGTAATTCTTTTCTACTAACACTCTGGGTTATCCTCGCTTTCTAACACTCCGGGTTATCCTGGGCTGCTAACACTCCGGGTTATCCTCGCTTACTGACACTATGGGTTATCCTGGGATACTAACATTCTGGATTATCCTGCGTTTCTAACACTGTGGGTTACCTTGGATAACTAACACTATGGTTTTACTGGGTTACTAACACTATGGGTTATCCTGGGTTACTAACACTCAGGGTTATCGTGGGTTACTAACACTGGGTTATCCTGGGTTACTAAAGCTGGGTTTTCCTGAGTTACTAACACAGGGCTATGCTGGGTTACTAACACTGGGTTTTCCTGGGTTACTAACACTATGGGTTATCCCTGGTTACTAACACTCAGGGTTATCCTTGGTTACTAACACATGGGTTTATCCTGCGTTACTAACACTCTCGGTTACCCTGGGTTACTAACACTGTGTTATCCTGGATTACTAAAACTGTGTTATCCTGGGTTACTAACACAGGGTTATACTGGATTTTTAACACTGGGTTATCCTGGCTTACTAACACTATGGGTTATCCTGGGTTACTAAGACTGGGTTTTCCTGGGTTACTAACACTCTGGGTTATTCTTGGTTACAAACACTCTGGGTTATCCTGCGTTACTAACACTGGGTTATCCCGTGTTACTAAAACTCGCGATAATTCTGGGTCACGAACACTGGGTTACCCTGGCTCACTAACATTAGGTTATCCTTTGTTACTAACACTGGGTTATCCTGGGTAACTAACACTCTGGGTTATGAAGGGTTTCTAACACTGGGTTATCTTGGGTTAACAATTGTTGTTTTCTGGGTTACTAACACTGGGTTATTCTGGCTTACTAAGGCTGGACTATACTGGGTTAATAACACTCTGGGTTATCCTTCGTTATTAACACACTGGGTTATCCTTCGTTATTAACACTCTGGGTTATTCTGGACTACTAACACTCTGGGTTATCCACACTTACTAACACTCCAGGTTATCCTGGGCTACTAACACTACGGGTTATCCTGGCTTACTAACACTTGGTTATACTGGGTTACTAACAATCTGGGTTATCCTGGGTTGCTACCTCTGTGTTATCCTGGGTTACAAACACTAGGCTAACCTGGGTTACTAACATTCTGGGTTATCCTGTGTTATTAACACTGGGTTATCCTGGCTTACTAACACTTTGTGATATATTGGGTCATTAACACTGTGTTATCCTGGGTTACTAACAATGGGTTACACTGCGTTACTAACATTCTGGGTTATTCTGGCTAACTAACTCTGAATTATCCTGGCTTCTTAACACTCTGGGTTATTCTGGGTTATTAACACTCTGGGTTATGGAAATTAGACACATGTGCAACTCTTGGGTATCTTTATTGAGGAAACGTTTTCGCCACACAGTGGTTTCATCAGTCCATACGAAGGAGAAACTTGAAGAACAGGAGGAGAATGAGGTAATCAGTCCCTCATCCTTGAGTCGATGTGGTCAGTCCATCAATCTTGAATAGAATACGGCATACGAGCAGAGAAGGAGCTTATAAACCGTTTGCAGGAGAGGTGCAGCAGTCATAGGTCGTGTAACATTTGTTCAATGTTGAAGTAGGTCGTGCCCAAGAATTAGGCAAGCGAAGAATTCCCAAGTATTAAGATCCCAAGAAGTTGCAGTGTCTGACAGGTTTGTAGATGAATGGTTCAGAGAACCAAAAATGTCGGTTCTCTGAACCATTCATCTACAAACCTGTCAGACACTGCAACTTCTTGGGATCTTAATACTTGGAATTCTTCGCTTGCCTAATTCTTGGGCACGACCTACTTCAACATTGAACAAATGTTACCGACCTATGACTGCTGCACCTCTCCTGCAAACGGTTTATAAGCTCCTTCTCTGCACGTATGCCGTATTCTATTCAAGATTGATGGACTGAACACATCGACTCAAGGTTGAGGGACTGATTACCTCATTCTCCTCCTGTTCTTCAAGATTCTCCTTTGTATGGACTGATGAAGCCACTGTGTGGCGAAACGTTTCCTCAATAAAGATACCCAAGAGTTGCACATGTGTCTAATTTATCAACATGTCGGTTCTCTGAACCATTCATTTACAAACTCTGGGTTATCTTGGCTTACCAACTCTGGGTTATCCTTGGTTCTAACACTAGGGTTTTTTCCCGGGTTTACTAACACTCTGGGGTTATCCTGGGTTACTAATATTCTGGGTTATGCTGGGTTACTAACACTGGGTTATCATGGGTTACTAACACAGGGTTGTCCTTGCTTACTAACACTCTTGGTTATCCTGGGTAACTAACACTCCGGGTTATCCTGGGTTACTAACGCTAGGTTGTCCTGGGTTACTAACACTCAGGGTTATCCTGGGTTAATAACAATCCGGGTAATCCTGGCTTACCAACAATCTGGGTTATTCTAGGTTACTAACGATCTGGATTATACTGGCTTACAAAAACTATGGGTTATCCTGGTTTACTAACACTTGGTTATACTGGGTTACTAACAATGGTTATACTGGGTTATTAACACTCTGGGTTATCCTGGGTTACTAATATTCTGGGTTATCCTGGTTTACTAACACTGGGTTATCCTGGGTTACTAACACAGGGTTATCCTGGCTTACTAACACTGGATTATCCTGTCTTCCTAACACTCTGGGTTATCCTTGGTTAATAACACTCTGGGTTATCCTGGGTTACTTACACTGGGTTATCCTGGGTTACTAACACTGGATTAAACAGGGTTACTAACAATGAGTTATACTGGTTACTAACACTCTGGGTTATATTGACTTATTAACACTCTGGGTTATCCTGGGTTACTAACGCTGGGTTATCCTGGGTTACTAACACTCTGGGTTATACTTGGTTACTAACACTCTGGGTTATCCTGGGTTACTAACATTCCGGGTTAACCTGGATTACCAACAATCTGGGTTATCCTGGGTTACTAACAATCTGGATTGTACTGGGTTGCTAACACTTTGGGTTATCCTGGGTTACTAACACTGGGTTATCCTGGGTTATAAAACACTCGGGGATATCCTGGATTTCTAACATTGGGTTATCCTGTTTTACTAAGGCTCTGGGTTATCTTGGATTACTAACACTTGGATATCCTTGGTTACTGACATTGGGTTATCCTGGTTTACTAACAATCTGGGTTATCCTGGCTTACTAACTTTGGATTATTCTGGCTTCTTAACACTCTGGGTTATCCTGGGATAATAACACACTGGTTTATCCTGGCTTACCAACACTGGGTTATCCTTGGTTACTAACACTGGGATATAGTGTGTTACTAACACTCTGGGTTATCCTGCGTAACTAACACTGGGTTTTCCTGGGTTGCTAACACTGGGTTATCCTTGGTTACTAATATTCTGGGTTATGCTGGGTTACTAACACTGGGTTATCATGGGTTACTAACACAGGGTTATCCTGCCTTACTAACACTCTTGGTTATCCTGGGTAACTAACACTCTGGGTTATCCTGGGTTACTAACGCTAGGTTGTCCTGGGAGACTAACACTCAGGGTTATCCTGGGTTACTAACAATCCGGGTAATTCTTGCTCACCAACAATCTGGGTTATTTTAGGTTACTAACAATCTGGATTATCCTGGCTTACAAACACTATTGGTTATCCTGGGTTACTAACACTCTGGGTTATCCTGGATAACTAACACTCTGGGTTATCCTGGGTTACAAACACTATGGGTTATCCTGGGTTACTAACACTCTAGGTTATCCAGGGTTACTAACACTGCGTTATCCTGGGTTACTAAAGCTGTGTTATCATGGGTTACTAACAGAGGGTTATATTGGGTTAATAACACTGGGTTATCCTGGGTTACTGACACTCTTGGTTTATCCTGGGTTACTAACACTGGGTTTTCCTGGGTTACAAACACTCTGGGTTATCCTCGGTTACTTATGCTGGATTATCCTGATAGTTACTAACCCAGGGTTATCCTTGGTTACTAAAACTCTGGGTTATCCTGGGTTACTAACACTCTGGTTTATCCCGGGTTACTAACACTGGGTTATCCTGGGTTACTAACACAATGGGTTATCTTGGGTTACTAACACTCTGGGTTATCCTGGCTTACTAAAACTGGACTATCCTGGGTTACTAACACTCTGGGTAATTCTTTTCTACTAACACTCTGGGTTATCCTCGCTTTCTAACACTCCGGGTTATCCTGGGCTGCTAACACTCCGGGTTATCCTCGCTTTACTGACACTATGGGTTATCCTGGGATACTAACATTCTGGATTATCCTGCGTTTCTAACACTGTGGGTTACCTTGGATAACTAACACTATGGTTTTACTGGGTTACTAACACTATGGGTTATCCTGGTTACTAACACTCAGGTTATCGTGGGGTTTCTAACACTGGTTATCCTGGGTTACTAAAGCTGGGGTTTTCCTGAGTTACTAACACAGGGCTATGCTGGGTTACTAACACTGGTTTTCCTGGGTTACTAACACTATGGGTTATCCCTGGTTACTAACACTCAGGGTTATCCTTGGTTACTAACACATGGGTTTATCCTGCGTTACTAACACTCTCGGTTACCCTGGGTTACTAACACTGTGTTATCCTGGATTACTAAAACTGTGTTATCCTGGGTTACTAACACAGGGTTATACTGGATTTTTAACACTGGGTTATCCTGGCTTACTAACACTAGGGTTTCCTGGGTTACTAAGACTGGGTTTTCCTGGGTTACTAACACTCTGGGTTATTCTTGGTTACAAACACTCTGGTTATCCTGCGTTACTAACACTGGGTTTATCCCGTGTTACTAAAACTCGCGATAATTTTGGGTCACGAACACTGGGTTACCCTGGCCTCACTAACATTAGGTTATCCTTTGTTACTAACACTGGGTTATCCTGGGTAACTAACACTCTGGGTTATGAAGGGTTTCTAACACTGGGTTATCTTGGGTTAACAATTGTTGTTTTCTGGTTACTAACACTGGGTTATTCTGGCTTACTAAGGCTGGACTATACTGGGTTAATAACACTCTGGGTTATCCTTCGTTATTAACACACTGGGTTATCCTTCGTTATTAACACTCTGGGTTATTCTGGACTACTAACACTCTGGGTTATCCACACTTACTAACACTCCAGGTTATCCTGGGCTACTAACACTACGGGTTATCCTGGCTTACTAACACTTGGTTATACTGGGTTACTAACAATCTGGGTTATCCTGGGTTGCTACCTCTGTGTTATCCTGGGTTACAAACACTAGGCTAACCTGGTTACTAACATTCTGGTTATCCTGTGTTATTAACACTGGGTTATCCTGGCTTACTAACACTTTGTGATATATTGGGTCATTAACACTGTGTTATCCTGGGTTACTAACAATGGGTTACACTGCGTTACTAACATTCTGGGTTATTCTGGCTAACTAACTCTGAATTATCCTGGCTTCTTAACACTCTGGGTTATTCTGGGTTATTAACACTCTGGGTTATGGAAAATTAGACACATGTGAAAACTCTTGGGTAATCTTTATTGAGGAAACGTTTCGCCACACAGTGGTTTCATCAGTCCATACGAAGGAGAATCTTGAAAAAACGGGAGGAGAATGAGGTAATCAGTCCCTCCATCCTTGAGTCGATGTGGTCAGTCCATCAATCTTGAATAGAATACGGCATACGAGCAGAGAAGGAGCTTATAAACCGTTTGCAGGAGAGGTGCAGCAGTCATGGGTCGTGTAACATTTGTTCAATGTTGAAGTAGGTCGTGCCCAAGAATTAGGCAAGCGAAGAATTCCCAAGTATTAAGATCCCAAAAAAGTTGCAGTGTCTGACAGGTTTGTAGATGAATGGTTCAGAGAACCAAAATGTCGGTTCTCTGAACCATTCATCTACAAACCTGTCAGACACTGCAACTTCTTGGATCTTAATACTTGGGAATTCTTCGCTTGCCTAATTCTTGGGCACGACCTACTTCAACATTGAACAAATGTTACACGACCTATGACTGCTGCACCTCTCCTGCAAACGGTTATAAGCTCCTTCTCTGCACGTATGCCGTATTCTATTCAAGATTGATGGACTGAACACATCGACTCAAGGTTGAGGGACTGATTACCTCATCTCCTCCTGTTCTTCAAGATTCTCCCTTTGTATGGACTGATGAAGCCACTGTGTGGCGAAACGTTTCCTCAATAAAGATACCCAAGAGTTGCACATGTGTCTAATTTATCAACATGTCGGTTCTCTGAACCATTCATTTACAAACTCTGGGTTATCTTGGCTTACCAACTCTGGGTTATCCTTGGTTTCTAACACTAGGTTTTCCTGGGTTACTAACACTCTGGGTTATCCTGGGTTACTAATATTCTGGGTTATGCTGGGTTACTAACACTGGGTTATCATGGGTTACTAACACAGGGTTGTCCTTGCTTACTAACACTCTTGGTTATCCTGGGTAACTAACACTCCGGGTTATCCTGGGTTACTAACGCTAGGTTGTCCTGGGTTACTAACACTCAGGGTTATCCTGGGTTAATAACAATCCGGGTAATCCTGGCTTACCAACAATCTGGGTTATTCTAGGTTACTAACGATCTGGATTATACTGGCTTACAAAAACTATGGTTATCCTGGGTTACTAACACTTGGTTATACTGGGTTACTAACAATGGTTATACTGGGTTATTAACACTCTGGGTTATCCTGGGTTACTAATATTCTGGGTTATCCTGGTTTACTAACACTGGGTTATCCTGGGTTACTAACACAGGGTTATCCTGGCTTACTAACACTGGATTATCCTGTCTTCCTAACACTCTGGGTTATCCTTGGTTAATAACACTCTGGGTTATCCTGGGTTACTTACACTGGGTTATCCTGGGTTACTAACACTGGATTAAACAGGGTTACTAACAATGAGTTATACTGGGTTACTAACACTCTGGGTTATCCTGGCTTATTAACACTCTGGGTTATCCTGGGTTACTAACGCTGGGTTATCCTGGGTTACTAACACTCTGGGTTATACTTGGTTACTAACACTCTGGGTTATCCTGGGTTACTAACATTCCGGGTTAACCTGGATTACCAACAATCTGGGTTATCCTGGGTTACTAACAATCTGGATTGTACTGGGTTGCTAACACTTTGGGTTATCCTGGGTTACTAACACTGGGTTATCCTGGGTTATAAAACACTCGGGGATATCCTGGATTTCTAACATTGGGTTATCCTGTTTTACTAAGGCTCTGGGTTATCTTGGATTACTAACACTTGGATATCCTTGGTTACTGACATTGGGTTATCCTGGTTTACTAACAATCTGGGTTATCCTGGCTTACTAACTTTGGATTATTCTGGCTTCTTAACACTCTGGGTTATCCTGGGATAATAACACACTGGTTTATCCTGGCTTACCAACACTGGGTTATCCTTGGTTACTAACACTGGGATATAGTGTGTTACTAACACTCTGGGTTATCCTGCGTAACTAACACTGGGTTTTCCTGGGTTGCTAACACTGGGTTATCCTTGGTTACTAATATTCTGGTTACGCTGGTTACTAACACTGGGGTTTTCATGGGTTACTAACACAGGGTTATCCTGCCTTACTAACACTCTTGGTTATCCTGGGTAACTAACACTCTGGGTTATCCTGGGTTACTAACGCTAGGTTGTCCTGGGAGACTAACACTCAGGGTTATCCTGGGTTACTAACAATCCGGGTAATTCTTGCTCACCAACAATCTGGGTTATTTTAGGTTACTAACAATCTGGATTATCCTGGCTTACAAACACTATTGGTTATCCTGGGTTACTAACACTCTGGGTTATCCTGGATAACTAACACTCTGGGTTATCCTGGGTTACAAACACTATGGGTTATCCTGGGTTACTAACACTCTAGGTTATCCTGGGTTACTAACACTGCGTTATCCTGGGTTACTAAAGCTGTGTTATCATGGGTTACTAACAGAGGGTTATATTGGGTTAATAACACTGGGTTATCCTGGGTTACTGACACTCTTGGTTATCCTGGGTTACTAACACTGGGTTTTCCTGGTTACAAACACTCTGGGTTATCCTCGTTACTTATGCTGGATTATCCTGGATAGTTACTAACCCAGGGTTATCCTTGGTTAATAAAACTCTGGGTTATCCTGGGTTACTAACACTCTGGTTTTATCCCGGGTTACTAACACTGGGTTATCCTGGGTTTACTAACACAATGGGTTATCTTGGGTTACTAACACTCTGGGTTATCCTGGCTTACTAAAACTGGACTATCCTGGGTTACTAACACTCTGGGTAATTCTTTTCTACTAACACTCTGGGTTATCCTCGCTTTCTAACACTCCGGGTTATCCTGGGCTGCTAACACTCCGGGTTATCCTCGCTTACTAACACTATGGGTTATCCTGGGATACTAACATTCTGGATTATCCTGCGTTTCTAACACTGTGGGTTACCTTGGATAACTAACACTATGGTTTTACTGGGTTACTAACACTATGGGTTATCCTGGGTTACTAACACTCAGGGTTATCGTGGGTTACTAACACTGGGTTATCCTGGGTTACTAAAGCTGGGTTATCCTGAGTTACTAACACAGGGCTATGCTGGGTTACTAACACTGGGTTTTCCTGGGTTAATAACACTATGGGTTATCCTGGGTTACAAACACTCTGGGTTATCCTGGGTTACTAACACTGGGTTATACTGGCTTACTAACAATCTGGATCATCCTGGGTTACTAACACTGGGTTATCCAGGCTTACTAACACTCTGTTTTATCCTGCGCTACTAAAACTGGGTTATGCTGGGTTAATAACACTCTGGGTTATCCTGGGTTACTAACACTGGGTGATCATTGGTTACTAACACTGGGTTATCCAGGTTTACGTGCACTGGGTTACCCTGGATTAATAACATTCTGTGTTGTCTAGGGTTACTAAAACCCTGAGCTATCCTGTCTTTCTAACACTCTGGGTTATCTTGGGTTACTAACACTGGTTTATCCTTGGTTACTAACACTTGGTTATCCTGGATTACTAACACTGGGTTATTCTGGGTTACAAACACTCTGGGTTATCCTGGGTTACTAACGCTCTGGGTAATCCTGGGTTACTAACACTCTCTGTTATCCTGGGTTACTAACACGGGGTTAACCTGGGTTCCTAACACTCAGGGTTATCCTGTGATATTAACCCTGGGTTACCCAAGCTTACTAACACTCCGGGATACATTGTGTCATTAACACTGTGTTATACTGGGTTACTAACAATGGGTTACCCTGCGTTACTAACACTCGGTGTTATCCTGGGTTACTAACACTGGGTTATACTGGGTTACTACCACTGGGTTACCCTCGGTTAATAACACTCTGTGTTGTGTACGAATGGTATATAATACCGACAAGATGAGAATAAGACACATGTGCAACATCTGGGTATCTTTATTGTAGACGTTTCGCCAACCAGTGGTTTTATCAATACAAATTCCAGGATATAACTTGAAGACAGTAGAACTATGTACAGAAGATGAGGTAATCAGTCCCTCAACCTAGGAGTAGGTGCGAACAGCACCATAGTCGTGGAGATTCTGAAGCAGAAGAAAGAATCCTGGCGCTTATATAGTAACTCGTCTGCTTCACCTGACGTTACTATATAAGCGCCAGGATTCTTTCTTCTGCTTCAGAATCTCCACGACTATGGTGCTGTTCGCACCTACTCCTAGGTTGAGGGACTGATTACCTCATCTTCTGTACATAGTTCAACTGTCTTCAAGTTATGTCCTGGAATTTGTATTGATAAAGCCACTGGTTGGCGAAACGTCTACAATAAAGATACCCAGATGTTGCACATGTGTCTTATTCTCACTCTGTGTTGTACTGGGTTACTAAAACTCTGGGTTATCCAATGTTTCCAACACTCTGGGTTTTCCTGGGTTACTAACACTGGTTCATCCTTGGTTACTAACACTTGGTTACCCTGGATTACTAACACTGGGTTATCCTGGGTTACTAAAACTGGGTTATACTGGGTTACTAACAATCTGGGTTATCCTGGGTTACTAACACTTTGGGTTATCCTCGGTTACTTATGCTGTATTATCCTGGGTAGTTACTAACACAGGGTTATCCTTAGTTACTAAAACTCTGGGTTGTCCTGGATTACTAACACTGGGTTACTTTGGGTTACTAACACTCTGGGTTATCCTCGGTTACTAACATTGGGTTATCCTGGGTTACTAACACAATGGGTTATCTTGAGTTAATAAAACTCTGGGTTATCCTGGCTTACTAGAACTGGACTATCCTGGGTTACTAACACTGGGTTATCCTGGGTTACTAACACAATGGGTTATCTTGAGTTACTAACACTATGGGTTATAATCGCTTACTAATACTCTGGGTTATCCTGGGCTGCTAACACTCTGGGTTATCCTGACTTACTGACACTAAGGGTTATCCTGGGATACTAACATTCTGGATTATCCTGGGTTACTAACACCCTGGGTCATACTGGCTTTCAAACACTCTGGGTCATCTTGGGTTATTAACACTGTGGGTTATCCTGGATAACTAACACTCTGGGTTATACTGGGTTACTAACACTATGGGTTATCCTGGGTTACTAACACTGGGTTATCCTGGGTTACTAAAGCTGGGTTATCCTGGGTTACTAACACAGGGCTATGCCGGGTTACTAACACTGGGTTATCCTGGGTTGCTAACACTCTAGGTTATCCTGGGTTACTAAAGCTGGGTTATCCAGGGTTACTAACACAGAGCTATGGTGGGTTACTAACACTGGGTTACCTGGTTTACTAACACTGGGTTACCTGGTTTACTAACACTCTGGGTTATCCTGGGTTACTAACACTGGGTTTTCCTAGGTTAATAACACTCTGGGTTGTCCTTGGTTACAAACACTCTGGGTTATCCTGGGTTACTAACACTGGGTTATCGTGGGTTACTAACACTCTTTGTTATCCTGGGTTACTAACACTGGGTTATCCTGGGTTACTTACACTATGTTATCCTTGGTTACTAACACTGCGTTACCCTGGGTTACTAACACTCTGGGGTATCCTGGGTTACTAACACTCTAGGTTATCCTTGGTTACTAACACTCTATGTTATCCTTGGTTACTAACACTGAGTCATCCTGGTTTACTAACACTAGGTTATCCTGGCTTACTAACACTCTGGCTTATCCTGGGTTGCTAACACTGGGTTATCCTGGGTTGCTAACACTGTGGTTTATCCTGGTTTACTAACACTGGGTTATCCTGGGTTACTAAAACTCTGGGTTATCCTGGGTTTCTAACACTCTGGGTTTTCCTGGGTTACTAACAATGGTTTATCCTTTGTTACTAACACTTGGTTATCCTGGATTACTAACACTGGGTTACTTTGGGTTACTAACACTCTGGTTTATCCCGGGTTACTAGCACTGGGTTATCCTGGGTTACTAACACAATGGGTTATCTTGGGTTACTAACACTCTGGGTTATCCTGGCTTACTAAAACTGGACTATCTTGGGTTACTAACACTCTGGGTAATTCTTTTCTACTAACACTCTGGGTTATCCTCGCTTACTAACACTCCGGCTTATCCTGGGCTGCTAACACTCCGGGTTATCCTCGCTTACTAACACTATGGGTTATCCTGGGATACTAGCATTCTGGATTATCCTGGGTTACTAACACTGGGTTATCCTTGGTTACTAACACTGCGTTACCCTGGGTTACTAACACTCTGGGTTATCCTGGGTTACTAACACTCTGGGTTATCCTGGGATACTAACACTGGTTTACCCTGGGTTACTAACAATCTTGGTTATCCTGGGTTACTAACACTGGAGGTCACCTGGAGAGAGTTCCGCGGGTCAACGCCAGCACGGCCCGGTCTGTTACCAGGCCTCCTGGTGGAATCAGAGCTTGATCAACCAGGTTGTTACTCCTTTCTGCACGTAATCCAGCGCACGAGCCACAGCCCGGCTGATCAGGTACCGACTTTAGATGCTTGCTCTGGGCAATATTGGGTTACTAATTCTTTGGGCTTTTCCTGGGTTACTAACACTGGGTTATCCTGGGTTACTAAAACTGGGTTATTCTGGGTTACTAAAACTCAGGGTTATCCTGGATTACTAAAACTCTGGGTTATCCTGGATTACTAACACTAGGTTATGCTGGGTTACTTACACTCTGGGTTATCCTCGGTTACTAACATTGGGTTATCCTGGCTTACTAAGACTGGGTTGTATTGGGTCACTAACACTGTGTTATTCTGGGTTAATAACACTGTGTTACCCTGGGTTACTAACACTCGGGGTTATGCTGGATTACTAACACTTATTCTTAGTTACTAACACGAGGTTATCCTGGGTTACTAACACTCGGGGTTATCCTGGGTTACTAACACTGGGTTATCCTGGGTTAGTAACACTCTTAGCTATCATGGGTTACTAACACTTATTCTTAGTTACTAACACTAGGTTATCCTGGGTTACTAACACTCTTGGTTATCCTGGGTTACTAACACTCGGGGTTATCCTGGGTTACTAACACTGGGTTATCCTGGCTTACACTCTGGGTTATCCTGAGATACTAACACTTTGGGTTATACTGGGTTACTAGCACTCTGGGTTATCCTGAGTCACTAACATTCTTGGGAATCCTGGGTTAATAATCCTGGATTATCCTTGGTTACTAACACTCGGGGTTATTCTGGGTTACTAACATTCGGGGTTATCCTGGGTTACTAACACTGGATTATCCTGGGTTACTAACACTCTGGGTTATCCTTGGTTACTAACTCTCTGGGTTATCCTGGATAAGTAACACTCTTGGTTATCCTGGGTTACTAACACTATGGGTTATCCCTGATTACTAACACTAATGATTATCCTGGGTTACTTTCACTCCGGTTTATCCTGCGTTACCATCACTCTGGGTTACCCTGGGTGACTAACACTGGATTATCCTATGTTACTAACACTCTGGGTTATCCTGGGTTACTAACGCTCTGGGTTATCCTGGGTTACTAACACTCTCTGTTATCCTGGGTTACTAACACTGGGTTAACCTGGGTTACTAACGCTCTGGGTTATCCTGTGTTTTTAACACTGGGTTATCCTGGCTTACTAACACTCTGGGATATATTGGGTCATTAACACTGTGTTATTCTGGGTTACTAACAATGGGTTACCCTGCGTTACTAACACTCGGGGTTATCCTGGGTTACTAACACTGGGTTATCCTAGGTTACTAACACTCTGGGTTATCGCGGGTTATTAACACTGCTATTCAGAGTTACTAAGCCTGGGTTATTATGGGTTACTAACACTCGGGGTTATCCAGGGTTACTAACACTGGGTTATCCTGGGTTACTAACACTCTTGGTTATCATGGGTTACTAACACTCGGGGTTATCCTGGGTTTCTAAAATTGTGTTATTCTGTTTTACTAACGCTCTGGGTTATATTGGGTTACTAACACTTGGATATCGTTTGTTACTGACATTGGGTTATCCTGGTTTGCTAACAATCTGGGTTATCCTGGCTTACTAACTCGGAATTATCCTGGCATCTTAACACTCTGGGTTAACCTGGGTTAATAACACTCTGGGTTATCCTGGCTTACCAACACTGGGTTATCCTGGGTTACTAACACTGGGTTTTCCTGTGTTGCTAACACTCTGGGTTATCCTGGGTTACTAATATTCTGGGTTATGCTGGGTTACTAACACTGGGTTATCATGGGTTACTAACACAGGGTTATCCTGGCTTACTAACACTCTGGATTATGCTGGGTAACTAACACTCTGGATTATCCTGGGTTACTTATGCTGGGTTGTCCTGGGTTACTAGCACTCAGGGTTTTCCTAGGTTACTAACAATCCGGGTAATCATGGCTTACCAACAATCTGGTTATTCTAGGGTTTCTAACAACCTGGATTATCCTGGCTTGCAAACACTATGGGTTATCCTGGGTTGCAAACACTCTGGGTTATCCTGGATAACTAACCCTCTGGGTTATCCTTGGTTACAAACACTATGGGTTATCCTGGGTTACTAACACTCTAAGTTATCCTGGGTTACTAACACTGGGTTGTCCTGGGTTACTGAAGCTGGGTTATCCTGGGTTAATAACACAGAGTTATATTGGGTTAGTAACACTGGCTTATCCTGGGTTACTAACACTCTGGGTTATCCTGGGTTACTAACACTGGGTTTTCCTGGTTTACAAACACTCTGGGTTATCCTCTGGTACTTATGCTGGATTATCCTGGGTAGTTGCTAACACAGGGTTATCCTTGGTTACTAAAACTCTGGGTTATCCTGGGTTACTAACACTGGGTTACTTTGGGTTACTAACACTCTGTGTTATCCTGGCTTACTAAAACTGGACTATCCTGGATTACTAACACACTGGGTAATTCTTCACTACTAACACTCTGGGTAATCCTCGCTTACTAACACTATGGGTTATTCTGGGATACTAACATTCTGGAATATCCTGGGTTACTAACACCCTGGGTCATACTGTCTTTCAAACACTGAATTATCCTGGGTTACTAACACTGTGGGTTACCTTGGATAACTAACACTCTGGGTTATACTGGGTTACTAACACTATGGGTTATCCTGGTTACTAACACTCAGGGTTATCCCAGGTTACTAACACTGGGTTATCCTGAGTTACTAAAGCTGGGGTTTTCCTGGGTTACTAACACAGGGCTATGCTGGGTTACTAACACTGGGTTATCCTGGGTTACTAACACTCTGGGTTATCCTGGGTTACTAACACTGGGTTGTCCTGTGTTACTAACGCTGGGTAATCCTGGGTTACGTGCACTGGGTTACCCTGGGTTAATAACACTATGTGTTGTCCTGGGTTACTAAAACTCTGGGTTATCCTGGGTTTCTAACACTCTGGGTTATCCTGAGTTACTAACACTGGGTTATCCTTGGTTACTAACACTCTGGTTTATCCTGTGTTACTAACACTCTGGGTTATCATGGGTTTTCCCATGGCCTGGATGTTTTGTATCTTTTTGTCCCCTTTAGATGGTATGCCTGGCAATTTAAGTTATAGCACAGTCTTTCCTGTACTGAAGAGGTACACAGTTCAGGGTGAAAAAGCTTACAGGAAGGGAGTTTGCATTTTCCTGTTGTCATATGGGCATGGCATTTTCTAGGGTGGTCATAGTTGCACGTCCCATCTGTTTTTCCAGATTTCCCATGCCAGCAGATACCAAGTGCATAGTATGTGCACAGGCTTGGTTTCCACTTGCCTTGGGTTTCTGTGACTGTATTCCCTGTTGGTGCATGTTTCCCTGTCTTACTTCTATCCTCCCTAGCACCAACAATGGAGCTCCCACCAGTTGTTTTTGGTAATTTATCCTCACTATTGCTATTGAAGTCATCTTGTTTGCTATTTCCTGCGGTATTTCTAGTTTGCAATATTGGTTTTATCTTATCTTTGACTACACTTGTTTCCCTACTATGGCTCCTGTCCCCTATGAGATCATTTATATGTATTCCTTCCTGCGTGTCAGCGTGCCTCGTTGTGCTCCGGGTTTTCTCGTGTTTTCACGGTCGCTCTTACGTGCTAGAACTTTAATTTGTGTCATCAATCCTATACGATACATCCCTCTAGCGCCTGGAACCAATCTTGGGCGGAAAACATTATATACTGAGTAAAAAAAGGAGAATTAGTGTGCACTAGCAGAGTTTACTGCCAGAGGGGAATCATAGGCCTGTCCCGTGTGGAAAAAAATAATAATTGAACTTTTCATGTCAGAGGAAAGAAAGTCTCCCTGATAACATTGAGTATACATAGTGTATAGTGTATACTACAGGGGCTCCCTATATATTGATGATAAAGGCTAAAGTGTCATTTGAAAACAGGTGAATTTGTAAATGAAGTGATAAGCCTATAGAGGCAGGTGCCAGAAGTCGCCAGAACTTACCACAGGTCAGCTGTTTTTAATAATCTTCCTGGCTTGCCAGTGT
>NC_069429.1:38521839-38564609 GCF_026875155.1 Cherax quadricarinatus | reverse complement strand
TACCCGGTTTTAACCAAGGATAACCCAGTGTGTTAGTAACCCAGGATAACCCAGAGTGTTAGTAACCCAAGATAACCCAGAGTGTTAGTTACCCAGGATAACCTTGAGTGTTAGTAACCCAGGATAACCCAGAGTGTTAGTAACCCAGGATAACTTGAGTGTTTGTAACCCAGGATAACCCAAAGTTTTACTAAGAAGGGATAACCCAGAGTGTTAGTAAACCAGCATAACCAAGTGTTAATAACAAAGGATAATCCAGTGTTCGTAATCCAGGAAAATCCAGAGTGTAAGTAAGCCAGGATAACTCACAATTGTTAACCCAGGATAACCCAGTGTAAGTAACCCTTCATAACCCAGAGTGTTAATAACCCATGATAACCCAGCGTTAGTAGCAAAGGACTACGCAATGTTAGTGAGCAAGGATAACCCAGTGATCGAAACCCAGGATTTCCCAAAGTGTTAGTAACCTGGGATAACCCAGTGTTATTAACCCAAGATAACCCAGAGTGTTCGTTATTCAGGATAACCCAGAGTGTTAGTAACCCAGGAAAACCCAGTGTTAGTAACCCAGGATAACCCAGAGTGTTATTAACCCAGGATAACCCAGTGGTAGTTACCAAGTATAAATCTGTGTTAGTAACCAAGGATAACCCAGTTTTAGTAACTCAGGGTAACCCAGTGTTAGTAACATAGGATAAACCAGAGTGTTAGTAGCCCAGGATAACCCTGAGTGTTAGTAACCAGGGATAACCCATAGTGTTAGTAACACAGGGTAATCTAGAGTGTTTGCAAGCCAGGATAACCTTGGGTGTTAGTGAACCAGGAAAACCCAGAGTGTTAGTATCCCAGGATAACCCAGAGTGTTAGTAATCCAGGATAACTCGGAGTGTTAGTAGCCCAGGATAACCTGGAGTGTTAGTAAGTGTGGATAACCCAGAGTGTTAGTAGTCCAGAATAACCCAGAGTGTTTATAACGAAGGATAACCCAGAGTGTTAATAACGAAGGATAACCCAGAGTATTATTAACCCAGGAAAGTCCAGCTTTAGTAAGCCAGGATAACCCGGAGTGTTAGTAACCTAAGATAACTCATAGTGTTAGTAACCCAGGATAACCCAGTGTTGGTAACCCAGAATAACCCAGAGTGTTAGTAACACAGGATAACCCAGTGTTAGCAACCAAGGATAACCCAGAGTGTTAGTAACCCCAGACAACCCAGAGTGTTAATAACCCTGGATAATTCAGAGTGTTAATAAGCCAGGAGTACCCAGTTTTAGTAACCCACGATAACCTCGAGTGTTAGTAACCCAGGACAGCCCAGCGTTAGTAACCCACGACAACCCAGAGTGTTAGTAAACCAGGATAACCCAGAGTGTTAGTAACCAAGGATATCCAAGAGTGTTAGTAATCCAGGATCACCTAGTGTCAGTAACCCAGGATCACTCAGTGTTAGTAACCCAGGATAATCCATAGTGTTAGTAACCCAGGATAACCCAGAATGTTAGTAACCCACGATACCCCAGAGTGTTATTAATCCAGGATAACCCAGTGGTAGTAACCCATTATAACCCAGTGGTAGTGACCCAGTATAACCCAGTGTTAGAAACCCAGGATAACCCAGTGTTATTTAAACCCCAAAACAAACCCCCAAAATTTATTAACCCCGGGAAAAAAAGAGGTTTTTAAGGGCCCGGGATAAAACCCGCGTTTTGTAACCCCAGTATAACTCAGTGTTATAAAACCCCGTTAACCCAGTGTTAGGGAAAAAAGGATAACATAGTTTTAGAACCAAGGGGTAACCCCGAGTGTTATTAAAACCCCGGGTAAAACCCCAAAAAGTTTTAATTTTAACCCCTGATAAACCCCGGGTTGTTGGTAAACCAGGGAAAAAACCCCCAGTGTTAGCAACCCCCGGGTAACCCAGAGTGTTTAGTAACCAAGGTAACCCAGAGTGTTTGTAACCCAGGATAACCCCGCTTAGTTACTGGATTAAACCCCGAGTGTTAATAACCCGGATAACCCAAAAGGTTAGTAACCCCTTAACGCTTGCTTGTAACCCCGTATAAACCCCGTGTTAGAAAAACCCCGGATAACCCAGTGTTAGTAACCAAGGATAACCCCGAGTGTTATTTAAAACCCTTTTTAACCCAGAGTGTTAGGGGAAACCAGGGGTAATCCATGTTAGAAAGCCAGGAAAACCCTGTTTAGGAGCAGGATTAAACCCCCCGTTTTGTAAAACCCAAAGGGTAAACCCAAAAATTAGTAACCCCGTTTAACCCACTTTTTAGTAACCCCGGAATAAACCCCGTGTTAGTAACCCGGATAACCCAAATTTTATTTTTAAACCCCGGATAACCCGAGTGTTTTGTTAAACCAGGTAATCCTGCGTTAGTAAAACCAATAAACCCCCAACTTTTAGTAAACCAAAGGGTAACCCTGTGGTTAGTAAATCAGGATAACCCCAAATGTTAGTAACGAAGATTACCAAGACTTTAGTAACCCTTTTATAAACCCGTGTTATAAAACCCGGGGGAAACCGGGGTTTAGTAACCCCATGATAACCCAAAAGTGTTTGTAACCCCGTATAAAACCCCCGTGTTATATCCCCGGATAACCCCCTTGTTAGTAAACCCCGGATAACCAGTGTTAGTAATTCCAAATAACAGTGTTAGTTTTAAACCAGGGTAAAAACCCCGAGGGGTTAGTAAAACCCGGGTAGCCCCATTGTTAATAACCCAGAATTTAAAAGTGTTTTTTTTACCAAATATAACCGAGTGTTAGTAAGCCGTATAAAACCCGTGTTAGTAAACCCCGGATAAAACAGAGTTTAGTAACCCCGGAAAAAAAGAGCATTGTAACCCAGGGAAAACCCCGACTGTTAGGAACCAAGGATAACCCCGAGTGTTATAACCCAGCATAACCCAGTTTTAGTAAAACCCAGGATAACACGTCTTAAATAACCCTGGATAACCCCGGTTTAGTAACCAATGGGTAACCCCGTGTTAGTAAAAGCAGGATAACCCAGGTGTTAAAAAAAAGGATTTAAACCCCGGGGTGTTGTAACCCAGGGTAACCCAGAGTGTTAGTAACCCAAAGAAAGAACCAGAGTGTTAGTTAAAACAGGTAACCTTGATTGTTAGTAGCCCAAAGGGTAACCCAAAAGTGTTAGTAACCCAAAGGGTAAAATTTAAGGGGGGTTTAAATTTAAGATAACCCAAAGTTTTAGTAAAAAAAGGATAAACCAGAGCGTTAGAAACAAAAGCTTAAAAAAAGTGTTAATAAAACCCCGGGTAATTTCCCTGTTAAACAACCAGGGTAATCAGTGTTAGTAAACCAGGGGAAAAATCACAATTTTTATCCGGAAAACCCCGTGTTAGTAAAACCCTTTTAACCCCAAATGTTAACATCCCAAAGGGTAACCCCCCTGTTAGTAACCCCAAAGGGGAAAAAGCAAGTTAGTGAGGGCCCGGATAACAAGGTGTTGTAACCCAGGATTACCCCAAGTGTTTGTAAATCTGGATAACCCAGTGTTTGGTTAAAACCACCCAAAACCCCAGAGTGTTTTTTTAAATTTAGGGGTAACCCAGAGTGTTAGGGAACCCAGGGAAAACCCCGTGTTATTAACAAAAAGTAACCCCTAGTTTTGTAACCCCGGGTTAACCCAGTGTTAGTAAAACCCCGAAAACAGGTTAAAGACCAAATATAAACCCGGTGTTTGTAAGCCAGGATAACCCCTGTTAGTAACCCCGGATAATACGAGTGTTAGTAAACCCAGTTTAAAAAAAAAGGCGTTAGTAATCCAGGATAACCCCCGAGTGTTATAAACCCCAGGATAAACCCCGAGTGTTTGTTTAAACCCCTTAACCCGTTTTTGTAACCCCGATAACACAGGTAGTAAACCCCCGGATAACCCCCTGTTTGTAAACCCGGGTAACCCAGTGTTAGTAACGCAGGAAAAAACCCGAGTGTTAGAAACCCCAAAATAACCCCGGGGTTTTTAGTAACCCCGGATAAACCCAGATTGTTAGTAACCCCAAGAAGACCCCAGTGTTTTTTTTCCCCGGAAAAAACCTATATTGTTTGAACCCCGGGTTTAAACCCGAGTTTTAGTAAACCCAAAATTTAAACCCCTGTTAGTAACCCCAATAACCCCAAATTTTTGTAAAAAGGAAAAACCCAAATGTTGTAACCAAAAACCCCGTGTTAATAACCCAGGATAACCCAAATGTTAGTAACCAGATAACCCCCAAAGGGTTTGAACCGGATAACTTAATGTTTGTAAAACCCCGGAAAAAACCCCAATTTTTTTAAAGGATAACCCAAAATGTTATAAAAACCCATAAAAAACCCAAATGTTAAAAAAAACCCAGGATAACCCCGTGTTTGGGAACCAAAAGGGAAAAAAAGGTTAAAAAGCCCCGGAAAAAACCAGGGGGTTTAAACCCAGGAAAACTCCAATTTGTTTAAACCCGGATAAAACCCTGTTAGTAATTTAAAAACCCAGAGTGTTGAACCGGATTAACCCCAAGTGTTAGTAACCCCGGGGAAAACCCCCTGTTAGTAAACCAGGGTAAACCCAAAAGGTTGTTGGTAAAACCCGGATAACCCAGAAAGTTTAGTAACCCGGGAAAAAAACCCAGAAAATTTAGTAAACCCAGGATAACCCAAGTGGGTTTGTAAACCCGGGGTAAAACCCAAATGTTTTGAAAAACCCCAAAAAACCCATGTTAGTAAACCCCCGGGCAAAAAGGTGTTTTATAACCCAAAGGTTAAAAAGTGTTATTTTTTTCCCGGGTAACCCAGGGTTAGTAACCAATTAAAACCCCGGTTTTGTTAACCCCGGATAACCAAGGGGGTTGTAAACCCCCGGATAAAAACCCGAGGTTTTGTAACCAAAGGATAACCCAAATGTTAGTTTAAACCCCGGATAACCCCGAGTTAGTAATACAAACAAATGTTAGTAACCCAGGGGGAAAACCCCCCGGGTTTTGAAAACCCCGGGTAAACCCTTTTAGTAACCCAAAATAAAAAGGTTAATAAACCCCCAAAAAACCCCAAATGTTTGTAACCCCGGATACCGTGTTAGTAACCGGTCCCCGTGGGTTTTTAACCCAAAGGGGGAAAAAACCCAGAGGTGGTAGTAAAAAATAACCCAAAGTGTTGGAACCCAGGAAATCCTTTTTGGTTAGTAAACCCAGGGGGGGTTAAAGGGGTTTTTTAAAGTTAACCCAAATATAAACCCAAAGTTTGGGGGTTAGTTACCCAGGTTAATTAACCCTGGGTGTTATTTTAAACCAAGGGGTAACCCAAATGTTAGTAACCCCGGAAAAACCCAAATGTTTTTAAAACCCCGGGAAACCAAAAGGTTTTCAAGGAAGGGGGAACCCCGAGGTTTTTGTAAACCGGGGGAACCCCGTGTTAATTTAACCCGGGTAAACCAGTGTTAAATAACCAAGGAAAAAACCCGAGTGTTTTTTAAACCAGTTTAACCCAATTTTAACCCAGGATAACCCCAAAATGTTAAATAACCCCTAACCCAAATGTTTTTAAAACCCCGTAACCCAGGGGTTTGAAAACAAGGGTAAAACCCCTGTTTTGTTTTCAAGGGTTTAAACCCCGGATAAAAAACCCGGATTTCCCAAAGTGTTAGTAAAAAAGGGTTTAAACCCCGGGTTTTAAACCCGGCCCCCGGGGGTAAACCCCGGGTGTTGTTATTCAAAGGGAAAACCCCCGGTTTTAGTTTAAACCCCGGAAAAAACCCAAAATGTTAGAACCCAGAAAAACCCCGATTTTTATTTAAACCCCGGATAACCAGTGTAGTTAAACCCGGATAAAAGGGGTTAGAAAACCCAAAGGGTAACCCAAAATTTTTGTAACCAGGGTAACCCCTTTATTTAAAAAGGAAAACCCAAATGTTTGTAAGCCCCAGGAAACCCTGGAAAGTGTTAGTTAAACCCGGATAAACCCAAATGTTAAATAACCCAGGGTAAAAGGTGTTTGAAGCCCGGGAAAACCAAGGGGGTTTTTAACCAGGGAAAACCCCGATGTTAGTACCCCCGGATAACCCCGATGTGGGAACCCGGGGTAACCGGAAAATGTTATAACCCAGGGTAACCCCGGTGTTAGTAACCCGGAAAACCCAGATTTTTAGTAACCCCAAAAAACCCAGGTTTGTAACCAAAGGGTAACCCAGGTAATAACCAAAGGTAAACCCAAGGGGTTTTTTAACCCAGGAAATTTAAGTTTTGTAACCCCCCATAACCCAGTGTTATAACCAAGGGTAAAACCAAATGTTTAAAACCCGGGGAAAACCCAAAATGTTTTAACCCAGGGTAAAACCCCGAGTGTTAGGAACCCGGGTAAAAATTTTTAGAAAAAAGGATAAACCCGGGGTTTGTAAACCCCCGGGAAAACCCCCTGTTTAACCCCGGGGTAACCCCGAATTTAATAACCAGGGTTTTCCCAGGGGTTTTTGTAACCCCCCATAACCCATTTTTGAACCCAGGAAACCCAGGTTTGTAACCCAAAACCCAAATTTAGTAAAAAAGGGGTAACCCCAAAAAGGTTTTTAACCCAAAGGGTAACCCCAAAAGTGTTTAAACCCGGTTCCCCCGTTAGTAACCCCGGGTTAAACCCAGTTGGGTTTGTAAACCCCGGGTAACCTGTGTTAGTTTAACCCCGGATTTAAACCCCCGTGTTAAAAAAACCCCCCCATAAACCCCAGTTGTTAAAATCCCCGGGTAAAACCCAGTGGGTTTGTAACCCAAAAAACCCAGTGGTTTTAAACCCCAAAAAAGTGTTTTGAAACCCCGGATAACCCAGGTTAGAAACCCCAAGGGAAACCCCAAAAGTTAATTTAAACCCAAAGGGTAAAATGAGTGGGTTAAATAACCCGGGTAACCCTGCGTTAGTAAACGGGGCCCTATAACCAAATGTTAGTAACCAGAAAAAACCCCGTGTTAAAAAAACCCAAAATAACCCTTAAAAGTTAATAACCCCGGATAACCCCGAGGTTGTAATTTAAACCCAGGAAAAACCCAAAGGAAACCCCCCCAAAAAAGGGGGAAAAAAAGGGTTTTTTAAAAAAAAAACCCAAAAAAAGGGGAACCCAAAATTTTGGGGGGGGTTTTAAAAAAAAAAAAAAAAAAATTTAAAACCCCCAAAACCCCAAAATTTTTGGTTTCCCAAATTTAAAAAAATTTTTTTTTAAAAAAATTTTTTAAAAAAAAAAAAAACCCCCAAAAAAAAACCCCCCAAAAAGGGGGGTTTTAACCTTTAAAAAAAAACCCTTTTAGTTCCCCCCCCAAAAAAAAAAAAAAAAAAAAAAACCCAAAAAAAAAAAAAGGGGGGAAAAAAAAAAACCCCAAAACCCTTTTTAAAAAAAAAAAAGGAAAAAAGGGAAAAAAAAAAAAAAAAGGGGGGGGAAAAAAAAGGTTAGTAACCCAAATTAAAAAAAAAAAAAAAAAAAAAAATTTGGAACCCGGGAAAAAAAAAACCCAAAAATTTTTTTTTTTTTAAAAAAAAAAAAAAAAATTTTAAAACCCCCCAAAAAAATGTTTTAAAACCCGGAAAAAAGGGTTAAAAAAAAGGGCCCAAAAAAAAATTTTTTAAAAAAAAAAAAATTTTTTTTTAAAAAAAATTTTTTTTCCCCCCCTTTTTTTTTTTTTTTTTTTGGGGGGGGGGGGGGGGAAAGGGGCCGGGGAAAAAGGGGGGGGGGGAAAAAAGGGGGGCCCCAAAAAAGGGTTTGGGGGAAGGGAAACCCCGGGTTTAAAACCCGGGGGGGGGGGAAAAAATTTTCCCCCAAAAAATTTTTTGGGGGCCCGGGTTTAACCCGGGGGGGTTTTTTTTTTGGGGAAACCCGGGGTTGTAAAGGGCCCTTGAAAAAGGAAAAAGGGGGAAAAAAATTTAAATTTTTAAAAAAAAAGGGGGTTTAAAACCCGGGTTAAAAAGAATTTTTTAAACCCGGAAAACCCCCTTTTTTAAAAAAAAAGGAAAAAAAAAGGGGAAAAAAACAAAAACCCCCTTTTTTCCCCCGGGGGAAAAAAATTTTTTAAAAAAAAAATTTTTTAAAAAAAACCCCTTTTAAAAAGGGGGGGGTTTTAAAAAAAAAAAAAAAAACCCCGGTTTTAAAAAGGGGAAAAAAAAATTTTTTAAACCCCAAAAATTTTTTTTTTAAACCCCCCAAAAAAAAACCCTTTTAAACCCCCGGGGTTTTTAAAAAAAAAATTTTTAAAAAAAAGGGAAAAAAAAAAAAAAAAAAACCCTTTTTCCCCCGGTTTTTTGGGCCCGGAAAAAAATTTTTAAACCCGGGTTTTTTTTGGGAAACCCAATGTTTTTTAAAAAAAAAAAAATTTTTTAAAAAAAAAAAACCCCCTTTTTTTAAAAAAATTTTAAAAAAAAAAAGGGGGAAAAAAAAAAAAATTAAAAATTTTTTTAAAAAAAAAGGGGGTTAGTAACCCGGGAAAAAAAAAGGTTAGTTAAAAAAAACCCTTTTGGGGGAAAAAAAAGGGGGGGGAAAAAAAAAATTTTTAAAGGTTAAAAAGGGGTTTTTTCCCCTTTTAAAAAAGGTTTTAAAAAATTTTTAAACCCCCAAAAAAATTTAAAAAAAAAAAAAAATAAGGGAAAAAAAAAAAAAAAAAAAATTTTTTTTAACCCCCAAAAAAATTTTTAAACCCAAAAGGGGGAAAAAAAAAGTTTTAAAAAAAAAAAAAGGGTTTTAAAAACCCAAAAAGGGAAAAAAACCCAAAAGGTTTAAAAAACCAAAATTTTTTTAAAAAAAAAAATTTTTTAAAACCCAGGGTAACCTAGTGTTAGAAACCCAGGATAACCCCGAGTGTTAATAACCCATGATAACCCATAGTGTTAGTAACCCAGGATAACCCAGTGTTAGTAACCCATGATAACCCCGAGTGTTAGTAACCCAGGATAACCCAGTGTTAGTAACTCTGAATAACAGTGTTAGTAGCCCAGGATAACCCAGAGTGTTCGTAACCATAATAACCCAGTGTTAGTAACCCAGAATAACACAATGTTTGTAACCCAGGTTAACACAGAGGGTTAGTAACCCAGGATAACCCAGAGTGTTAGTTACCCAGGATAACCAGTCTTAGTAACCCAGGATAACGCAGTTTCACTAACCCAGGATAACCAAGTGTTAGTAATCCAGGATAAACCAGTTTTAGTAACGAAGGATAACCCAGTGTTAGTAACCCAGGATAACCCAGAGTGTTAGAAACCCAGGATACCCCAGAGTGTTAGTAACCCAGGAAAACACAGTGTTAGTAACCCAGGGTAACCCTGTGTTAGTAACCCAGGATAACGCAGTGTTTGTAACCCAGGATAACCCAGATTGTTAGTAACTTAGGATAACCCAGTGTTAGTAACCCACGATAACCCAGTGTTATTAAGCTAGGATAACCCAGTGTTAGTAACAGAGGATGACTCAGTGTTAGTAACCCAGGATAACCCAGAGTGTTAGTAACCCAGGATAACCCAGAGTGTTAGTAACCCAGGATAACCCAGTGTGTTAGTAATCCAGGATAACCCAGAGTGTTAGTAACCCAGGATAACCCAGAGTGTTAGTAACCCTTAATAACCCAGTGTGTTTGTAATCCAGGATAAACCCCCGGCCGGGGGTATGGTTGATAACCCAAAGTGTTAGTAAAAAAGGATAACCCAGAGTTTTAGTAACTTAGGATAAACCAGTGTTAATAACCCAGGATAATCAAGTGTTAGCAACCCAGGATAATCCAGAGTGTTAGTAAGCCAGGATAACCCACTGTTAGTAGCCCAGGATAACCACAATTGTTAACCCAGGACAACCCACTCTTAGTAACCCAGGATAATCTCAACTGTTAACCCAGGATAACCCAGTGTTAGTAACCCTTCATAACCCAGAGTGTTAGTAACCCAGGATAACCCAGTGTCAGTAACAAAGGATAACCCAATGTTAATAAGCTAGGATAACCCAGTGTTTCTAACCCAGGATTACCCAGAGTGTTAGTTACCATGTATAACCCACTGTTAGTAACCCAGGATAACTCATAGTGGTATTAACAAAGGATAACCCGGAGTGTTAGTAGCCCAGGATAACCCGGAGTGTTACTAAGCGAGGATAACCCAGAGTGCTAGTAGTCCAGAATAACCCGAGTGTTAGTAACCCCGGATAACCCCTTGGTTAGAACCAAGGGTGTCCGTTTTAGTAAACCCGAAAAAACCCAGAGTATTAGTAACCAAGATAAAACCTTGTGTTAGTAACCCCGGTATTCGGTTAGGAAGCCAGGATAACCCCCGACTGTTGTAACCCAGGGTAACCCCCGTGTTAGAACCCGTACAAAAAAGAGTGTTAGTAACCAAAGGGTAACCCGTGTTAGTAAAATACCCGGGGAAAATCCAGCATAGTAAAACCCGGATAAGCCGAGTGTTAGCAGAGGGAAACCCCGAGTGTAAGTAAAGAGGAGTCCCAGTTTACTAACCCAGGATAACCACGAGTGTTTGAAAACCCAGAAAACCAAGTGTTTGGAACCCAGGATAACCCGAGTGTTAGTAACCAGGATAATCCGTTGTTAGTAACCCCTCTAAATCAGATTTTTGGTAAGCCAGGGTAACCCCGGAGTGTTAGTAACCCGGATAAAACCCGGTGTTAGTAACCAAGGGGTAACTAGAGCGTTGTAATAGATAAACCCACCTCGTAACCAGGAAAAACCCAAAATGTAAATAACAGGTAAAATTAGTGTTGTAACCCAGTATAACCCTTTGTTAATAAAACAGTATAACCCAGTGTTGTACCCCCGGTAAACCCCGTGTTAGTAACCAGGATAATCCCGTGGTATTAACCCAGGATAACCCAGTGTTAAAAAGCAAGGACAAACAGTGTTAGCCACGATAACCCTGTGTAGTAACCCCGGTAACCCGTGTTAGTAACCCAGGATAACTCAGAAATTTTGTAACCCAGATAACCAGTGTTGTAAAAAAGATAACCATTGTTAGTAACCAGTTAACCCCCTGTTGTAACCCGGTAACCCGTGTTTTAACCCGGGTAACCCAGAGTGTTATTAACACAGGTAAACAAGAGGTTAGGAAGCCAGGTAATCATGTGTTGAAGCCAGGATAACCCAGATTTTTAGTAAAACCCGGTAACCCCGTGTTATTCTCAAAATTACCAAAATGTTGTCCCAAGTAAACCAAAAGGGGTTGGGAACCCAGGATACCCCGGGGTTATAAAACCCGGTAACCCCGGGGGGTTTTTTAACCCATTATAACCAGAGTGTTGTAACCAGTATAACCCGTGTTAGTAACCCCGGAAACCTGAAAGTTGTAACCCCGGGATAACCCCGAAAGTTAGTAATCAGGTAACCCAGTGTTGGTAAAACCCGATTAAATGTTAGTAACCCCGGATAACCCATGCGCTAGTAAGCAAGATAACCCTGTGTTTTGTAACCAGGTAACCCGTGTTGTAACCCCGGGTAACCCAGAATGTTAGTAACCCCCGTAAACCCCGAGTGTTAATAACCCAGAATAACCAGTGTTTGTAACCCCTTTTAAGCCGTGTTAGTAAGCCATATAAAACCCGTGTTAGTAACTTGAAAAACAGTTTAGTAACCCGGTTACCCAGAGTGTTAGTAAAATGGGGTAACCCTGAGTTGTTTAAACCCGGATAACCCCCCAAATGTTTTGTAACCCCGGGTAACCCGTGTTGTAACCCCAAAAACCCCCTTTTTTTAACCCACGAAACCCTTTTTTTTAACCCGGATACCGGTGTTAGAAACCCCGGATAAGTGTTTTTGTAACCCCGGTAACCCGTGTTGTAACCAAAGGTAACTGTGTTAGTAACCCCGGATAAATCGGTGTTAGTAACCCATGGGTTATCAGTGTCGTAACCCAGATAACCGGTTAAGACCATATAAACCCCAGTTTTTAGTAAGCGAGTAACCCGTGTTTTCCCAGGAAACCTAGTCTTTGTAACCAGGTTGACCCACTGTTAATAACCCAGGATAATCCAGAGTGTTAGTAAGTTAGGATAACTCAGTGTTATTAACCCAGGAAAACTCCCAATTGTTAACCCAGGATAACCCAGTGTTAGTGACCCTTCATAAACCCCGTGTTTGTGACCCTTCTAACCCAGAGTGTTAGTAACCCCGGGATAACAAAGTGTTAGTAACCAAGGATAACCCAGAGTGTTTGTAATTCAGTATAACCCAGTCTTAGTAAATCAGGAAAACCCAGTGTTAGTAACCCAGGTTAACCCATAATGTTAGCAACCCAGGATAACCCTGTGTTAGTAACCAAGGATAACACAGTTTTAGTAACCCAGGATTACCAAGTGTTAGTAACCCAGGGTAACCCAGAGTGTTAGTAACCCAGGATAAACCAGAGTGTTAGTAGCCCAGGATAACCATGAGTGTTAGTAACTAGGGATAACCCATAGTGTTAGTAACACAGGATAACCTAGAGTGCTAGTTATCCAGGATAACCCAGAGTGTTAATAACCCAGGATAACCCAGAGTGTTAGTAACCCAGGATAACCTGGAGTGTTAATAAGCTAGGATAACCCAGAGTGTTAGTAGTCCAGAATAACCCAAAGTGTTAATAACAAAGGATAACCCAGAGTGTTAGTTACCCAGGATAGTCCAACTTTAGTAAGCCAGGATAACCCAGAGTGTTAGAAACCGAAGATAAAACATAGTGTTAGTAACCCAGGATAACAAAGTGTAAGTAACCCATTATAACCCAGAGTGTTAGTAACCCAGGGCAACCCAGTGTATTTACCCAGGACAACCCAGAGTGTTATTAACAAAGGATAATCCAGCACAAGTAACCCAGGATTACCCAGAGTGTTAGTAACCTAGGATAAAGCAGTGTTAGGAGCCCAGGATAACCCAGAGCGTTAGTAACAAAGGATAAACCAGAGTGTTAGTAACCCTGGATAACTCTGTGTTAGTAACCCTGGATAACCCAGAGTTAGTAACCCAGGATAACCCCGAGTGTTAGTAACCCAGGATAACCCAGTGTTAGTAAAACAGGAAAACCCGGAGTTGTAGTAACCCAGGATATCCCGGAGTGTTAGTAAATAAGGATAACCCAGAGTGTTAGTAATCAATGATAACCCAGAGTTAGTAACCCAGGATAATCCAGAGTGTTAGTAACCCAGGATAACCCAGAGTGTTAGTAAACCAGGATAACCCTGTGTTAGTAACCTAGGATAAAACAGAGTTAGTAACCCAGGATAATCCAGAATGTTAGTAACCGACGATAATCCAGAGTGGTAAAAATCCAAGATAACCAAGTGTTTAGTAACCCATTTTAACCCAGTGTTTGTAACCCAGTATAACCCAGTGTTAGTAACCCAGGATAACTCAGTGTTAGTAACCCAGGACAACCCAAAGTGTTATTAACACAGGATAACCCAGAGTGTTAGTAAGCCAGGATAACCCTGCGTCAGTAACCCAAGATAACCCAGTGTTAGTAACCCAGGATAACCCAGAATGTTAGTAAACCAGGATAACCCAGAGTGTTAGTAACACAGGACAATCCAGAGTGTTAGTAACCCAGTATAACCCAGTGCTAGTAACCCAGTATAACCCACTGCTAGTAACCCCTGATAACATAGTGTTAGTAACTCAGGATAACCCAGTGTTATTAACCCAGGATAACCCAGAGAGTTAGGAAGCCAGGATAATCCAGTGTTAGTAAGCCAGGATAACCCAGATTGTTAGTAAACCAGGATAACCAAGTGTTAGTAACCCAGAGCGTTAGTAACCCAGGATAACCTAGTGTTAGAAACCCAGGATAACCCCGAGTGTTAATAACCCATGATAACCCATAGTGTTAGTAACCCAGGATAACCCAGTGTTAGTAACCCATGATAACCCCGAGTGTTAGTAACCCAGGATAACCCAGTGTTAGTAACTCTGAATAACAGTGTTAGTAGCCCATTATAACCCAGAGTGTTCGTAACCATAATAACCTAGTGTTAGTAACCCAGAATAACACAATGTTAGTAACCCAGGTTAACACAGAGGGTTAGTAACCCAGGATAACCCAGAGTGTTAGTTACCCAGGATAACCAATCTTAGTAACCCAGGATAACGCAGTTTCACTAACCCAAGATAACCCAGTGTTAGTAATCCAGGATAAACCAGTTTTAGTAACGAAGGATAACCCAGTGTTAGTAACCCAGGATAACCCAGAGTGTTAGAAACCCAGGATACCCCAGAGTGTTAGTAACCCAGGACAACACAGTGTTAGTATCCCAGGGTAACCCTGTGTTAGTAACCCAGGATAACGCAGTGTTTGTAACCCAGGATAACCCAGATTGTTAGTAACTTAGGATAACCCAGTGTTAGTAACCCACGATAACCCAGTGTTATTAAGCTAGGATAACCCAGTGTTAGTAACAGAGGATGACTCAGTGTTATAACCCAGGTCCCGAATGTTAGTAACCCCGGATAAACCCAGAGTGTTAGTAACCCAGGGTAACCCAGTGTGTTGTAAATCCGGATAACCGAGTGTTGTAAACCCCGGGAAACCAGAGTGTTAGTAACCAGGTAACCAGTGTGTTTTTAATCCAGGGTTAACCAGTGTATTTGAAAAACCCGGATACCCAGGGTGTTAGTACCCCGGGAAACCTAGGTGTTAGTAACCTTTAAAAACCCAGGGGTTAGTAAAACCCCGGATCCCCAGAGTGTTAGTTTCCCAGGTAACCAAATGTTAGTAAAAAAGGATACCCCGAGTTTTAGAACTAGGAAAAACCCGTGTTAATAACCCAGGTTTTCAAGTGTTAGAACCCCGGATAATCCAGAGTGTTGTAAGCCCGGATAACCCCCTGTTTGTAGCCCAGGATAACCCCAATTGTTACCCAGGGCACCCCCTCTTTAACCCCGGTAATCTCAACTGTTAACCCAGGAAAACCCCGTGTTAGTAAAAATTTATAACCCAGTGTTAGTAACCCCCGGAAACCCGTGTCAGTAAAAAAGGGTAAACCCAAAGTTAAAAAGCTAGGTAAAAACCCTGTTTCTAACCCCCGGATTACCCCGATGTTAGTTACCATGTATAACCCCCTGTTAAACCCAGGAAATTAGTGGGTTTACAAAGGATAACCCGGAGGTTAGTGCCCAGGATAACCCCGGGTGTTATAAGCGGGATAACCCCGAGTGCAGTAGTCCAGATAACCCCCGAGTGTTAGTAAACCCAGGAAACCCATTTGTTGTAACCAAGGATATCCCCGTTTTTTTAAGCCAAATAACCCAGAGCATTAGTAAACCCCAAAATAACCCTTTTTGGGTTTGTAACCAGGATAATTCAGTGTTAAAAACCAGGGTAACCCAGAGTGTTAGTAACCCCCGGGAACCCCCGTGTTTTTAACCCCTACAACCAAGAGTGTTAGTAACCAAGGGGTAACCCTGTGTTAGTATACCAGGGTAATCCGCAAAGTAACCCAGGTAACCAAGTGTTGCAGCAGGGGGAAACCCCCGGGGTTTTAATGCAGGGGTACCCAGTTTACTAACCCCGGGTAAACCCCGGTGTTAGTAACCCAGAACAACCAAGTGTTAGGAACCCCGGGTAACCCCGAGGGTTTGTACCCCGGATAAACCAGATTTTTTGTAACCCCTCATAATCAGATTGTTTGGTAAGCCCGGATAACCAGGGGGTTGTAACCCCGGGTAACCCGAGTGTTATAACCAAGGATAACTCAGAGCGTTAGTAAATCATGATAACCCCCCTTAGTAACCGGATAACCAAAATGTAAATAACCCGGATAACCCATAGTGTTAGTAACCCAGTATAAAAAATTGTTAATAACACAGTATAACCCCCGGTTAGTAAAACCCGGGTAACCCGGTTTAACCGGATAAACCGTGTGCTATTAACCCAAGATAAACAGGTTGAAAGCAAGGACAATCCCGGTTTGCCAGATAATCCGTGCTAGTAAAACCCCGGATAACCCGTTTTTATAACCCCGGATAACTCAGAATATTTGTAACCCAAGTAACCCCAAATGTTTAACAAAGCATAACCCCCTTGTTAAACCCATAAACCCCTGTTTGAACCCAGGATAACCCAGTGTTGTAACCAGGAAAACCAGAGTGTTTTTAACCCCGGTAACAAAATGTTAGGAAGCCAGGATAATCATGTGTTAGTAAGCCAGGATAAAACCCGATTCTAGTAAACCAGGTAAACCCCGTGTTATTAAATCAGTTACCAAAGGGTTGTAACCCAAAAAAACCCGAGCGTTAGGAACCAGGGAAAAACCGGGGTTTTAAACCCCGGGAAACCCCCAGGTTAGTAACCCATTATAAAACCCAATGTTTGTAAACATATAACCCAGGTTAGTAACCCCGGATAACCCTGAATGTTGTAACTCAGGATAACCCAATGTTGGGAACTCTGATTAAATGTTAGTAACCCCGGATAACCCACGTGCTTAAGCCGGTAATCCTGTTTAGTAAACCCCGGTTTAATAGTGTTGTAACCAGGATAACCCCAATTTAGTAACCCAGATAACCCAGAGTGTTAATAACCCAGAAAAACCCCCTGTTTTGTAACCCCTTATAAGCCAGTGTTAGTAAACCAGTATAACCCCGTGTTTTTGTAACTCTGAAAAACAGTGTTAGAAAAAAGGATACCCAGATGTTGTAACCTGGGGTAACCCAGAGTTAGTAAACCGGATAACCCCCGAGTGTTTAACCCTGGGGAAACCCCGTGTTAGTAACCCAGAAAAAACCAAATTTTTTTTAACCCCCGTAAAAGGTTTTACCCCGGGTAAGCCAGTGTTAGTAACCCAAAGGGAACCCAGTGTTAGTAAACCCCGGAAAACCCGAGTGTTAGAAACCAGGATAACCCAGTGTTTTGAACCCAGGGTTACCCAGTTTTAACCCAAGGGGTAACCATGTTAAACCCCTATAATCCAAGTGTTAGTAACCCCGGACAACAAAGTGTTTGTAGCCCAGGGTAACCCAGGTTAGTTACCAGGATAACCGTGTTAGTAACCTAATAATCCAGGTGTTATTAAGCCCCGGGTAAAAACCCTTTTTAGTAACCCCGGAAGACTCGTGTTGTATCCCAGGATAACCCACAGTGTTACTTACCCGGGGTAAACCCCGAGGTTTTGTAACCCAGGATAACCCAGTGTTTGAACCCCGGATGACCCAGAGTGTTAGTAACCCTGGGTCCTAGAGTGTTAGAACCCCGGATAACCCAGGGTTGAACCCCGGATTCCCAAGTGTTAGTAACCCAGGATAACCCCAAAATGTTAGTAAAAAAATATAACCCCAAATTGGGTTTGTAACCCAGGGTAACCCGTGGTAATAAACCCCGGATAATCCCGTGTTTGTAACCCAGGATAATCCAGAAGTTAGTAACCCCCTGACAACCCCTGTTAGTAACCCAGGGTAACCCAATTGAAATCCCCCCGGGTAACCCTGTTTGTAACCCTTCATAACCCAAATGTTAGTAACCCCGGATAACCCAGTGTCAGTAACAAATGAAACCCCAAAGTTAGTAAGCCGGATAAACGTGTTCGTAACCCAGGATTACCCCGAGTGTTAGTAACCCGGGATAAACCCGGTTAGTATCCCAGGTACCCCAGAGTGTTATTAACCAAGGAAACCCGGAGTGTTAGACTCCCGAATAACCCAGAGTGTTAGTAACCCCGGATAACCCCGATGTTTCTAACCCAGGGTATCACTTTTAGTAAGCAAGGATAACCAGAGTGTTTTGTAACCCCAAAAAAACCCATTGTTTTAGTAACCTGGGTAACCCCGTGTTAGTAACCCAGGATAACCCAAGTGTTAGAAGCAGGGTAACCCCGTGTTAGTAACCCAGGAAACCCGGTGTTAGTAACCCATGGTAAAATCATGTTTGTAACCCAAATAAAACGGTTTTAAAGACCATTAAGCGATTTAGTAACCAGATAACCAGTGTTAAAACCAGGATAACCCTAGTCTTAGTAACCCAGGTTAAACCCCCTGTTTTAAAAACCCAGGATAATCCGTGTTAATAATCAAGGATAATCCAGGTGTTGTAAGTTAAAATAACTCAGTTTTTAAAACCCCGGGAAAATCACAATTGTTAACCCAGGATAACCCCTGTTAGTAACAAAGGATAAACCCAAAGTTTGTGAGGCAGGTTCCCCGGGTTTAACCCCGGATTACCCCGAGTGTTTGTAACCCCGGGGTAACCCCGTGTTGAACCAAGGTAACCCAGAGTGTTTGTAAATTTAGGGTAACCCAGGTCTTGTAAACCCCGGAAAAACCCCGTGTTAGTAAACCCCGGGTTTTTCCCCTAATGTTAGAATCCAGGGTAACCCGTGTTATAACCAAGGATAACGCAGTTTTTTGTAACCGGGGTACCAAGGTTAGTAACCCCGGGTAAAACCCCGAGGTTAGTAACCCCGGATAAACCAGAGTGTTAGTGCCCCGGTTCCTGAGGTTTTTAACCGGGGAAAACCCTAGTGTTAGTAACCAGGGTAACCAGGTGTTGTTATCCAGGATAAAACCCCGGGGTTTTTTAAACAGGGTAATAGGGTGTTTGTAAACCCCGGGGAACTCGTGTTAGTACACGGATAACCCGAGGTTTGTAGCCCGAATAACCTGGGTGTTAGTAAAACGAGGTAACCCCCGAGTGTTAGTAGTCCAAATAACCAAGGTGTTAATAACCCAGGTAACCCGAGTTTAGTTTCCAGGATGTCCAACTTTAGTAAGCCGGATAACCCAGAGGTTAGAAAAACCCAAGATAAAAATAGTGTTAGAACCCAGGATAACAAAATGTAAGAACCCTTTTAAAACCCCGAGTGTTAAACCCCGGGCAACCCCGTGTACTTACCCAGGACAACCCCGAATGTTTAAAAAAGGAAATCCTCACAAGTAACCCCCTTTTTACCAGAGTGTAGTAACCCGGATAAAGCAGTGTTAGCAACCCCGGGTAACCCAGGTGTTGTAACAAAGGGAAACCCCGAGTTTTAGTAACCCCGGATAACTCTGTGTTTTAACCCCGGATAACCCAGATTAGTAACCCAGGATAACCCCGAGTGTTATAACCAGAAAACCCAGTGTTAGTAAACGGAAAAACCCGGAGTTAAGTAACCCAGGAATTCCCCGGGGTGTTAGTAAATAAGGTAACCCAGAGTGTTGTAATCAACGATTTAAAAAGGTAGTAACCCAGGATAACCCGGTGTTAGTAACCCAGGATAAAACCCGAGGTTGTAAACCAGGGTAAACCCCGTGTTAAACCATATAACCCCAATGTTTTTAACCAGGAAAGCCAGAATGTTATAAAAGACGATAATCCGAGGGGTAAAAATCCAAGATAACCCCCTTTTAGTAACCCCTTATAACCCGTTTTGTAACCCCGTATAACCAAGTGTTTTAACCCCAAAAATCATGTTTGTAACCAGGCAACCCAAAGTGTTTTTAAACAGGATAACCCCGATGTTAGTAAGCCAGGATAACCCTGCGTCGTAAACCCAAAATAACCGTGTTAGAACCCAGGTAACCCCGAATGTTAGTAAAAGGGGGTAACCCCGAGGTTAGTTTCACAGGACAACCAATGTTTGTAACCCCGTATAACCCAATGTAGTAAACCCAGTTAACCCCCCTGCTGTAACCCAGGATAAATATTGTTGTAACTAAGGATAACCCGTGTTATTAACCCGGAAACCCAGAGAGTTAGGAAGCCAGGTAATCCAGTTAGTAAGCCGGATAACCCAGATTGTTTTAAACCGGATAACCCGTGTTAGTAACCCAGAGGTTTTGTAGCCCCGGATAACCCCGTGATAAAACCCAGGTAACCCCGAGTGTTAATAACCCAGGAAGCCCAGATGTTAGTAAACCCCGGATAACCCAGTGTTAAAAGCAGGATAACCCCGAGTGTTAGTAGCAGAATAACCCAATGTTTAAAAACCCAGGGTAACCCCGAGGTTTGTTACCCGGATGCCCAATTTAGTAAGCCCGGATAACCCCGAGTGTTAGAAACGAAGATAAAACATATGTTAGTAACCCCGGTAAAAGGTAATAACCCATTATAACCCCGAGTGTTAGTAACCCAGGGCAAAACCCCGGATTTACCGGACAAACCCCGAGTGTTTTTAACAAAGGATAATCCAGCACAAGTAACCCCGGTTTCCAGAGTTTAGTAAACCCAGGATAAAGCAGTGTTAGGGGCCCGGATAACCCGAGCGTTAGTAACAAAGAATAAACCCGGTGTTAGTAACCCTGGGTCTCTGTGTTGTAAACCCTGGATAACCCAGAGTTAAAACCAGGATAACCCCGAGTGTTAGTAACCCTGTAACCCGGTTAGTAAAACAGGAAACCCGGAGTTATAGTAACCCAGGATATCCCGGGTGTTAGTAAATAAGGGTAACCCCGAGAGTTAGTAAACAGATAACCCAGAGTTAGAACCCAGGTAAACCCGAGTGTTAGTAACCCAGGATAACCCAGAGTGTTAGAAAAAAGGATAACCCCGGTTTGTAACCCAGGATAAACGAGTTAGTAACCCCGGATAACCAGAAAATTTTGTAAAACCGACGATAATCCAGAGTGTAAAAAATCCAAAATAACAAGTGTTTAAACCCATTTTAACCCGTTTTTTAACCCCGTATAACCCAGTGTTAGTAACCCCCGGATTAAATCAGTGTTAGTAACCCAGGGCAAACCCAAAGTTTATTAACACAGGTAAAACCCCGGGTTTAGTAAGCCCGGATAACCCTGCGTCATAACCAAGATAACCCAGTGTTAGTAAACCCCGGGTAACCCAGAATTTTAGTAAACCCGGATAACCCCGGTGTTAGTAAAACAGGACAATCCAGGTGTTAGAACCCGTATAACCCCGTGCTATAACCCAGTTAACCCACTGCTAGTAACCCCCGATAACTAGTGTTTGTAACTCAGGTAAACCCCGTGTTATTAACCCAGGGTAACCCCAAAAGGTTGGAAGCCAGGATAATTCAGTGTTTTTAAGCAAAGGGTAACCCGTTGTTGAAAAAGGTAACCCGTGTTAGTAACCCCGGCGTTGTAAAACCCGGATAACCTAGTGTTAAAACCCCGGAAACCCCGAGGTTAATAACCCCTGATTAACCCTAGTGTTAGTAACCCCGGATAACCCCGTGTTATACCCATGATAACCCCCAGGGGTTGAACCCCGGATAAAACCCGTGTTAGTAACTTGAAATAACGTGTTAGTAGCCCATTTAACCCAGAGTGTTCGAACCCAAAAAACCGTGTTAGTAACCCCGAATAACACAATGTTTTTGTAACCCAAAGGGTTTAAAACAGAGGGGGAGTAACCCGGATAACCAGAGTGTTAGTTACCCCGGATAACCCGTCTTTGAAACCCCGGATAACGCGTTTCACTAACCCGGGGGGAACCCAGTGTTATAATCCAGGGTAAAAACCGTTTTGTAACGAAGGATAACCAGTGTTGTAACCCCGGTAACCCCCCGGGTTAGAAACCCAGGATTCCCCGAGGTTTAACCCAGGACAACCGTGTTAAACCCCCGGTAACCCCGTGTTATAACCCAGGAAACGCGTTTTTGTAACCCAGGTAACCCCGATTTTTAGTAACTTAGGAAACCCGTGTTAGAACCCCCGTAAAACAGTGTTTTAGTGGATAACCCCCGTGTTAGTAATGGGATGACTCAGTGTTTTTGTAACCCGGATAACCCCGAGGTTAGAACCCCGGATAACCCAGAGTGTTAGTAACCCAGGATAACCCGTGTGTTGTAATCCCGGATAACCGAGTGTTATAACCCAGGGTAACCCAGTGTGTTTTTAAACCAGGATAAAACCCGTGTATTAGTAACCAGGAGACCCAGGGTGTTAGTAACCCGGATAACCTAGAGTGTAGAACCCCTTAAAAACCCAGAGTTTAGAACCCAGGTCACCCAGAGTGTTGTTTCCCAGGGGTAACCCAAAATGTTGTAAAAAAATAACCCGGTTTTAGTAACTCAGGTAACCCCGTGTTAAAAACCAGGATAAACAAGGTTAGCAAAAACCCGGATAATCCCGAGTGTTATAAGCCAGGATAACCCCTGTTTGACCCCGGGTAACCACAAATTTTTAACCAGGACAACCCCCTTTGTAAAACCGGTAATCTCAATTTTTAACCCCGGATAACCCTGTTGTAACCCCTTTATAAAAACCCGGTTTAGTAACCAGGACAACCCAGTGTCATAACAAAAGGTAACCCAATGTTTAAAAAGTGGCTAACCCTGTTTTAACCCAGGATTTCCCAGAGTGTTGTTACCCTGTATAACCCACTTTATAACCAGGATAATCATGTGGTATTAAAAAGGATAACCGGAGTGTTAGTAACCCAGGATAACCCAGAGTGTTAGTAACCCAGGATAACCCAAAGTGTTAGTAAAAAAGTATAACCCAGATTGTTAGTAACCCAGGATAACCCAGTGGTAATAACCCAGGATAATCCAGTGTTAGTAACCCAGGATAATCCAGAGAGTTAGTAACCCATGACAACCCACTGTTAGTAACCCAGGATAACCACAATTGTAAATGCAGGATAACCCTGTTAGTAACCCTTCATAACCCAGAGTGTTAGTAACCCAGGATAACCCAGTGTCAGTAACAAATGATAACCCAATGTTAGTAAGCCAGGATAATCAAGTGTTCGTAACCCAGGATTACCCCGAGTGTTAGTAACCCGGGATAACCCAGTGTTAGTATCCCAGGATACCCCAGAGTGTTATTAACCAAGGATAACCCGGAGTGTTAGTACTCCAGAATAACCCAGAGTGTTAGTAACCCAGGATAACCCAGAGTGTTACTAACCCAGGGTAGTCCACTTTTAGTAAGCAAGGATAACCCAGAGTGTTAGTAACCCAAGATAACCCATTGTGTTAGTAACCCAGGATAACCCTGTGTTAGTAACCCAGGATAACCCAGAGTGTTAGTAACGCAGGGTAACCCAGTGTTAGTAACCCAGGAGAACCCAGAGTGTTAGTTATTAAGGTTAACCCTGTGTCAGTAACTACCCAGGATAATCCAGCATATGTAACCCAGGATAATCCAGAGTGTTAGTAAACCTGGAGTACCCAGTGTTAGTAACCCAGTATAACCTCAAGTGTTAGTAACCGAGAATAACCCAGTGTTAGTAACCCAGTATAACCCAGAGTGTTAGTAACCCAGGATAATCCAGATTGTTAGTAACCCATGATAACCCAAATTGTTGGTTAGCCAGGATAACCTGGAGTGTTAGTAACCCCGGATAACCCAGAGTGTTAGTAACCAAGGATAACCCAGAGTGTTAGTAACCCAGGATAACCCAGCGTTAGTAACCCAGGGTAACCAAGAGTGTTAATAACCCAGGATAACCCAGAGTGTTCACATCGCTATTGGGTCGTGCGGATGTGCTGCGCAGTAGCTCCTGATTGAGTTGCCTTTTGGGCAGTGGTGACGTGTACTTAGCTCTATGAAGACCTGTTTGCGCGCTCTCTACAAATTGAAGCAAGATGCCCTCCATCGAGCAACTTTACCAAGAGCTTAAGGAAGAATTGAGGATGGCGAAGATGGAGATTCAGCGACTGACTGAGGAAAACAAGAAGATTCGTAGTAGTCCTCCTGTTTTGAGTCCTCAGGTCAAGAAGGGAAACTGGTCAGTGGCTGGACAGCAGGGAACGAAGTTGACGATCAAGAAGACGAATGGAAAGGTAGAAACGATGAAGAAGAAAGAGACTGCCGTGAAAACTGTTGTGGAAACATCTAATACATTCTCAGTGATACCCGACGAATGTGAGTCGAACTATGGGAACGGCACGATGAACGACATTAAGGAAGGTAAGAATATTGTTGTTGTTGGGGATAGCCAAGTTAGGTATATGGATAGGGCGTTCTGCATGAAGCACAGGAGTAGGAGACAGTGAGTTTGCTTTCCTGGGGCTGGGATGGAGGATATTGTTAGCCATCTGGATGACATCATGAGAGGTAATGGGAGCAATCCTATTATCTGTCTCAGTGCTAGAGGCAACGATGTTGGCAGACGTAGGAGTGAAGACCTGATTAGCAGGTATAGGTCAGCAATAGAAATAATTAGGAGTAAGGGTGGGAACCCTGTCATATGTGGTATTTTGCCAAGGAGAGGAGTTGGAAATGAATGGTTGTCCAGGGCAATTGGTGTGTAAGGCTGGCTGGACAAATACTGTAAGGAAAATGCGGTAACATTCATTGACAACTGGGACCTCTTCTATGGCAGAAATGACATGTATGCCAGGGATGGGGTTCACTTATCTAGGTCTGGGGTGGTAGCACTGGCAACTACAGTGGAGGGAGCAGTTAGGACTTTAAACTAGGAATAGTTAGTGGTATGGGTTTTTGCGGGAAAACTGTGAAGTCTCAGGGTAGTAATATGAGTACTAGGAGAACTAGTAATAGGCAAAATGAGGTGGATATTGGAAAGCCAGTGGCACTAATTGACAAGGACAGTAATAGGTTTAGTGGAATAACAGAAAGGAGCAGGAAGGGTAAAGAGAGAGGAGTGTCTTTAAGTATTTATTACACAAATTGTCGCAGTGCTAGGAATAAGATGGACGAGTTGAGACTAGTTGCTAGTGCAGGTAACATAGATGTATTTGGGAAAGGGGGAGGAGTTGCATTGTATGTTCGAGAAAATATTAATTGTTGCATAAAAACAGGTATAAAAATAGATGGAGCAGTAACAGAGTCTGTTTGGGTAGAGTTCGTGGAGGGTCAAGAAAAACTAATTCTAGGTGTAATATACCGACCTCCAGGCTTGGATCACGATAGAGGGAGACTTCTTTGGGACGAAATTGTTAGGGCTTCTGGACACAGTAACGTAGTCATAGTAGGGGACTTTAACTTTAGCCAAATTGACTGGAATTCTTTGACAGGTAATCTAGAGTCCAGTGACTTCATGGAAACAGTTCAGGACTGTTTCTGAAACAGAGTGTAACTGAACCTACCAGGGGTAATAATTTGCTAGACCTAGTCTTGTCAAATAAGGAAACACTCGTGAATAATCTGGAGATCACTGAAGAGCTTGGCGCAAGTGATCACAAATCCATCACCTTTAGCATTAATTGGGAATGCAAGAATAATGATAATACAGTAAAAATCCCCGATTTTCGTTCTGCCGATTTAAAAAGGACTTGGGGAACATCTGTCCAATCTTGAGGGGGGTTACAGTAATGTTTTTTTGACGATAATCATACTTATGAATATAAGGGGTCTGCTTTTATGATTGTTTTTTAAAAAAGTACACAGTGCCCAGATTTTAAATACATCCCCAGTGAGAAATTAGGTTAATAATAACGATCCCAAATGGGTTAACGGGAGGCTAAAGATCATTAGGGGAAAAAAGGGAATTTTAGCGCATCAGAAGAGGGGGGTTTAAACCTTACTGCCCAAATGTTCACTTAAAAAGAAGTAAAAAAGGCGATTAGAAAGGCAAAAGTGACTAGAAATTAGATTTGTTAATGAATCAAAGACTAACCAAAGGGGTTCTTTAAAGTGTTAGGACAAAGGTGAAAGGAAAAAGTGGGAAACCTCTGAAATCGGGAAATGGACAGCTAAAGGATAAAACGGAAATGTTTTCCTTATTTAATGACTATTTTTTGTCTTTTTTTACACAGGAAATTAAATAGATTCCAGTAATTAACAATTATTTATTCCGTGAATTTAAGTTAAAAAAATATTTCTCCGAGGGACAAATTTTTTAAAAATAGACAAAATGAAACAAAATAACCCGGGACCCGATATAAATTAGACACATTGCAACTCTTGGGGTTTTTATTGAGGGAAAATTTCGCCACCGTGGGTTCACAGTCCATACAAAGGGGAATCTTGAAGAATAGGAGGAAATGAGGGAACATCCCTCAACAGTCGGTTTTCTGAACCATTCACTACAAACTGTCAACACTGCATCTTCTTGGGATAAAACTTGGGGAAAATTTTCGCTTGCCTAATTCTTGGGGCACGACCTTCTTAAACATTAAAAATTTTTCACTGCCTCTGACTCTTCACCTCTCCTCCAAGGGGTAATAAACTCCTTCTCACACGTTGCCGTATTCTTCAAGATTGAGGGACTGACCACATCGACTAAAGGGTTTGAGGACTGATTACCTCATTCCCTCCTTTCTTCAAGATTCTCCTTTTAGGGACTATGAAGCCACTGGTGGCGAAACGTTTTCCTCAATAAAGATCCCCAAGAGTTGCCAGTTTTAAATTTTATAAACATGCGGTTTCTGAACCATTATTACAAAGGGCCCCGATGATTGTTTTAAAGGGGATTGGGAAATGCAAGAGGATTTAGTCAGCCTTTAACGAGTGTATTAAAACCACCCAAACCTTACCATGTGTGCCAAGATGTAAAGATGGCAATGGGGTTCCTATATCAAATCAGGGATAACCACCCCTTCAAATTACCGTCCAATAACCCTGACATCTATAGTGGGCAAGTTATTGAAAAATTATAGCTGCATTATCAGAAGTCACCTTGAAGAGCATAACTTATAAATGAATCTCACTGGTTTCACAGAGGTCGTTCCTCCTAAAAACTACTGCGTTTTCAAAAAAACTTTGAGGCATTTGACAGTGAAAGGAATATGATATTGTTTTTTTTGGATTTTGAAAAGCCTTCGCAAAATACCCACAGAGACTCTTAAGAAAAGGGGCAGCTCAGTATAGGAGGTAAAGTTCAGCTGGTTGGGGCATGGCTTACCAATAGAAAGCAGAGAGTTACCTTTAAAGGAGTAAATCTGAATGGGATTAGTCACTATGGCGTTCCCAAAAAGGACAGTTTTAGGCCCTCTTTTGTTCATAATTTACTTTAATACCTTGTGAAGGGTTTACTAGTGACATGGTAAGTTTGTGATAAAACAAAGATAGCCGTTTTCACTCTGAGGAGGATATCAATGAACCCAGGACGTTTTGAACAAATTAATGTCTTGGGGTCGAGAAAGGCAGATAAAATTTTAATGTGGATAATTTAAAGGGGACTTCCCCTTGGTAAGAAAATCCCCCTCGAAGCTATAATCTAGGTGAAGTAGAGCTTGGGCATACAAATGTAAAAAAAGATTTGGGGAGCCCTGGTAAGCAGAAATCGAAAAGTAAAAGGACACAAGTGCAAAAATGTGACATTTATTGTGGCAACGTTTCGCTCTCCGGGGAGCTTGAAAACTCCTGGAAGCGAAACGTTGCCCAATAAAATGTCACTTAGTTGAAACTTGTGTCCTTTTATTTACATTTTGCCCGGAAATTCTACCAACTTTTTACAAGCAAAATCTAAAGCCAATCGCATGCCTCAGTGTGCGAACAAAGCCAACAGATTATTTGGATTATCTCAAGAAGTATAAGTAACAAATCCAAGAGTTTTTTTGCAGCTCTATACATCACTATGGGGCCCTCATTTAATTACTGCTCAGTTTTGGGTCCCCTTACACGGGATGGACATAACCATTAGAGAACATACAAGAAAATGACTAAAATATTTACTGTATAAGGGAAACCTCCCGTATAAAGGGGAGACTTAAAGCCTTTAAAATTCCATCTCTGGAAGGCGTAAATGGGGGGAATATCATTGAAGTGTAAAGGGGAGAGGGGGCATAAACAAGGGAGAATTAATAAATACTGAGGGTGCGAACCAGGTAAGAACCAGGAAAAATGGTTTTAAATTGGATAAATTTAGATTTAGAAAGGACAAGGTAAGTATGGTTTTTTAACAGAGTTTAGATGCGTGGAACAGTCTTCCCCGTGGATGTAGAGGGTAGGACCTTGGTACTTAAGAAAGACTGGACAAATATAGAGTGGGAGGGGGTGGGTTTGATTTTGGGGTTAAGGGGGTATGGGGTTATTTCTTGAGTACTTTAGGTAGATGTTTTTGATAAGGACCGCCCCGATGGGCCAGTAAGGCCCTTTCAGTTTCTTACTTTTTAGTTCTTTTTCTTAACCCCGAATAACCCAGAGGGTTTTAACCCCGGATAACCTGGGGGTTTAGAAGTGAGGAAACCCAGAGTGTTAGTAAACCCAAGTTAGTCCAGCTTTAAAGCTAGGGTAAACCCCGAGTGTTGTTACCCAAGAAACCCATATGTTAGTAACCAGGAAACCCCGTGTTTTTGGTAAGACACATATGCAACGTTGGTACTTTAATTATGAAACGTTTTCGCCCCAGTAGGCTTCTTCAGTCAAGTACAAAAAGTTGATAAAGGCAGAAGATACTTTAAGACGATAATCAGTCCCCACCCTTAAAGTTTTTAGGTGGTCACCCTCGTCTGGGGAAGAGCATTGTTCCAAAATATGAAAAATAATTTTTTCATACATGGAACAAAGCTCTTTTCCGACGAGGGACTGACCACCCCAAAACTTTAAGGGTGATGGACTGTTACATCGCTTTAAGTATCTTTTCTTCTACAATTTTTTTGTACTTGACTGAAAAGCCACTGTTAGGCGAAACGTTTCATAATAAAGATACAAAATGTTGCAATTGTCTTAGCTAACAACCCGTCGGGATTTTATACCATTTTTAAATTTTAAAACCCAGTGTTAGAAAACCCCTTATAACCCAAGGGGTTTAATGGGTCATGGGACGTGTACTTAGTCTGTGAAGACCCGTTTGTGTGCTCCTGTGAACTAAACCCGGGTGCCCCTCTTTGGGAACTTACCCCAGCGAGAGAAGACTCAAGTTGCTAAGAGGAGATACGGCGTTAAGGAGGGGAAAAAGAGGGTTCGTATAAAACCTCCTGTTGTGAGTCCCCAGTTTTAAAAGGGGAGCTTGGTCAGGGCCGGGCAACATGGAACCAAGCTGAAGATCAAGAAAACGGTTGGGACAGAAAACAACGACAAACCAAAGACTACCGTGGGAAAAATTCCAACCCCTTCTCGTGCACCCCACGAATGTTAGTGTTCACTGGGAAAAGCCCAAGAGCACCAAAGAGCATTGGCAACTGAGTGAGACACCCTAGAAACCCCAAAAAAAGACCATCGAGATCTTGACGAATTCTACAAGTGGTGTAAAGCTACTGGGGAATGGATCGACTACTCGGTGCACACGACGGACGACGCCAAGGAAGGTAAAAACATTGTATGTTGTTGGGGATAGCCCATTCGGTACACGGAAGGGCATTTCTGCTTGAAGGACCAGGAGTAGGAGGCAGAGAGCGTGTGTATTCCTGTGGTCTGGATTAAAGGATATTGTTAGCGTCTGATGACATCATGAGATGGTAATGGGAACAATCCTATTATCTGTCTCATTTGCTGGAGGCAACGATGTTGGCAGACTTAGATTGTGAGGACCTGATATTAGCAGGATAGGTCACAATGAGAGAAAAATTAAGGAGGAAGGATGGAAACCTGCCATATGGTTGCATTTTTGCCAAGGAGAGGAGTTGGAAATGATGATTGTCCAAGCAATTAGTGTCAAATGCTGGCTGGTCAAATACTGGTAATGAAATGCGGGGGATAACATTACATCTGCACAGGGACCTCTTCTATGGCAGAAATACATGTATGCCAGGATGGGGTTTCACTTATCTAAGGTGTGGGGTGGGAGCACTGGCCAACACAGTGGAGGGAGCTGTTAGGTTCTTTAAACTAGGAATATTTTAAATGTATGGGTTTTTTGGCGGGAAAACTGTGAATTCTCAGGGTAGTAATATAAGTACTTAGGAGAACTAGTAAATAGGCAAAATGAGGTGGATATTGGAAAGCCATTGGCACTAATTGACAAGGACAGTAATAGGTTTAGTAGGAATAACAGAAAGGAGCAAGGAAGGGTAAAGAGAGAGAGTAGTCCCTTTAAGTATTTATTACACAAATTGTCGCAGTGCTAGAATTAAGAATGTACGAGTTTGAGAACTAGTTTGCATATGTGCAGGTAACCTAGAAGTAGTTGCCATTACTGAGACGTGGTTTATATTAAAAAAAGTCGGAACATTTCCTGCAAAATGTCACATTCAGGGTTTTAAATTGTTCCCAAGAAGATAGAATATCGGAAGGGGTGGGGTGGCAATTGAGTATGTCGCAATCCGCTTGAACTGTTGCATAAAAAACGGGTATTAAGTCTGAAGTAACAATGCAGAATTCTGTTTGGATAGAAATTCAGAGGGGCCAAGAAAAATTAACTTTAGAGTGTGATATACCGTCCCCAAAATTTAGATAGGGACCAGGGGAGACTACTATGGGAGGAAATTGTTAGGGCGCACAAGCACGTAATGTCGTTAAATTCTAGAGACTTTTAACTTTAGTCATATTGATTGGAATTTCTTGACTGGAATTTAGAATCATACAACTCTAGAAGTATTCAGGATTTGGTTTTTTGAAGGCATTTGTGACCGAAACCTACAATAGGAAATAACCTGCTGACTTTGTACTTGCAAACAATGAATCCCTTGTTAATAATTTAGAAGTTTCAGAGGAAATGGTTGCTAGCGACCACAAATCAATTAAATTTATAATTGAATGGAAGTATGGATAGTAGGGATAACTCAGTAACAGCCCCAGATTTTCGCTTAACAGTTACGATGGGCTTAGAGAACACTTATCATCTGTTGATGGGGGTAACAAAGAGAGGCTTCATATGACATTTTTCTGAACACAATACATGCTGCTCAAAGAACGTTTTCCTTATAAAGAAATTAGATCAAATAAAAATGACCCAAAAGGGAATGAATAATAGGCTGAAATATCTACTAGGGCAAAAGAAAGGAATTCATAGGCGTATCAAAAGAGGCGAGGGTATCTTATGAATCAGTATATTGACATTAAGAGGGACATTAAAAAGGGGATAAGAAAAGCTAAAAGGGACTATGAAATTAAATTGCTAGGGATTCTAAAACTAACCCCAAAAAGTTTTTTCCAGGTATATAGAACAAAAAATTGGGGATAAAATAGGTCCCCATTTAAAAAAAACTATGGGCACCTTACTGACAAGAGGGAAAGAAATGTGCTCGATTTTTAAAAAATTATTTTCTCTCGGTTTTTACACAGGAAGACACTAATAATATTCCGGTAATTTAATTTTTATAGTGGGCCAGAAGAAGATAAATTATGTAACATCACAGTCACTAGTGAAATGGTTGTGAAGCAGATAGACCGACTGAAGCAAAATAAGTCACCGGGTCCTGAAGAGGTTTTTTCAAGGGTTCTAAAGGGAATGAAAAAGGAAGTCTGGAACATTAACAAATTTTTTTAATTTATTCTTCAAAAGGTGTAGTGTCTAATAGGGAAAGATGGCTAATGAAATTCCCTTTTAAAAAAACAGGGAAAAAAGTCGTTCCCGAAAAATTCCCCCCCAATAAGCCTGCCTAAATTTGAGGCAAATTATAGAGTCAATTATGCTGAGATTATAAGAAGCCATTCGAAAAAGCAAGTTTGTTAATGATATCAGCATGGATTCACAAAGGCCGGTTTGTCTAACTTTTAAAATTTTTCTTCAGTAAAGCTTTTGAGGCTGTTGACACATAAAGAATTTGATATTATTTACTTGATTTTGTAACATTGATAGAGTTCCCCACCAAGGGCTGTTAAAGAAAGTAGAGCCATGGCTTTGGGGGGAAGGTCCCCTCGTGGACAAATCATGGCTCACAGACAGGAAGAAGGTGCCAAAAATGGGGTTAAATCCGGTGGGATCAGTAACAAGTGGCGTTCCACGGGGATCGTTTGGGCCCGTTGTTGTTTTAATAATATCAATGATCTTGATGAAGAATTATATTGATTGGAAAATTCGCCGATGACCGAAGTAGGTGGAAAATTTGATTCAAATTGGTTAGGGAACTTCAGGGGGTTTTAGACAAACTCTATTTGGTCAGAAAAGTGGCAGATGAGTTCAATGTAGATAAATGAAGGGTTTCTGAAGCTCGGAGTGTCCTAACCCTAGAAAATAAGTTAAATAAGGAACTTAGCCATACAGATTGCGGAAAAGGACTTGGGGTTTGGTAAGCGCAACCCCTTTAAAACCAAAACAGCAATGCCCCAGCGTCGAATAAGGCAAAAAAGATTTCTGGGATTTATATCAAGAAGTGTAAGCAAAAAGAAGTCCTGGGTCATACCAGCTTTATACATATTAGAAGGCCTCACCCGATTTTGCAGTCAATTGGGTTCCTATTACGAATGGCAAAAATTTGTTAGAAAACATTCAGCGTAAAAACTAAATTAAAACATAGCATTAGAAATCTTTCCCTTATGAAGAAAGATTGAAGACCTTAAGTTTCATTCACTTGTTAGACGAAAAATGAGGGGAACCTGTTTTGATTTTGGTTTTTTAAAGTGGAAAAATTGGTTTAAAAAAAGGGGGTTTAAATTAACAAGGGTTCTGAAGGGAAATCCCCCTTTTTAAGAAGAAAGATTAAGGTTTTTAAAAATTTAATTAATTTGTTTAGAAAGGGAAAATGGGGGGAAAGTTTTGGTTTTTGGAAAAAAAGGGGTTTTTGGGGGGGAAAATTTTTTAAACAAGTTTGGGTTTAATTGGAGGCAAAAGGATTTTAAATTTAAAATTTTTTTGGAAAGGGACATAAAAATTTGGGAGGGTGGGAATTTGGGGAGGGGGAACGAAACCTTTTGGGTTTGGGGTTTTTTTGGGGTGGTTAAAATTTGGGTTGGTTCAGAATTTTTTGGGGCGGGGGGAAAATTTTTAAAAAGGGGGCCCTTGCACATGGGACGGTTTTTTGGGGTGGCATTGTTTTTTCAATGTTTTTATTTTTGGGTAAAGGGGAAAAACCCCTGTTTCCCCCGGGGAAAACCCAGGTTTTTTGCCAATTTTTTTCCCCAGCAAAAGGTAACCCAGGAAACCCAGGGTAAAAAACCCCGGACAACCCGGGTTTTAAAGAACCCAAGGAAAAGGGGTTTAAGTTTCCCAGGTTTAACCGGGAATTTTTAAAAAAACCCCTGGATACCCGTGTAGAACCCAGGAAAAAACCCAGATTTATTTTCCCCCAATAAAAAAAATTTTAAAACCCCGGATAACCCGTGTTAGAAACCCAGGAAAACCCAGGGTTTATTAACCCAAAAAACCCCGATTTTTAGAAAACCCAAGGAAAAACCCAAGTTTGTAACCCGGAAAAACCCCAAAATGTTAAAACCCCGGGAAAACCCCAGAGTAAAAAAAAACCCGGATAACCCAGGTTTGAAAACCAGGAAAACCCTTGTTAGAAACCCCAGGAAAACCCCGGGTGTTAGAAACCCCAGGAAAACCCAGAATTGTTAGAAAACCAGGTTTAACCCTGTTTTTGGTTAACCCCAAGGAAACCCCCCTTTTAAAAACCCCAGGTTTTAACCCAGTGTTAGTAACCAGGAAACCCAAAGTTTTAAAATTAACCAGGAAAACCCCAATTTTTTGGGGGTAACCCCTTAAAACCCCCAGGGCCCCAGTGTTAGAAAACCCCGGAAACCCAAAAGGGTTATTCCCCCGGGGGTAAAAAGGTTTTAAATCCCCCCGGGAAATAAAAAAAAAAAAAAAAAAAAAAAACCCCAAAACCCCAAAAAACAAAACCCAAAACCCGGTTTTAAATTAACCGGAAAACCCAAGAGTGTTAGGAAGCCGGGATAATCCAGTTTTTGTAACCAGGAAAACCTAGATTTTTAAAAACCGGGAAACCGTTTTAGTCCCCAAAGGGAAACCCCGGGGTGGTTTAAAAACCGGGGTAACCAGAGTGTTAATAACCAAAATGAAAACCCCAGGTGTTAGTAACCCGGAAAAACCCCTGGGGCTAGTAACCCAAAAAACCCCAGAGCGTTAGTAGCCCAGGAAAAACCCCCGTGTTAGTAACTTGAATAACGTGTTAGAAACCCGGGAAAAAAACCCAGAGTGTTATTTAACCATAATAACCCAGTTTTAAAGTAACCCAGGAAAACCCCCAAAGTTTTTAAAAACATGGGAAAACCCGTGTTAGTAACCCAGAATAACCGAGTTAACAAAACCCAATAAAACCCCAAAAGGTTATTAAGCCAGGAAACCCCAGTTTTTTAAAAGGAACCCATGGAAACCCAGAGTGTTAGTAACTCAGAAAAACCCCAAAAGTTTTTAAACCCCAGGTAACACAGGGGGGTTAGAAACCCCAGGATAACCCAGAGTGTTAAAAAACCCAGGATTTTCCCATGTTAAAAACCCCGGAAAAACCCGGGTTTTTTTAAACCCCGGGGTTTAACCCAGGGGTTAGTGACCCGGGATGAAACAGTTTTAGAAACCCAAGGGTTTAACCCAGTTTAGAAACCCCGGAAAACCCCAGAGTGTTAGAAAAAAAATTAACCCAATTTTTAGAAAACCCAGGACAACCCCTTTGTTAGAACCTTGAAACCTTGGGGTTAGAAACCCCAAGGAAAACCCCAGTGTTATTTAACCCCCAAAAAAAACCCAGAGTTTTTATCCCTTTTGGAAAAACCCAGATTATTTAAACCCAGGAAAAACCCAGAGTGTTATTAAAGAAAGGGATAACCCAGTGTTAGAAACCCAGGACGACTCAGAGTTAGTAACCCAGGAAAACCCCAAGGGGTTTAGAACCCAGGAAAACCCGTGTTTTTAGAAACCCCAGGATAACCCAGTTTTATTCCCCCAAAGGAAAAACCCAGTGTTATGCCCCGGATGAAACATTTTTTATAACCAAGGTTTTAAAACCCCAGGTTAAAAACCCCAGGATAACCCATTTTTGTTAAAAAACCCAGGATAACACGGGTTTTTTATTTAACCCAGGAAAACCCCAAAGTGTTTAGTAAAAAGAGATCCCCCCGAGTGTTAGTAACTCAGGATAACCCATTGTTAATAACCCCAGGATAACCAATTTTATAACCCAGGAAAATGCGAGTGTTAGTAAGAAAGGAAAAACCCACTTTTATAACCAAGGATAACCAAAAATTGTTAACCCAGGATAACCCACTGTTAGAAACCCCGGAAAACCCCAAAGGTTTTTAGAAACCCCAATCATAACCCCGAGTTTTAAAAAACCCCATGAAAAACCAGTTCAGTAAAAAAGGAAACCCAATGTTAGAAAACCCAGGAAAACCAAGGTTCGAAAACCCAGGATTCCCCCCGAGGGTTTAGAACCCCGGGAATAACCCAGTGTTAGAAAACCCGGATAACCCAGAGTGGTTTTAAACCCAAGTATCCCCCGGGGTTTTAGGGGCCCAGGAAAACCCCCCAAATGTTAGCAGCGAGGAAAACCCCAAAGGGATGAAAAGTAGTCCAAAAAAACCCAGATTGTTAGAACCAAGGTTCCCCCGAGTGTTAGAAAACCAAACATAGTCCATTTTTAGAAAGCCAGGAAAACCCCGAGTATTAGTAACCCAAGAAAACCCCCATTTTTGTTAAAAATGGATAACCCAGGTTAGTAAGCCAGGATAACCAAGAGTGTTAGTAACCAAGGAAAAACCCTGTTTTTAGTAATCCCCGGGAAAAAAACCCCAGAATAAGAACCCCACGAAAACCCCGGGAGTGTTAGAAACCCCAGGATAACACAGGGGTTAGTAACCCTGGAAAACCCCGAGTTTTTGTAAGCCAGGAGTCCCCAGTTTTTAAAAAAACCCCGGGAAATAAACCCGGTGTTATTTTAACCCCAGAAAAACCCCAATTGTTAGAAAACCAGGATAACCCAGAGGGGTTGGGAACCCCAGCTTTTAAAATCCAGATTTTTTGAACCCCATGAAAACCCAAGATTTTTGGGTAAGCCAGGAAAACCCTGGAGTGTTAGAAAACCCCCGGGTTTCCCAGAGTGTTAGTAAAACCAAGGATAACCCAGAGTTTTTAGAAACCAGGAAAACCCCCAGCTTTTAGAAAACCCGGGAAAACCAGTTTTAAATAACCCAAAAAACCAGTGTTAGTAACCCAGTAAAAACCCATTGTTAGTAACACAGTTAACCCAGTTTTTAACCCCCAGGAAAAACCCAGTGTTAGTAACCCAGGAAAACCCCGGGAGTCTTTTAAACCCGGGAATAACACAGAGTGTTAGAAAACCAAAGGAAAACCCAGTGTGATTTAAGCAACGATAACCCGGGTGTTAGTAACCCGGGAAAACCCCCAGTGTAAGAACCCAAAGGGAAAAACCCAGAATATTAGTAACCCAGGATAAACCCAATTTTTTTAATAACCCAGCAAAAACCCTTGGTTAGTAACCCAGTAAAACCCCACTTTTAGTAAGGGCGGGGATAACCCAGTTTTGGGAAACCCAAAGGAAAACAGGGTGTTTTTAAACCCAGGAAAACCAGAGTGTTTTTTAAACCCGGGATAACCAAGAGTTTTAGGAAGCCGGGGATAATCCTGTTTTAGTAACCCAGGTTTAACACAAAATTGTTTAAAACCGGGAAATAGCCCAGGTTTTTGGGAAACCTGGGAGCCCCCAGTGTTAGTAATCCAGGAAAACCCCCAAAATCATGTGGGGGTTCGACACGTGGTTTAAAGGTAAGAAATACTAATTTGGTTTTTATTACGAAAAATTACAGATATTTTGGTGAGAGCCCTGGGCAGCCGTTTTCCTTGTCTCCCCCGCTCACTCTCCCAAAACCCGATGATGGCCGCCCAGTAAACCCCCAAAAGGGTCTTTGAAAAATTTCCCCGGGCAGCGCCCAAAAAAGAATAACAGGACCCCAGAGGGGACCCGGGTTGGGCGTTGGGGGTCCAGGGACACTGGGGGACTGGTAACTGGTTTTCTACTACTGGACCCCGGTGTTAGAACCCAAGGGTAATTTAAGTGTTTTTTAAACCCCGAATTTAACCCCAGTGTTAAAGACCCAATTAAAACCCCGAAAAGTTAAAAACCCCGGATAACCCCAAAGTTGTAACCCCGGGGTAAAACAGGGGTTTGTAAATCAGGAAAACCCGAGTGTTAAAACCCCGGATAACCCGAGTGTTTTGTAACCCCCGAAAAAACCCAGTTTTTTTAACCCGGGGTAACGCAGTGTTAGTAACCGAGGATAACCCACTGTTGTAACAAAGGAATAAAACCCATGTTAGTAAAACCCCGGAAAAACCCAGATTGTTAGAAAACCCCCCGGATGAACAGTTTTTAGAACCCCGGACAAAACAATGTTATTTAAAACCCAAAAAAACCCATGTTAGTTTAACCCCGGGTAACCCAGTGTTTTGTAAACCCAGGAAAAAACCCGGGGTGGGTTTCTAAGCCAGGGGAAAACCCAATGTTAGTAACCCGGATAATCAGTGTTAGTAACCCGGGGTAAACCCCCAAAGGTTTCTAACCCGTATTACCCCGAGTGTTGTAAACCCCGGTAACCCAGTGTTAGTTTCCAAGGACGACCCCGGGGTGTTTTGTAACCCGGATAAACCCAGAAATGTTAGTAACCCAGGATAACCCAGAGGTTAGTAAAAAAATATAACCCAGAGGGGGGTTTTTTTTTTGTAACCCCGGATAACCTAGTGTTAATAACCCCCGGGGAATCCAGCGTTAGTTACCAAGGAAAAATCCAGAGAGAGTTTGGGAAAACCCAAAGACAACCCATTGTTTTGTAACCCCGGTTTAACCCCAATTGTAAAAGCAAGGATAACCTGTGTTAGAAACCCCCTTTAAAAACCCAGAGTGTTTTGTCCCCGGTAACCCGTGTCAGTTTCCCAAAAGGTAACCCCTGTTAGTAAGCCAGGTAAAACCCGGGGCCTTGGGTGATAAGGACAGTAATAGGTTTAGTAGAAAAATAGAAAAAAGCATTAAGGGTTAAAAAAAGAAAGGGGAGTCTTTTTTAATGTTTTTTTATGCTAATTGCCGTAGGGCAGGTAACATTGTGGGATTTTTCCCAACTTAGACGTTGTTTAAATTTTTAAAAAAACGGGACATTCCTGCGGGGGAAAAACCCAAAAAAGGTTTTAAATTGGGCCAAAAAGATTGAAGTTGGGAAAGGGGGGGGGGGTGGCATTTTAAATTTTGAGGGTCGCTTTTAAAGTTGCATAAAAAAAGGGTATTAAGTTGAAGTAAAAACATACAGAGCCTGTGTGGGGGGAGAATTTTTTAGGGGGCTGAAAAACCCGATTTTAGGGTGATATACCGCCCCCAAAAATTTAATAGGGCCAAGGGAAACTACTATGGGGGAAAATTTTTTAAGGCCCAAAGGAGATAAAGTAGTAATTTAAGGGACTTTAACTTTTGTCATGGGTTTATAAGGGAAAATTTCCCTTTTCTGGGAATTTTGAATAAACGCCCTTTTTAGAAGTATTTTTGGATTGTTTTTTGAAGCAGTTTGTGACAGAACCTACAAGGGGAAATAACCTGCTTGACTTAGTTCTGGCAAACAATGAATCCCTTGTTAATAATTTAGAAATTTCAGAGGAACTGGGTGCTAGCGACCACAAATCAATTACATTTAGCATTGAATGGAAGTATGATAGTAGGGATAACTCAGTAACAGTCCGATTTTCGCTTAGCAGATTACGATGGGCTTAGAGAACACTTATCTGTTGACTGGGGTAACGAAGAGAGCTATCAATATGACAGTTTTCTGAGCATAAGAAAGGTAGTATTCTGGGTCCCTTATTATTCTTATGTTATGTCAATGATATGCCTATCAGTGTCAAGTGCAAACTCCTACTGTATGTAGATGACAGTGCTCTGTTAGTGTCAGGTAAAGACCCACAAGATATTGCTAATGTTTTAACACTGGAACTGGAGTCCTGCAGCAAATGGTTAGTAGACAACAAACTATCATTACACCTAGGGAAAACTGAAGCCATTCTCTTTGGCACGAAACATAAACTGAGAAGGGTAAATAATTTTAATGTTCAGTGTAATGGGGAGCCCATCACTTTGGTTTCATCAGTAAAATATTTGGGAATCCCCTTTGACCCATGCATGTCAGGAGAATTGATAGGGAACAGTGTAGTAAAGAAAGCGAATGCCAGACTGAAGTTCCTGTATAGACAAGCACAATGTCTACCTACTGAGGCTCGCAGGACTCTATGTCTAGCCCTTATACAATGCCATATGGATTACGCTTGCTCTTCTTGGTACTCTGCCTTGACAAAAAAACTGAAAGATAGACTGCAAATCACCCAGAACAAAATCGTAAGATCATCCTGGGGCTGGGACCAAGAGAACATGTAGGCCAGGATGAATTACAGCAGTTGGATATGCTGAATGTTGAAGACAGAGTAAAACAACTGAAGCTAAATCATGTTTATAAAATTGCTCACAAGCAATGTCCAGGAATATCTTGCTGTCAATTTTGTCAAGGCTGGGAACCAAAGCAATCATAGAACTAGGGGGAGAGAGCACAACTTTGTAGTACCCACAGTCAGTGGCCAGGCTTCAAACACCTTTTATGTACAGCAATAAAGGAATGGAACAGACTACCCGCACATGTCAAAGCAGTCATAGCGTGAACCAGTTCAAGAAGAGTGCCAAAAGGTGTCTGATGAATGTAGCTACAGAAAGGGAGGGGAATGATTTTCTATTTTTTAGCTAACTACGTGTAAATTTTACCTTATTCCTTGTAATGACCCTCGTATTGTAGATAGTCTTAATGACCTTGGTGTCGCAGATAGTCTTTTTAGTATGATAATAAGATGTTATCTTCATTGTAGAACAATAAGAAAATATTATAACCTTTATATTATAATAATAAGGTAAAAGGACCCCAATGGAAATAAGTCACTCTGTCTGACTTTTTTGGGTTATCCTAGGTTCTCTACACATATGCTGCTATGTATGATAATTCTATGTAACTGTATTTGTGTATACCTGAATAAACTTAATTACTTACTTACTTACTTACTATAACACTATACATGCTGCTCGAAGAGCGTTTATCCCATATCAAGAAATTAGATCAAATAGAAATGACCCAAAATGGATGAATAATAGGATCAAATATCTACTAGGGCATAAGAAAGGAATTTATAGGCGTATCAAAAGAGGTGAGGGTCATCTTATGAATCAGTATATTGACATTAAGAGGGACATTAAAAAGGGGATAAGGAAAGCTAAAAGGGACTATGAAATTAAAGTTGCTAGGGATTCTAAAACTAACCCAAAAAGTTTTTTCCAGGTCTATAAAACAAAAGTTAGAGATAAGATAGGTCCCCTTAAAAATAACTATGGGCACCTTACTGACAAAGAGAATGAAATGTGCTTGATTTTAAATAATTATTTTCTCTCAGTTTTTACACAGGAAGACACTAACAATATTCCAGTAATTAATTTTTACAGTGGGCTAGAAGATAAATTATGTAACATCACAGTCACTAGTGAGATGGTTGTGAAGCAGATAGACAGACTGAAGCAAAATAAGTCGCCGGGTCCTGATGAGGTTTTTTCAAGGGTTCTTAAGGAATGCAAAATGGAACTCTGTGAACCATTAACTAATATTTTTAATTTATCTCTTCAAACAGGTGTAGTGTCTGATAAGTGGAAGATGGCTAATGTAATTCCTATTTATAAAACAGGGGACAAGTCGTTACCGTCAAATTACCGCCCAATAAGCCTGACCTCAATTGTAGGCAAATTACTAGAGTCAATTATAGCTGAGATTATAAGAAGCCATCTCGATAAGCATAGCTTGATTAATGATACTCAGCATGGATTCACAAGAGGCAGGTCTTGCTTAACTAATTTATTAACTTTCTTCAGTAAAGCTTTTGAGGCTGTTGACCACAATAAACAATTTGATATTATTTACTTAGATTTTAGTAAGGCTTTTGATAGAGTTCTGCACCATAGACTGTTAAAGAAAGTGGCAGCTCATGGCATTGGGGGAAAAGTGCTCTCGTGGATCGAGTCATGGCTCACTGACAGGAAGCAGAGAGTGTCCATAAATGGGGTTAATTCCGAGTGGGGATCTGTAACAAGTGGCGTTCCACAGGGATCAGTCTTGGGCCTATTGTTGTTTATAATATATATCAATGATCTTGGTGAGAGAATTTCTAGTGATATGAGCAAATTCGCCGATGACACAAAGATAGGTAGGATAATTGATTCAAACGTAGATGTTATGGAACTTCAGGAGGATTTAAAACTCTATTCTTGGTCAGAAAAGTGGCAGATGCAGTTCAATGTAGATAAATGCAAGGTTCGGAAGCTTGGGAGTGCCCATAACCCTAGTACTTATAAGTTAAATAATGTAGAACTTAGCCATACAGATTGTGAAAAGGACTTAGGGGTTATTGTGAGCAGCAACCTTAAACCAAGACAGCAATGCCTAAGCGTACATAATAAGGCAAATAGATTACTGGGATTTATATCAAGAAGAGTAAGCAACAGAAGTCCAGTGGTAATACTGCAGCTTTATACATCATTAGTAAGGCCTCACCTAGATTATACAGCTCAGTTCTGGTCTCCGTATTACAAAATGGACATAAATTCGTTAGAAAACATTCAGCGTAGGATGACTAATTTAATACATAGCATTAGAAATCTTCCTTATGAAGAAAGATTAAAGACTCTTAAGTTACATTCACTTGTTAGACGAAGAATGAGGGGAGACCTGATCGAAGTGTATAAGTGGAAGATAGGTATTAATAAAGGGGATATTAATAAGGTCTTGAGGATGTCTCTCCAAGAGAGAACCCGCAGTAATGGATTTAAATTAGATAAGTTTAGATTTAGAAAGGACATAGGAAAGTATTGGTTTGGAAATAGGGTAGTTGATGAGTGGAACAGTCTACCTAGTTGGGCTATTGAGGCTGGGACTTTGGGTAGTTTCAAATCTAGGTTGGGTAAGTACATGAGTGGGAGGGGTTGGATTTGAGCGGGACTTTCACATCAGAGCTTGTTTCTTGGGTGGCATTGGAAATTGGGTTGGGCAAATGTTTTGTTAGTGGGATGAAATGTAAAGGACCTGCCTAGTATGGGCCAACAGGCCTCCTGCAGTGCTCCTCCTTTCTTATGTTCTTATGTTCATAACCAAGGATTACCCCGAGTGTTAGTAACCCGGGATAACCCAGTGTTAGTATCCCAGGATACCCCAGAGTGTTATTAACCAAGGATAACCCTGAGTGTTAGTAGACCAGGATAACCTGGAGTGTTAGTAAGCAAGGATAACCCAGAGTGTTAGTAGTCCAGAATAACCCAGAGTGTTAGTAACCAAGTATAACCCAGAGTGTTAGTAACCAATGATAGTCCTCTTTTAGTAAGCCAGGATAACGCAGAGTGTTAGTAACCAAGGATAGTCCTCTTTTAGTAAGCCAGGATAACGCAGAGTGTTAGTAACCCAAGATTACCCATTGTGTTAGTAACCCAGGATAACCCAGTGTTATTTACCCAGGATAACCCAGAGTGTTAGTAACCCAGGGTAACCCAGTGTTAGTAACCCAGGACAACCCAGAGTGTTAGTAACCAAGGATAACCCTGTGTTAGTAACTACACAGGATAATCCATGTGAAGGCTTACTCAGCCCTGTAACAACTTCAGACAGTATTACTCAGGCTGGCTCCTCCTCAGGAAAATTAGTGAATAGAAAAAGAAATAACAGACAAACATAAACACTTTATTATATAGAAAATATAAAATGTAAAACACTTAAATATGAAATATTAATCCTAGATTAAAGAAAATGAAAAATGAAAAATGTAAATGATTACTGAATTCAACGCTAGTAGGGGTGTCTGGTGTTGGTGACACTGTTGTTGAAATCGTAGCCGTTGCTGATGATGGGGGGGGGGCACTGGCTAGTTCTTCACAGATTAACGCCGTGAGTAGTATCCCGATGAGAGGAAAGCAGGTTCTTTACCGCTGCAATGCTGTGGGGTTACGTCCTGCAATTTCATACAGGTGCACGGTTTAAATTTGATCGCAAAATGGGAAGTCTCTTTGGGCGTTTTGTCCTCCTCTTATTCTGCTCGTTGATTGACAGGTGACCCTCACTGTCATCCCAAACGAAAATATAGACAG
>NC_069429.1:38470224-38521339 GCF_026875155.1 Cherax quadricarinatus | reverse complement strand
GAAAAGTCCTGGGTTACTAACAGTGGGTTACCCAGGGTTACTAACAGTCTGTGTTGCCCTGGGTTTCTAAAACTCTGGGTTATCCTGGGTTTCTAACACTCTGGGTTATCCTGGGTTACTAACACTGGTTTATTCTGGATTACTAACACCGTGTTATCCTGAGTTACTAAAACTGGGTTATGCTTGGTTACTAACACTCTGGTTTATCCTGGGTTACAAACACTCTTGGTTATCCTGTGTTACTAACGCTCTGGGTTATCCTGGGTTACTAACACTTTGGGTTATCCTGTGTTTTTAACACTGGGTTATTGTGCATTACTAATACTCTGGGTTATATTGGGTCATTAACACTGTGTTATTCTGGGATACTAACACTGGGTTACCCTGCATTACTAACAATCGAGGTTATCCTGGGTTACTAACACTGGGTTATCCTAGGTTACTAACACTCTGGGTTATCCTGGGTTATTAACGCTGTTATTCAGAGTTACTAACACTGGGTTATCCTGGGTAACTCACACTCTTGGTTATCATGGGTTACTAACACTCGGGGTTATGCTGGATTACTAACACTGGGTTATCCTAGGTTACTAACACTCTGGGTTATCCTGGGATACTAACACTTATTCTTAGTTACTAACACTAGGTTATTCGGGGTTACTAACACTCGGGGTTATCCTGGGTTACTTACACTGGGTTATCCTGGGTTAGTAACACTTTTGGCTATCATGGGTTACTAACACTCGGGGTTATCCTGGGTTACTAACACTGGGTTATCCTGGCATACACTCTGGGTTATCCTGAGTTACTAACATTTAGGGTTATCCTGGGTTACTAACACTCTGGGTTATCCTGGGTCACTAACATTCTGGGGAATCCTGGGTTACTAATTCTGGGTTATCGGTCGTTACTAACACTCGGTGTTATTCTGGGTTAATAACGTTCAGGGTTATCCTGGGTTACTAACACTGGATTATCCTGGGTTACTAACACTCTGGGTTATCCTTTGTTACTAACACTCTGGGTTACCCTGGATAACTAACACTCTGGGTTATCCTGGGTTACTAACACTATGGGTTATCTCTGATTACTTAGACTCAGGATTATCCTTGGTTACCAACACTCGGTTTTATCCTGTGTTTCTAACACTGGGTTACCCTGGGTTACAAACACTGGGTTATCCTGGATTACTAAAACTGGGTTATCCTGCGTTACTAACACAGGGTTATCCTGGGTTACTAACACTATGGGTTATCCTGGGTTACAAACACTCTGGGTTATCCTGGTTTACTAACACTGGGTTATCCCGGGTTACTAACACTCAGGGTAATCCTGGGTTAGGAACACTGGGTTATCCTGGCTCACTAACATTGTGTTATCCTTTGTTACTAACACTGGGTTATCCTGGGATATCAATTGTGGTTTTACTGGGTTATTAACACTGGGTTATCCTGGCTTACTAACACTCTGGATTTTCCTGGGTTACTAACACTGGATTATCCTGGGTTATTAACACTGAGCTATCCTTTCTTACTAAAACTTTGGGTCATCCTGGATTTCTAACACTCTTGGTTATCCTGGGTTACTAACACTGTGGGTTATCCTTAGTTACTAACACTCTGCGTTATCCTTGGTTACTAACACTGAGTCATCCAGGGTTACTAACACTAGGTTATCCTGGCTTACTAACGCTGGTTTATCCTGGGTTGCTAAAACTGTGTTATCCTTGGTTACTAACACTCTGGTTTATCCTGGGTTACTAACATTGGGTTATCCTGGGTTTCTAACACTGGGTTATCCTGGGTTACTAACACTGATCTATCCTGGGTTACTGGCACTGGGTTACCCTGGATTACTAACAATGGGTTATCCTGGGTTACTAAAACTGGGTTATCCTTGGTTACTAACACTTGCTTATCCTGGATTACTAACACTGGGTTATCCTGGGTTACTAAAACTGGGTTATCCTGGGTTACTAACACTGGTGTTTCCTTGATTACTAACACTTGGTTATCCTGGATTACTAACACTGGGTTATCCTTGGTTACTAAAACTGGGTTATACGGGGTTTCTAACAATCTGGGTTATCCTGGGTTACTAACACTCTGGGTTATCCTGGGTTACTAACGCTCTGGGTTATCCTGGGTTACTAACACTCTCTGTTATCCTGGGTTACTAACACTGGGTTAACCTGGGTTAATAACACTCTGGTTTATCCTGTGTTTTTAACACTGGATTATCCTGGCTTACTAACACTCTGGGATATATTGGGTCATTAACACTGTGGTATTCTGGGTTACTAACAATGGGTTACCCTGCGTTACTAACACTCGGGGTTATCCTGGGTTACTAACACTGGGTTATCCTGGGTTAGTAACACTTTTGGCTATCATGGGTTACTAACACTCGGGGTTATCCTGGGTTACTAACACTGGGTTATCGTGGCATACACTCTAGGTTATCCTGAGTTACTAACACTTAGTTTTATCCTGGGTTACTAACACTCTGGGTTATCCTGGGTCACTAACATTCTGGGGAATCCTGGGTTACTAATTCTGGGTTATCGTTCGTTACTAACACTCGCTGTTATTCTGGGTTAATAACGTTCGGGGTTATCCTGGGTTACTAACACTGGATTATCCTGGGTTACTAACACTCTGGGTTATCGTTTGTTACTAACACTCTGGGTTATCCTGGATAACTAACACGCTGGGTTATCCGGTTACTAACACTATGGGTTATCCCTGATTACTTACACTCAGGATTATAATTGGTTACCAACACTCGGTTTTTATCCTGCGTTACTAACACTCTGGGTTACCTTGGGTTACTAACCCTGGGTTATCCTGGATTACTAAAACTGGGTTATCCTGCGTTACTAACACAGGGTTTTCCTGGGTTACTAACACTATGGGTTATCCTGGGTTACAAACACTCTGGGTTATCCTGGTTTACTAACACTGGGTTATCCCGGTTACTAACACTCAGGGTAATCCTGGGTTAGGAACACTGGGTTATCCTGCTCACTAACATTGGGTTATCCTTTGTTACTAACACTGGGTTATCCTGGGCTATCAATTGTGGTTTTACTGGGTTACTAACACTTCGTTATCCTGGCTTACTAACACTCTGGATTTTTCCTGGGTTTTCTAACACTGGATTATCCTGGGTTATTAACACTGAGTATCCTTTCTTACTAAAACTTTGGGTCATCCTGGGTTTCTAAACTCTGGTTATCCTGGGTTACTAACACTCTGGGTTATCCTTGGTTACTAACACTCCGGGTTATCCTTGGTTACTAACACTGAGTCATCCAGGGTTACTAACACTAGTTATCCTGGCTTACTAACACTGGTTTATCCTGGGTTGCTAAAACTGTGTTATCCTGGGTTACTAACACTGGATTATCCTGGGTTTCTAACACTGGGTTATCCTGGGTTACTAACACTTGCTTATCCTGGATTACTAACACTGGGTTATCCTGGGTTACTAAAACTGGGTTATACTGGGTTACTAACAATCTGAGTTATCCTGGGTTACTAACACTGGTGTTTCCTTGGTTACTAACACTTGGTTATCCTGGATTACTAACACTGGGTTATCCTGGGTTACTAAAACTGGGTTATCCTTGGTTACTAACACTTGCTTAACCTGGATTACTAACACTGGGTTATCCTGAGTTACTAAAACTGGGTTATACTGGCTTACTAACAATCTGGGTTATCTTGGGTTACTAACACTGGTGTTTCCTTGGTTACTAACACTTGGTTATCCTGGATTACTAACACTGGGTTATCCTGGGTTAAATAAAACTGGGTTATACGGGTTACTAAAAATCTGGGTTATCCTGGGTTACTAACACTCTGGGTTATCCTGGTTACTAACGCTCTGGTTTTTCCTGTGTTTTTAACACTGGGTTATCCTGGCTTACTAACACTCTGGGATATATTGGGTCATTAACACTGTGTTATTCTGGGTTACTAACAATGGGTTACCCTGCGTTACTAACACTCGGGGTTATCCTGGGTTACTAACACTGGGTTATCCTAGGTTACTAACACTCTGGGTTATCGCGGGTTATTAACACTGCTATTCAGAGTTACTAAGCCTGGGTTATTATGGGTTACTAACACTCGGGGTTATCCAGGGTTACTAACACTGGGTTATCCTGGGTTACTAACACTCTGGGTTATCATGGGTTACTAACACTCGGGGTTATCCTGGGTTTCTAAAATTGGGTTATCCTGTTTTACTAACGCTCTGGGTTATTTTGGGTTACTAACACTTGGATATCGTTGGTTACTGACATTGGGTTATCCTGGTTTACTAACAATCTGGGTTATCCTGGCTTTCTAACTCTGAATTATCCTGGCTTCTTAACACTCTGGGTTATCCTGGGTTAATAACACTCTGGGTTATCCTGGCTTACCAACACTGGGTTATCCTGGGTTACTAACACTGGGTTTTCCTGTGTTGCTAACACTCTGGGTTATCCTGGGTTACTAATATTCTGGGTTATGCTGGGTTACTAACACTCTAAGTTATCCTGGGTTACTAACACTGGGTTGTCCTGGGTTACTGAAGCTGGGTTATCCTGGGTTAATAACACAGAGTTATATTGGTTAGTAAAAATGGCTTATCCTGGGTTACTAACACTCTGGGTTATCCGGGTTACTAACACTGGGTTTTCCTGGGTTACAAACACTCTGGGTTATCCTCTGGTACTTATGCTGGATTATCCTGGGTAGTTACTAACACAGGGTTATCCTTGGTTACTAAAACTCTGGGTTATCCTGGGGGGTTACTAACACTGGGTTACTTTGGGTTACTAACACTCAGGGTTATCCCGGGTTACTAACACTGGGTTATCCTGGGTTACTAACACAATGGGCTATCTTGTGTTACTAACACCTGGGTTATCCTGGCTTACTAAAAACTGGAAATATCCTGGATTACTAACACACTGGTAATTCTTCACTACTAACACTCTGGGTAATCCTCGCTTACTAACACTATGGGTTATTCTGGGATACTAACATTCTGGATTATCCTGGGTTACTAACACCCTGGGTCATACTGTCTTTCAAACACTGAATTATCCTGGGTTACTAACACTGTGGGTTACCTTGGATAACTAACACTCTGGGTTATACTGGGTTACTAACACTATGGGTTATCCTGGTTACTAACACTCAGGGTTATCCCAGGTTACTAACACTGGGTTATCCTGGGTTACTAAAGCTGGGTTTTCCTGGGTTACTAACACAGGGCTATGCTGGGTTACTAACACTGGGTTATCCTGGGTTACTAACACTCTGGGTTATCCTGGGTTACTAACACTGGGTTTTCCTGGGTTATTAACACTCAGGGTTATCCTGGGTTACAAACACTCTGGGTTATCCTGGGTTACTAACACTGGGTTATCCCAGGTTACTAACACTCGGGGTAATCCTTGGTTACGATCACTGAATTATCCTGGCTTACTAACATTGGGTTATCCTTTATTTCTAACACTGGGTTATCCTGGGTTACTAACACACTGGGTTATGAAGGGTTACTAACACTGGGTTATCCTGGGTTAACAAATGTGGTTATCCTTGGTTACTAACACTGGATTATCCTGGGTTAACAAATGCGGTTAACCTGGGTTACTAGCACTCTGGGTTATCCTGGGTTACTAACACTCGGTTGTCCTGTGTTACTAACGCTGGGTAATCCTGGGTTACGTGCACTGGGTTACCCTGGGTTAATAACACTCTGTGTTGTCCTGGGTTACTAAAACTCTGGGTTATCCTGGGTTTCTAACACTCTGGGTTATCCTGAGTTACTAACACTGGGTTATCCTTGGTTACTAACACTCTGGTTTATCCTGTGTTACTAACACTCTGGGTTATCATGGGTTACTAACACTGTGTTATCCTGGGTTACTAACAGTGGGTTACCCAGGGTTACTAACACTCTGTGTTGCCCTGGGTTTCTAAAACTCTGGGTTATCCTGGGTTTCTAACACTCTGGGTTATCCTGGGTTACTAACACTTGTTTATCCTGGATTACTAACACCGTGTTATCCTGAGTTACTAAAACTGGGTTATGCTTGGTTACTAACACTCTGGTTTATCCTGGGTTACAAACACTCTTGGTTATCCTGTGTTACTAACGCTCTGGGTTATCCTGGGTTACTAACACTTTGGGTTATCCTGTGTTTTTAACACTGGGTTATTGTGCTTTACTAATACTCTGGGTTATATTGGGTCATTAACACTGTGTTATTCTGGGATACTAACACTGGGTTATCCTAGGTTACTAACACTCTGGGTTATCCTGGGTTATTAACGCTGTTATTCAGAGTTACTAACACTGGGTTATCCTGGGTAACTCACACTCTTGGTTATCATGGGTTACTAACACTCGGGGTTATGCTGGATTACTAACACTGGGTTATCCTAGGTTACTAACACTCTGGGTTATCCTGGGATACTAACACTTATTCTTAGTTACTAACACTAGATTATTCGGGGTTACTAACACTCGGGGTTATCCTGGGTTACTTACACTGGGTTATCCTGGGTTAGTAACACATTTGGCTATCATGGGTTACTAACACTCGGGGTTATCCTGGGTTACTAACACTGGGTTATCCTGGCATACACTCTGGGTTATCCTGAGTTACTAACATTTAGGGTTATCCTGGGTTACTAACACTCTGGGTTATCCTGGGTCACTAACATTCTGGGGAATCCTGGGTTACTAATTCTGGGTTATCGGTCGTTACTAACACTCGGTGTTATTCTGGGTTAATAACGTTCAGGGTTATCCTGGGTTACTAACACTGGATTATCCTGGGTTACTAACACTCTGGGTTATCCTTTGTTACTAACACTCTGGGTTACCCTGGATAACTAACACTCTGGGTTATCCTGGGTTACTAACACTATGGGTTATCTCTGATTACTTAGACTCAGGATTATCCTTGGTAACCAACACTCGGTTTTATCCTGTGTTACTAACACTGGGTTACCCTGGGTTACAAACACTGGGTTATCCTGGATTACTAAAACTGGGTTATCCTGCGTTACTAACACAGGGTTATCCTGGGTTACTAACACTATGGGTTATCCTAGGTTACAAACACTCTGGGTTATCCCGGGTTACTAACACTCAGGGTAATCCTGGGTTAGGAACACTGGGTTATCCTGGCTCACTAACATTGTGTTATCCTTTGTTACTAACACTGGGTTATCCTGGGATATCAATTGTGGTTTTACTGGGTTATTAACACTGGGTTATCCTGGCTTACTAACACTCTGGATTTTCCTGGGTTACTAACACTGGATTATCCTGGGTTATTAACACTGAGCTATCCTTTCTTACTAAAACTTTGGGTCATCCTGGATTTCTAACACTCTTGGTTATCCTGGGTTACTAACACTGTGGGTTATCCTTGGTTACTAACACTCTGCGTTATCCTTGGTTACTAACACTGAGTCATCCAGGGTTACTAACACTAGGTTATCCTGGCTTACTAACACTGGTTTATCCTGGGTTGCTAAAACTGTGTTATCCTTGGTTACTAACACTCTGGTTTATCCTGGGTTACTAACATTGGGTTATCCTGGGTTTCTAACACTGGGTTATCCTGGGTTACTAACACTGATCTATCCTGGGTTACTGGCACTGGGTTACCCTGGATTACTAACAATGGGTTATCCTGGGTTACTAAAACTGGGTTATCCTTGGTTACTAACACTTGCTTATCCTGGATTACTAACACTGGGTTATCCTGGGTTACTAAAACTGGGTTATACTGGGTTACTAACAATCTGGGTTATCCTGGGTTACTAACACTGGTGTTTCCTTGATTACTAACACGTGGTTATCCTGGATTACTAACACTGGGTTATCCTTGGTTACTAAAACTGGGTTATACGGGGTTTCTAACAATCTGGGTTATCCTGGGTTACTAACACTCTGGGTTATCCTGGGTTACTAACGCTCTGGGTTATCCTGGGTTACTAACACTCTCTGTTATCCTGGGTTACTAACACTGGGTTAACCTGGGTTAATAACACTCTGGTTTATCCTGTGTTTTTAACACTGGATTATCCTGACTTACTAACACTCTGGGATATATTGGGTCATTAACACTGTGGTATTCTGGGTTACTAACAATGGGTTACCCTGCGTTACTAACACTCGGGGTTATCCTGGGTTACTAACACTGGGTTATCCTGGGTTAGTAACACTTTTGGCTATCATGGGTTACTAACACTCGGGGTTATCCTGGGTTACTAACACTGGGTTATCGTGGCATACACTCTAGGTTATCCTGAGTTACTAACACTTAGTTTTATCCTGGGTTACTAACACTCTGGGTTATCCTGGGTCACTAACATTCTGGGGAATCCTGGGTTACTAATTCTGGGTTATCGTTCGTTACTAACACTCGCTGTTATTCTGGGTTAATAACGTTCGGGGTTTTCCTGGGTTACTAACACTGGATTATCCTGGGTTACTAACACTCTGGGTTATCCTTTGTTACTAACACTCTGGGTTATCCTGGATAACTAACACGCTGGCTTATCCTGGGTTACTAACACTATGGGTTATCCCTGATTACTTACACTCAGGATTATAATTGGTTACCAACACTCGGTTTTATCCTGCGTTACTAACACTCTGGGTTACCCTGGGTTACTAACCCTGGGTTATCCTGGATTACTAAAACTGGGTTATCCTGCGTTACTAACACAGGGTTTTCCTGGGTTACTAACACTATGGGTTATCCTGGGTTACAAACACTCTGGGTTATCCTGGTTTACTAACACTGGGTTATCCCGGGTTACTAACACTCAGGGTAATCCTGGGTTAGGAACACTGGGTTATCCTGGCTCACTAACATTGGGTTATCCTTTGTTACTAACACTGGGTTATCCTGGGTTATCAAATGTGGTTTTACTGGGTTACTAACACTTGGTTATCCTGGCTTACTAACACTCTGGATTTTCCTGGGTTACTAACACTGGATTATCCTGGGTTATTAACACTGAGTTATCCTTTCTTACTAAAACTTTGGGTCATCCTGGGTTTCTAAAACTCTTGGTTATCCTGGGTTACTAACACTCTGGGTTATCCTTGGTTACTAACACTCCGGGTTATCCTTGGTTACTAACACTGAGTCATCCAGGGTTACTAACACTAGGTTATCCTGGCTTACTAACACTGGTTTATCCTGGGTTGCTAAAACTGTGTTATCCTGGGTTACTAACACTGGATTATCCTGGGTTTCTAACACTGGGTTATCCTGGGTTACTAACACTTGCTTATCCTGGATTACTAACACTGGGTTATCCTGGGTTACTAAAACTGGGTTATACTGGGTTACTAACAATCTGAGTTATCCTGGGTTACTAACACTGGTGTTTCCTTGGTTACTAACACTTGGTTATCCTGGATTACTAACACTGGGTTATCCTGGGTTACTAAAACTGGGTTATCCTTGGTTACTAACACTTGCTTAACCTGGATTACTAACACTGGGTTATCCTGAGTTACTAAAACTGGGTTATACTGGCTTACTAACAATCTGGGTTATCTTGGGTTACTAACACTGGTGTTTCCTTGGTTACTAACACTTGGTTATCCTGGATTACTAACACTGGGTTATCCTGGGTTAATAAAACTGGGTTATACGGGGTTACTAAAAATCTGGGTTATCCTGGGTTACTAACACTCTGGGTTATCCTGGGTTACTAACGCTCTGGGTTATCCTGTGTTTTTAACACTGGGTTATCCTGGCTTACTAACACTCTGGGATATATTGGGTCATTAACACTGTGTTATTCTGGGTTACTAACAATGGGTTACCCTGCGTTACTAACACTCGGGGTTATCCTGGGTTACTAACACTGGGTTATCCTAGGTTACTAACACTCTGGGTTATCGCGGGTTATTAACACTGCTATTCAGAGTTACTAAGCCTGGGTTATTATGGGTTACTAACACTCGGGGTTATCCAGGGTTACTAACACTGGGTTATCCTGGGTTACTAACACTCTGGGTTATCATGGGTTACTAACACTCGGGGTTATCCTGGGTTTCTAAAATTGGGTTATCCTGTTTTAACTAACGCTCTGGTTATTTTGGGTTACTAACACTTGGATATCGTTGGTTACTGACATTGGGTTATCCTGGTTTACTAACAATCTGGGTTATCCTGGCTTTCTAACTCTGAATTATCCTGGCTTCTTAACACTCTGGGTTATCCTGGGTTAATAACACTCTGGGTTATCCTGGCTTACCAACACTGGGTTATCCTGGGTTACTAACACTCGGGGTTTTCCTGTGTTACTAACACTCTGGGTTATCCTGGGTTACTAATATTCTGGGTTATGCTGGGTTACTAACACTGGGTTATCCTGGGTTACTAACACTCTAAGTTATCCTGGGTTACTAACACTGGGTTGTCCTGGGTTACTGAAGCTGGGTTATCCTGGGTTAATAACACAGAGTTATATTGGGTTAGTAACACTGGCTTATCCTGGGTTACTAACACTCTGGGTTATCCTGGGTTACTAACACTGGGTTTTCCTGGGTTACAAACACTCTGGGTTATCCTCTGGTACTTATGCTGGATTATCCTGGGTAGTTACTAACACAGGGTTATCCTTGGTTACTAAAACTCTGGGTTATCCTGGGGGGTTACTAACACTGGGTTACTTTGGGTTACTAACACTCAGGGTTATCCCGGGTTACTAACACTGGGTTATCCTGGGTTACTAACACAATGGGTTATCTTGTGTTACTAACACTCTGGGTTATCCTGGCTTACTAAAACTGGACTATCCTGGATTACTAACACACTGGGTAATTCTTCACTACTAACACTCTGGGTAATCCTCGCTTACTAACACTATGGGTTATTCTGGGATACTAACATTCTGGATTATCCTGGGTTACTAACACCCTGGGTCATACTGTCTTTCAAACACTGAATTATCCTGGGTTACTAACACTGTGGGTTACCTTGGATAACTAACACTCTGGGTTATACTGGGTTACTAACACTATGGGTTATCCTGGTTACTAACACTCAGGGTTATCCCAGGTTACTAACACTGGGTTATCCTGGGTTACTAAAGCTGGGTTTTCCTGGGTTACTAACACAGGGCTATGCTGGGTTACTAACACTGGGTTATCCTGGGTTACTAACACTCTGGGTTATCCTGGGTTACTAACACTGGGTTTTCCTGGGTTACTAACACTCTGGGTTATCCTGGGTTACAAACACTCTGGGTTATCCTGGGTTACTAACACTGGGTTATTCCAGGTTACTAACACTCGGGGTAATCCTTGGTTACGATCACTGAATTATCCTGGCTTACTAACATTGGGTTATCCTTTATTTCTAACACTGGGTTATCCTGGGTTACTAACACACTGGGTTATGAAGGGTTACTAACACTGGGTTATCCTGAGTTAACAAATGTGGTTATCCTGTGTTACTAACACTGGGTTATCCTGGGTTAACAAATGTGGTTAACCTGGGTTGCTAACACTCTGGGTTATCCTGGGTTACTAACACTGGGTTGTCCTGGGTTACTAACACTGGGGTAATCCTGGGTTACGTGCACTGGGTTACCCTGGGTTAATAACACTCTGTGTTGTCCTGGGTTACTAAAACTCTTGGTTATCCTGGGTTTCTAACACTCTGGGTTATCTTGGGTTACTAACACTGGTTTATCCTTGGTTACTAACACTTGTTTATCCTGGATTTCTAACACTGGGTTATCCTTGGTTAATAAAACTGGGTTATACTGGATTACTAACAATCTGGGTTATCCTGGGTTAATAACACTCTGGGTTATCCTTGGTTACTAACGCTCTGGGTTATTCTGGGATACTAACACTCTCTGTTATCCTGGGTTACTAACACTGGGTTAACCTGGGTTACCAACACTCTGGGTTATCCTGTGTTATTAACACTGGGTTATCATGGCTTGCTAAAACTCTTGGATACATTGAGTCATTAACACTGTGTTATTCTGGGTTACTAACAATGGGTTACCCTGCGTTACTAACACTCGGGGTTATCCTGGGTTACTAACACTGTGTTATCCTAGGTTACTAACACTCTGGGTTATCCCGGGTTATTAACACTGTTGTTCAGAGTTACTAAAACTGGGTTATCCTGGGTTACTAACACTCGGGGTTATAATGGGTTACTAACACTGGGTTATCCTGGGTTACTAACACTCTGGGTTATCATGGGTTACTAACACTCGGGGTTATCCTGGGTTTCTAACATTGGATTATCCTGTTTTACTAACGCTCTGGGTTATCTTGGGTTACTAACACTTGGATATCCTTGGTTACTGACATTGGGTTACCCTGGTTTACTAACAATCTGGGTTATCCTGGCTTACTAACTCTGGATTATCCTAGCTTCTTAACTCTCTGGGTTATCCTGGGTTAATAACACTCTGGGTTATCCTGGCTTAAAAACACTGGGTTATCCTGTGTTACTAACACTGGGTTATAGTGGGTTACTAACACTCTGGGTTATCCTGGGTTACTAACACTGGGTTTTCCTGGGTTACTAACACTCTGGGTTATCCTTGGTAACTAATATTTTGGGTTATCCTGGGTTACTAACACTGGGTTATCATGGGTTACTAACACAGGGTTATCCTGGCTTACTAACACTCTGGGTTATCCTGGGTAACTAACACTCTTTGTTATCCTGGTTTACTAATGCTGGGTTGTCCTGGGTTACTAACACTCTGGGTTATCCTGCATTACTAACAATCCAGGTAATCCTGGCTTTCAAACAATCTGTGTTATCCTAGGTTACTAACACTCTGGGTTATCCTGCATTACTAACAATCCAGGTAATCCTGGCTTTCAAACAATCTGTGTTATCCTGGGTTACTAACACTCTGGGTTATCCTGGATATTATTATTATAATAAAAAAGAAGCGCTAAGCCATAAGGGCTATACAGCGCTGCAGGGAAGGGAAGGAAGCAAGGGTATTGGATGGCAGAAGGGAGGAGGGATGATCAGTAGGTTACAGAAAACAGCGGGGCAGGGGATAGTACGTGGGTAGAGGGTAGTAAGAGACTGAAGTAGAAAGGGATGAAGGTATCAGAATCTGTGAAGTCAGTTGTTGTTAAAAAGTCAATGAGAGAGTCTGGATGAAAGGTGGGTCCATCAGCGAGAAGGGAAGGTAAAGAGAGAGCAGCAGAGCAAAGACGACGATGGAGGTAAATTCTGCGTGCTCGTTGATAAAGTGGGCAGTCCAACAGAATGTGGCTGACTGATAATGGAACTTGGCAATTCTCACAGAGAGGAGCAGGGTGCCTCTCCACGAGATATCCTTGAGTAAAACGAGTATGGCCAATGCGAAGGCGGGAGAGAGTAGTCTCCCAACCTTGACACTGGTGATAAAAAGACGGCCAGTAACCTATACTCGGTTTAATAGATTGAAGTTTGTTGCCGAGCATAGTAGACCAACGTTGTTGCCAACGGGTGTGAAGTTGGGAAGATATTGCAGCAAAATAGTCTGTAAATGGAATACCTCTACATGAAACTGGTAGGTCATGTACTGCTAACCACGCAGCAGTGTCTGCCTGTTCATTGCCATGTACGTCAACATGACCAGGGACCCAACAAAAAACAATATCTTTATGCTTGGTAAAGATGCAGCGTAGCCAAAGTTGGATACGAAGGACTAAGGGGTGAGGTGTATCAAATTTCTGTATAGCCTGTAAAGCACTAAGGGAGTCTGAGACAACCACAAATGATGACACAGGCATAGATGCAATACGGATAAGTGCTGTAAGGATGGCATACAATTCAGCAGTAAAAATACTACCCGAAGATAGTAAATGCCCTTGTATGACCCTGTCCGGGAATACTGCTGCGAATCCTACGCCGTCAGAAGACTAGGAGCCATCTGTGTACACAGCAATGGCATGAGAATGAGAGTGAAAGTGGTCAAGAAAAAGAGAGCGGGAAGCGGCCGTAGACAGTTGGGCTTTCGAGCAAGGGAGAGAGAAAGAACAGACTCGAACAGCTGGAACTTCCCAGGGGGGTAGGGAAAAGTGAGATGCTACATGTACATAGAAAGGTGGTAATTGAAGAGAAGACAAGAGCGAATGAAGGCGAAGAGAGAAGGGACGGAGTAAACAGGGGTGGCGAACAAATAATGTCTACTAATATCAGTGACCATTCTATAAATGGACGGATTGCGGAGATCATGAGAGCGTATATAGTAACGAAGGCAATGGGCATCACGGCGATCAGATAAGGATGGAACATTCGCGTCTGCATAGAGGCTCTCAACAGGGGAAGAGCGAAAAGCACCAAGGCATAAACTTAATCCTTGGTGATGGATGGGGTTAAGGCTAGAGAGAGTAGCAAGAGATGCCGCTGAATAGATCTGGTCAACATAATCAAGTTTCGATAAGATAAGGGTGGAATGTAGGCGAAGGAGGGTTCGACGATCAGCTCCCCATGAAAGATGAGCAAGGGTTTTAAGAAGGTTCAGCCGGCTGTGACAAGTTGCCTTCAGAGAGGTAATGTGAGGTTTCCAGGATAACCTACGATCAAAGAGGAGGCCCAGAAACTTGACTGTATCACGTTCAGGGATACGGGAGCCATAGAGGTACAAAGGATGATTGGAGATGACAGAGCATCTAGTGAAAGTAATTTGGTGGGTTTTAGTGCTGGAAAATTTAAACCCACGTGTGGTGGCCCAATTGGAAACACGGTCGACTGCATGCTGGAGAGAAACTGTAATAAGGTGACAGTCAGCGCCTGCACAGGCAATAGCGAAGTCATCAACATAGAGTGATGACCAAATATTTGATGGAAGACTAGAGGCCAAATCATTAATAGCAAGGAGAAAAAGTGTTGTGCTCAGAACACATCCCTGGGGGACACCTTCAGCTTGGATAAAGTCCGGGGAGAGTACATTATTAACCCGAACATGGAAATGCCTGTCAGTTAAAAAGTTCTTTAGGAAGGATGGTAGATTGCCTCGAAGGTCTAAGGAGTGGACTTGGGCTAAAATATTATACATCCAAGTTGTGTCATATGCCTTCTCAAGGTCAAAAAATATGGCAATAACTGAGTGGTTATTCGCAAAGGCATTACAAACATACGTATCCAAGCATAGTAAGGGGTCTATGGTAGAACGTCCCTTACAAAAGCCATATTGACGAGTGGAGAAACTGTTGTGTGTCTCTAAATACCACACTAAACGTCTATTTACTAGGTGTTCCATCACTTTGAAAACTGCACTGGTAAGAGCAATGGGACGATATTGGGAGGTTTCATGTCCTGTAGTGCCTGGTTTGCGGAAAGGGAGAACAATGGCGGATTTCCACAGTTGTGGAAGAACTCCTTGTGACCAAATAAGATTGTGAAGGCGTAATAGGACTGCAAGGGCTGACTGATGTAAATGTTGTAGCATACGAATATGAATGTTGTCGGGCCCAGCTGCCGATGATCGGCAAGCTGAGAGTGTTGCCTCCAGTTCTTGAAGTGTAAAAGGCACATTATACTGTTCTTCTCTGAGAGAAGAAAAGTCCAAGGGTGCTAACTCTCTGGCAGACTTTGAGGAAAGAAATGAGGGGCATAGATGGAGTCCCTGAGAAATATGGACCAGATGATTGCCAATTTCATTGGCAACATCTAGTGGGTTTGCTATATCAACACCGGCAACCCACAGAACAGGAGCCGAGTCAGGAGAATATTTACCACTCAGTTTTCGTACTTTTTTCCAGACTGCACTCATAGAGGAAGCAGAGGTGATGGTGGAGATATAATCTCGCCAGCAAGTGCGTTTAGCGTCACGGATGACATGGCGAGCGATCGCACGCTTCTGTGGTTCTATTGTACCGGTACTTGCCCCATGCAGCGCATTTCAAACGTACTGCACGAGCACAAGCAGGAGACCACCAAGGCACACTTTTCTGAGAATGCCTGCCCGAAGTTTGGGGTATAGAATGAGAAGCTGCAGTTAAAACGGAGGACGAGAAGAGGTGTAAAAGCTCATCGATGGAGGACGAAAAAGGAACCTCTCTAAAAACAGTTAGGTGTGAGTAAAGGTTACAATTTGCCTGATCAAATTGCCAGAGTGGGTTATGAAGAGGTGGTGAATGTGAAGGGGAAGTAGGAATGATTGGGAAATGATCACTGTCATGTAAGTCTGGAAGAACAGACCAAGTGAAGTCTAATGCGGCAGAGGAAGAGCAGACTGAGAGAACGATGCAAGAGAGAGTGTGAGTCCGAGGATCAAAATGGGTGTGAATACCTGTATTTAAAACATGGAGGGGGTGGGTGGCAAGAAAAGCCTCTAACTGAATGCCATGGGAATCACAGTGAGACCCCCCCAGAGGAAATGGTGGGCATTAAAATCACCAGGTAACAGAATCGGTGGTGGTAATGACGAAACAAGAAAGGCAATATCCGGAATAGATAATGCCCGAGAAGGAGAGAGATATAAAGAACAGAGCATATACCACCTATGCAAGTGAATACGGGCTGCTGTGTAATGCAGCGAAGTATGAACAAATAGCTGATGGTACGGAATATCAGTGCATAGAAGAAGGGCACTTTCATTAAAGGTCCCATCCGGAAAAGGATCTGAAGAATACAATAAATTATAGCCTGAGATGGGAGAGATAACAGCAGAGTGTAATTTTGGTTCCTGTAAGCAAACACCAACAGGGGAAAACTGGGAGAGTAACATCTGAAGCTCACCCCGATTACCCCTGAGGCCGCATATATTCCACTGTAAATAGGCCATGATTGGCAATGATAAAGATACCTGAAATCCACAGGTAAGGGTTCCTATGGACTAGAGGGGTTAGAAAAGTCCACATGCGGAGGCAGTGGAAAATGTTCAAGCAGCGAAGGAACGGTGCTCTCTGAAGAAAGGAGTTGCGCAGATGGATTTAGGAGAGAGAAGGAGCGGAGGGTGGATCAGTGTCCATTGATGGTTTGGTCTCCGCAATATATTCAGAGATTGCTTCAAGTGTTTCAGAATTCAGAGACGTCGTATGGGAGACAATATTGGAAATGGTAGGGAGAGGATGAGTAAAGATTGGGACTGTAATGGACCTGTACCAAGGGTAGGGGGGGCGAAAGGTGGAGGAAAACTGGAGAAGTGTGGAAGGGGACAGAAGAGGCAGAAACCTGGAGGTGGCAAAAGAGGAAGAAACTTGGGAGGGAACAGGGGAGGAAGGTACAGTACGAGGAGGAGGGTGAACCTCTACAAATAAATAACAAAAAGGCACAATACCGTGACTGGAACGATACACAAATAACCCGCACATAAAAGACAGAAGCTTACGACGACGTTTCGGTCCGACTTGGACCATTGACAAAGTCACACTAACAGAGGTGGAGCAGGACGGCTATATATAGGCAGGAAGAGGTGGAGGTAGTAGTAGTGGTAGTAGTAGTAGTAGTAGTAGTACAAGAATTGTACTACACTTGTAACAGAGCCAGTGAGTGGGAAAGAACCAAGTACAGAGACAGGGAAGGGAAAATGAGGAGGTGGAAGATGGGTAGGAGGTGTTAACGGAAACCCTTTTTTGACTTTTGAGAAATAGAGGACGATTGGGAGGAGGTGTCATACGAGATCTCGTCGCTACTGAGGCTTGTGAGAGAGAACACCAAGAAGCAAGATCAGACTGAGACATTGAAGTAGGGACGTCTGAGCCGAGGACAGCAAAAGAATTAGCTACAGAAGTGACTATGGGAGAGGTAACCACAGAGGTGGGCGCAGATGGGATACCAGAAGTGGGGGGACGTTTTGAAACACGGGAATAAGAAACACGAGGTAGTCTCCCTTGGAGGCGGAGATGAGAAACGCCATGGCATAAGGGAGACCTTCTGCCTTTTTTGAGGTAACGGTTTTCCTGCTCGTTTAAGTAGATTTGACAACGGCAAGGGTACAAAGGGTGAGCCTCATAACAATTAAGGCAAGAGGGAGGTCGATTGCAAGACGTATTAGAATGGTCATCGGCACCACAGACTGGGCATTCGGCGATAGATCTGCAATATTTTGCTGGATGGCCAAATCGCCACATTTCTACTCTGTTGCGGTGTGGGGATCACCTTTGAACTTGTAACCGAATGACCTGCTACATAAATGAGGATGGAGTTCACGGCTGTCAAAAGTTAAATAAACCACATTGCTAGGGTATCGTCTCTCCCCTTTGGGGCAGGAAAAAACGTAAGTGTCTACCTTGGGGATTGGGAGATCTTGAGTTCCAAGCTGTTAAAGAATGTCAGTACCACATGTCTGGAAATTTTGTTGAAGTATGGTCTGGGGCAGAATAAAGGTACCACTACAATAATTGAGGGAATGATGCTTTTCAATAGTTACAGGACATATCGATATGGGAAAGACAGAAAGCCATAAAAGCCTGGGTGCATTCTGTATGGTGACGATGCGTGTACCGCCTTAAGAGCATGAAAAGAAATATCTTTACCAACAATGGCATAGGAGTCCCTTTGCCAATACTGTGGTCAGAAAGATAGGCAGTAGAAAAAGTCGGTCAAAAAGTGAAGAATTTAGTCCATTGTACAGTCGAAACTGAGCGGGGAAAGGTAGTAAAGGGACGTGTCGATCTTTTCTGAGAAGAACGAGAAGGTGAGAAGTATCATCAGCGGGTAATTGTCGTTGTCGTTTAGGCGGGGGACCAGAGTTGGTCCGACGTGGAACGGGCCAGCAATTCAAAAATTGCCACACTGTAAGGGAGGGGCCCGGGAAGCATAGTCAGAGGAGACGAAGGTCAGATAAATCGAAGGAGTCAGTCGAGGCCTCAGTACCTGAAGCGGGTGAGGAAACAGCCCCGGGCAAGAGGTACAGAGGCATGAGGAGTGTCCGAAGAGTGGTCCAAAGACGAGGCGGGGTCAGAACGGGGTGCGGTATCAAGAAGGGGCCCGGGGGTAGCAGGTTCATGGACTAGGGCTGCCATGGTTAAGTTACTTCTTTCTTTTTGTTTTTAAGAAAAAAAGAAAGAAGAAAAGAAAATAAAAATAAAAAAAAAGAATAAAGAAATTGAGGGAATGATGCTTTTCAATAGTTACAGGAACAGTATTGATATGGGAAAGACGAGAAAGCTCATGAGCCTGGGTAGCATTCTGTATGGTGACGATGCGTGTACCGCTCTTAAGAGCATGAAAAGAAATATCTTTACCAACATGGCATAGGAGTGCCTTGCCAATACTGTGGTCAGAAAGATAGGCAGTAGAAAAAGTCGGTCATAAAGTGAAGAATTTAGTCCATTGTACAGTCTGAAACTGAGCGTGGAAAGGTAGTGAAGGACGTGTCGATCTTTTCTGAGAAGAACGAGAAGGTTGAGAAGTATCATCAGCAGGTAATTGTCGTTGTCGTTTAGGCGTCGGACCAGAGTTGGTCCGACGTGGAACGGGCCAGCAATTCAAAAAATTTCCACACTGTAAGGGGGAGCCGGGAAACATAGTCAGAGGAGAGCGAAGGTCAATTTAAACGAAGGAGTCAGTCGAGGCCTCAGTACCTGAAGCGGGGAGGGAAAAAGCACCGGCAAGAGGGACAGAGGCATGAGGAGGTCCGAGAGTGGTCCAAGAGAGGCGGGGTCAGAAAGGGGGTGCGGTTCAAGAAGGGCCCGGGGTAGCAGGGGTTCATGGACTAGGGCGCCATGGTTAAGTTACTTCTTTCTTTTTGTTTTTAAGAAAAAAAGAAAGAAGAATCTTAATTCTGAGGACATGTACATAACCTTCACGACTACGACAATTACTACTACAACAACCCAAATCTCTTTGGGAAGGACACTTTTTCCAACTGAGGAATCCCGCTACCAGTGAATTGCCCTCTCGCTTCACCTGACGTTACTATATAAGCGCCAGGATTCTTTTTCTGCTTCAGAATCTCCACGACTATGGTGCTGTTTGCACCTACTCCTAGGTTGAGGGACTGATTACCTCCATCTTCTTACATAGTTCTACTGTCTTCAAGTTATGTCCTAGAATTTGTATTGATAAAGCCACTGGATGGCGAAACGTCTACAATAAAGATACCCCGATGTTGCACATATGTCTTTCTCTCATCTTGTCGGTATTATATACCATTCGTACACAACTTGTCAGACACTGCAACATCATGGAATCTTAATTCTGAGGACATGTACATAACCTTCACGACTACGACAATTACTACTACAACTAACCCATCTCTTTGGGAAGGACCTACTTCCACTGGGGAATCCCGCCTACCAGTGAATTTGCCCTCGTCTGCTTCACCTGACGTTACTATATAAGCGCCAGGATTCTTTCTTCTGCTTCAGAATCTCCACGACTATGGTGCTGTTTGCACCTACTCCTGGGTTGAGGGACTGATTACCTCATCTTCTGTACATAGTTCTACTGTCTTCAAGTTATGTCCTAGAATTTGTATTGATAAAGCCACGGGATGGCGAAACGTCTACAATAAAGATACCCAGATGTTGCACATGTGTCTTACTCTCATCTTGTCGGTATTATATACCATTCGTACACAACTTGTCAGACACTGCAACATCATGGAATCTTAATTCTGAGGACATGTACATAACCTTCACGACTACGACAATTACTACTACAACTAACCCATCTCTTTGGGAAGGACCTACTTCCACTGGGGAATCCCGCCTACCAGTGAATTTGCCCTCGTCTGCTTCACCTGACGTTACTATATAAGCGCCAGGATTCTTTCTTCTGCTTCAGAATCTCCACGACTATGGTGCTGTTTGCACCTACTCCTAGGTTGAGGGACTGATTACCTCATCTTCTGTACATAGTTCTACTGTCTTCAAGTTATGTCCTAGAATTTGTATTGATAAAGCCACTGGATGGCTAAACGTCTACAATAAAGATACCCAGATGTTGCACATGTGTCTTACTCTCATGTGTCTTACTCTTATCAAAGAAAGGGGGGACTGGGGAGGGATAGTTCCTAGGAGGAATGAAAGGGCCAGAAATCTCCCTTCGTGCCCAAGAGGACCTCAGCACCGCAAGTAGCGCAGGTGCAGCATGGAACCCGTGCCATACCCTACCCATCATGCCAGTAAACCGGCAATCCGGGATAGCAACCTCACATCTGCCGAGCTATCTCGGTGGACAAAAGAGAGGGCGGCCGGAAATCCGCCACAAAGCATACCTCCTTTGGCCACCACCCCCGGAATCCGAAAGGTGGCTTCCAGAGATACACCCGTCGCCTGAGAGACACCCAAAGCCACCCTCCGAGATACCGGAGAGGATCAGGACATCCCCAGGCAATCCAGATTCCACGGCAAACTACGCCACCGCCAAGAACCTCAACGGAATGGGATGGACCCCGGTACCCTTTCCCCTACCTAGGAACTAGCGTGCCTGTGGGGAAAAAAAAAAAAAAAAAAAAAAAGGAAGGGCAAAAGGGAGGGGTGGGGAGGAGGAGGAGGAGGAGGAAAGGAAAAAGGGGAGGATGGGATAGGGAACGGGGGATTGGGGGGTAATTAGGTTCGGTCTGAGGAAGTAGACCGACAGGTCTAATTCCTCAGACCAAGAGCCTCTTCACCACGCCAAGGAGCCCCCCTTGAAGAGGTTATCCTGGATAACTAACACTCTGGGTTATCCTGGGTCACAAACACTATGGGTTTTCCTGGGTTACTAACACTGGGTTATCCTGGGTTACTAAAGGTGGTTATCCTGGGTTACTAACACAGGGTTATATTGGGTTTCTAACACTGGGTTATCCTGGGTTACTAACACTCTGGGTTATCCTGGGTACTAACACTGGGTTTTCCTGGGTTACAAACACTCTGGATTATCCTGGGTTACTTATGCTGAATTAACCAGGTAGTTACTAACACAGAGTTATCCTTGGTTACTAAAACTCTGGGTTGTCCTGGGTTACTAACACTGGGTTACTTTTAGTTACTAACACTCTGGGTTATCCTGGGTTACTAACACTGGGTTATCCTGGGTTACTAACACAATGGGTTATCTTGTGTTACTAAAACTCTGGGTTATCCTGGCTTACTAAAACTGGACTATCCTGGGTTACTAACACTCTGGGTAATTCTTTACTACTAACACTCTTGGTTATCCTCACTTACTAACTCTCCGGGTTATCCTGGGCTGCTAATACTCCGGGTTATCCTGGCTTACTGACACTATGGGTTATCCTGGGATACTAACATTCTGGATTATCCTGGGTTACTAACACCCTGGGTCATACTGGCTTTCAAACACTCTGGGTTATCATGGGTTACTAACACTGGGTTATCCTGGATAACTAACACTCTGGGTTATACTGGGTTACTAACACTATGGGTTATCCTGGGTTACTAACACTCAGGGTTATCCTGGGTTACTAACACTGGGTTATCCTGGGTTACTAAGGCTGGGTTATCCTGGGTTAGCAACACAGGGCTATGCTGGGTTACAAACACTGGGTTATCCTGGGTTACTAACACTGGGTTTTCCTGGGTTATTAACACTCTGGGTTATCCTGGGTTACAAACACTCTGGGTTATCCTGGGTTACTAACACTGGGTTATCCCGGGTTACTAACACTCGGGGTAATCCTTGGTTACGATCACTTAGTTATCCTTTATTACTAACACTCGGTTATCCTGGGTTACTAACACTCTGGGTTATGAAGGGTTATTAACACTGGGTTATCCTAGGTTAACAAATGTGGTTATCCTGGGTTTCTAACACTGGGTTATCCTGGCTTACTAATTATTATTATAATCAAGGGGGAAGCGCTAAACCCGGAGGATTATACAGCGCCTGGGGGAGGATGTGGAAGGCATTCAGGCTTAATTCGGGGAACTGGAGCACAGATCCAATTCCCTAAATCAAGAGCCCCTCACCAACATCAAGGAACCTTCCTTGAGGGGCCTGGCTTTCTAAGGCTCTGGATTATCCTGGGTTACTAACAATGTATCATCCTGGGTTTCTAACACTGGGTTATCCAGGCTTACTAACACTCTGGGCTATCCTGGATAAGTAACAGTCTTGGTTATCCTGGGTTACTAACACTATGGGTTATCCCTGGTTACTAACACTGGGTTATCCAGGCTTACTAACACTCTGTGTAATCCTGTGCTACTAACACTGGGTTATCCTGGGTTACTAACACTCTGGGTTATCCTGGGTTACTAACACTGGGTTATCCTGGGTTACTAACACTGCATTACCCTGGCTTACTAACACTCTGTGTTGTCCTGGGTTACTAACACTCTGGGTTATCCTGGGATACTAACACTGGGTTACCCTGGGTTGCTAACAATCTTGGTTATCCTGGGTTACTAACACTGGTGTTCACCTGGAGAGAGTTCTGCGGGTCAACGCCAGCACGGCCCGGTCTGTTACCAGGCCTCCTGGTGGATCAGAGCCTGATCGACCAGGTTGTTACTCCTATCTGCACGCAATCCAATGCACGAGCCACAGCCCGGCTGGTCAGGATACCGACTTTAGGTGCTTGCTCTGGGGAATATTGGGTTACTAACACTCTGGCTTATCCTGGGTTACTAACACTGGGTTATCCTGGGTTACTAAAACTGGGTTATCCTGGGTTACTAACACTCAGGGTTATCCTGGATTACTAAAACTCTGGGTTATTCTGGATTACTAACACTAGGTTATCCTGGGTTACTAACACTGGGTTATCCTGGGTTACTAAAACTGGGTTATCCTGGGTTACTAACACTCAGGGTTATCCTGGATTACTAAAACTCTGGGTTACACTGGATTACTAACACTAGGTTATCCTGGGTTACTAACACTCTGGGTTATCCTGGGTTACTAAAACTGGGTTATCCTGGGTTACTAACACTCAGGGTTATCCTGGATTACTAAAACTCTGGGTTATTCTGGATTACTAACACTAGGTTATCCTGGGTTACTAACACTGGGTTATCCTGGGTTACTAAAACTGGGTTATCCTGGGTTACTAACACTCAGGGTTATCCTGGATTACTAAAACTCTGGGTTATACTGGATTACTAACACTAGGTTATCCTGGGTTACTAACACTCTGGGTTATCCTGGGTTACTAACACTGGGTTATTCTGGCTTAGCATCCTCAAATAATAACAAGGATACTAAAATGAACATTGGGACACAGCCTTATTACAAAGGTTGTGTACATGTGCATACAAGAAGCCACATAACAGCAGCCCCTCACAACTAACACTGTTTTTATACAGTGTGAATACACAGGAATAATATACATACACAATACTTGACAATATTCTATAGAACATAAAGACGCTCCTCTGAACAGCACATATCATGCCACTTTCGTTGCTAACTGGCACCGTAAGACACGCACTCCATTAACTGACACTGCCATTATGCAGCAGACCTCACCACACCTACCACGATGTGTCCCACCCCTACCTAAACCCCGCTCTCACCTGGCTAAGATTGCCTCACTCGCTGCCCCACTACTTTTGCATGCCCACCTGGGCCCTGGGGACCACGTTTGCCATGCTCCCCACGCACGACACCCATCCCACCATGCACCACCTGCTGTCGCTGCTCACCTCCACTAGCACACTGCCCCGTCTACCATAGCCTTATTCCCTGTACATTGAGCCAACGTCGGGATGTTGTCAGAGTCCGACATTCCTGCCACCCTCTTCCTCGTCCCAGTGTCCTCCTCCATGTTTGTGACTGGGGTGTCCACACGATGAACCTCTACCACCACCCTCGTCGATGCCTTCTGACCAGGGGTCATCACATCCCCGCCAGTCTCACCAGCACCAACAACCACCTCCTGCTGCTCGACTACCCTGGACCCGAGCTCCGGTCTGGCCAACAGCAGAGCCGGGGAGACCACATCCATAGACGGGAACATGGTATGCAAAACCGACGCTAACATTGCATCCAAGTCCTCCACTTCTGTCATCACCTGGTCCTCCACAAAAGCCTGCTGTACCACTGGTGATGCAGGCAACTCGGGAGATGTCGTCTCCAATTTTGACTCCACCACTGGCTCCTCAGTCTCCTCACTCCAAAGGTGACCATGCTCACCATCTCCTTGATGTCTATGTATGGGAGCCTCCTGCCCATCGTCATTCGTTGCTCCACCGGCCAGCCTCCTGGCCTGCACTCACTGCCCACACTCTGCCACCATATGATCACAGTCGCCGCAGAGGTGGCACGTCCATCACTGTCCGGCATACGACACCATGACCTGTGTGCGGAAGTCTTCAAGGTACACATACGACAGTATGGCCTGGCGTAGAGACATCTTAAGGGTAAACGTCAATTCGGGTAGACCAGCATATGCCCCAGCCACCTACTTGCCTTGTTTTGCCATGTGTACCACTCTTTATCTTCTGAAAGCACTGCTGAGATCCACTGAATCAGTCTCGAAGGGCACATTGCTATTTTCACCCATTTATATTGTCGTGAGACATCAACCATATGCACACACACTGCAGGGGACACATCTACACAGATATCTTGGAATTGCTCAACCTGCTCCTCATACACTGGCCCCTTGAGTAGTTTCACAAATATCCGGTAGGTGCCATTTAATGCCACACCACACAAATTCTTGTCCTCAATACCATAAGTGTCATGGATAATCTTGGGTAGCAATACCTGTACAGTCTCAGGCATAATCGCCCCCTGAATAAGCTCTATACCAACAGTATTCACCCGCCTCCTCACGCTAAATGCCATGTTGTCACTGGATAGCTTGCTAGACTGTCAGTTGAGAGGTGTGAGGCATGTCCACACTCCCTGGCAGCTAGGTCATGAATGGAACAAGAAGATTAGTAGTAATCCTCCTGTTGAGAATCCTCAAGCCAAGAAAGGAACCTGGACAGTGGCTGGAAAGCATGAGACAAAGTTAAAGATAAAGAGGACGGATGGAGTGTTAGAATCAACGAAGATCCAGGAAACTGTGAAAGCTTACTCAGCCCTGTAAGATCTTAAGTATGTATTATCAAGGCTTGCTCCTCCTCAGGAAAGTTAATGAATAGAAAAAGAATAATAACATACAAATATAAACACTTTATTGTTAGAATTGAAAATATAAAACAATTAAACATGAACTTTTATCCTATTTCAAAGAGAAATGAAAAATGAAATATAAAAATATCTGAATTCAACGCTAATTTAAACAGTGTCATGGCATGTCATGTTGGTGATGTTGACACAGCGCACTGTAGAAACTGTAGTCATTGCTGATGATGTAGGGGGGTCACAGCTGTTGAGTGACAACCCAACGACTATTCATAGTATCTCTAGCCTGAATGATCCATCAAGATGATAGGAATGCAGGTCTTTCACTGCAGAGATGAGGGGTAGTTGCCTGGGGTTGGCTACACTCGGGTACATAGATCAAGGGCTACGTCCCAGAACCAAAGTGAGGTTCATCTTCTTCAACATTGTCTCTGTAGTTGCCAGATGACCCTAGTTGACATTCCAGCTAGAAAGAGACAAAAGTTAAGCATTGCTCGGTAAATCACTTTTCATGATAAGTAAAGCATTTAAAAAACTGGTGAGAATTTAAACATGAAAGTCAAGGCAGGATAAACTAAGTCTCAGAATTAGTTAAGAGTGAAGCTTTTAACCAATATATTAATTAAAAATAGGAGCAAAGGCATTTACTTACAGTTGTGTTAGGAGCTGTGAGTCAAGTGATTATCCATTTGGTCGAAGCCCCACACATCACCCTTTTGGGTGGAGAAGGGGGGGATAGCAGGAGCTAGACACTGCCCCTACCTTAACAAGCAGACTGGCAATCAAACTATTGTCATCATATATTTGCTCACTATTCCTATCTGTTGAACTTTTCCCTCACACTCCCCCATATAAGAAGAATAGGCAAGGAAAAAGTTTTAACCTGGGAAAGTCATGTAAGGTACCAAATTTCCTAATGACTGTCACGACTTAACCAGAGAAATAATTGGATGAACCATTGATATACACAATATGAAACTTAGAAGCTTGGAGTTCCCTTAAAAGATGCTAGGTATATAAAAGGTTTGTGATACATCTTTAAAAGAAATTCTTTACCCTGTAAATAAAATTTAAGTTTAGAGAAACCCCACACAAGGGCGAAACATCCCTTTTGTATGATGGAGTATCTCGTTTCTGCAGAAGGGAAGTTTTAGATTTAGAAAATATACAAGAAATAGGAGAGTGTGCCTCTTCAAGGGGGGCTCCTTGGCGTGGTGAAGAGACTCTTGGTCTGAGAAATTAGACCCGTTGGTCTCCTTCCTCAGACTGAACCTAATTACCTATAATCCCCCATTCTCTATCCTATCCTCCCATTTTCCTTTCCTCCTCCTCCCTCCCCATCCCTCCCTTATTTCCTTCCTCTTTTTGGCCTTTGGGATTCTTCCCACAGGCCTATTGGTTCCTAGGTAGGGGGAAGGGTACTGGGGTCAATCCCATTCCATTGAGGTTCTTGGCGGTGGTGTAGTTTGCCATGGAATCTGGATCGCCTTGGAATGTTTTGTTCCCTCTCCAGTCTCCTAGGGGTGGCTTTGGGTGTCCTTCAGGTGACAGGTGTAACTCTGGAGGCCGCCTTTTGAATTCCAGGGGTGGTGGCCAAAGGTGTGCTTTGTGGCAGATATCCAGCTGCCCTCTCTTTTGTTCACTTGGAGTTTTACCTGGAGTTTACCTGGAGAGAGTTCTGGGGGTCAACGCCCCCGCGGCCTGGTCTGTGACCAGGCCTCCAACGTAGCTCGGCAGATGTGAAGTTGCTATCCTGGATTCCTGGTTTACTGGCATGAAGGGTAGGGTATGGCACGGGTTCCATGACGCATCTGTACTCTTCGGTGTTGAGGTCCTTTTGGGCAATGAGGGTGATTTCAGCTCCTTTCATTCCTCCTAGGAACTATTCCCCTCCGTTTCCCCCTTTTTTAATTTTTTTCTTTTTCTTTTCTTTTTTTTTCTTAAAAAGAAAGAAAGAAGTAACCTAACCATGGAAGCCCTAGTCCATTAACCTGCTACCCACAGGCCCCTTACTGGTACTGCACCCCATTTTGACCCTGCCTCATTTTTTGACTACTCTTTGGACACTCCTGATGCCCCTGTACCTCTTGCTGGTGCTGTTTCATCACCAGCTTCAGGTACCTTGGCCTCGACTGACTCCTTCAATTTGTCTGACCTCTGCCCTCCGACTATGGTTCTGGCCTCTCTCTCTAAGGTGCGGCAATTTTTGAATCACCAGCCCATCCCACGTCAGACCAACTCTGATCCCACTTTTAAACACCAAAGACAATTGCCTGATGATGTTATTTCCTTACCTTCCCCTTATACTCAGAAAAGATCGACAAGTCATGCACTCCTTTTCCACGCTCAGTTTTGGACCGCACAATGGACTAAATTCTTTACTTTATGACCAACTTCCTCTATTGCCTATCTTTCCGACCATAGCATTGGCAAGGCGCTCCTATGCCATGTTGGTAGAGATATTTCCTTTCATGCTCTCAAGAGTGGTATGTGCATCATCACTGTTCCAGAATGCTACCCAAGCTCATGATCTTTCTCTTCTTTCACATATCAGTACTCTTTCTGTCATCATTGAAAAACATCATTCCCTCAATTCTTGTAGTGGTACTGTCATTCTGCCCTGATCAGCTGGGCTGTGGCTCGTACGTTGGTTTGCGTGCAGCCAGCAGCAACTGCCTGGTTGATCAGGCGCTGATCCACCAGGAGGCCTGGTCACAGACCGGGCCTGCGGGGGCGTTGACCCCCGGAACTCTCTCCAGGTAAACTCCAGGTATACCATAGTCCAACAAAATTTTCAGACATGTGGCAATGACATTTTCGAACAGCTGGAACTCCAGGATCTCCCAATCCTCAAAGTAGACACATATGTCCCTTCTGCCCATGGGCAGAAACAATACACTTGCAATGTAACTCGATTAAATTTCAACAGCCGTGAACTCCCGTCCTCTGATTATGTAGCAGAACATCGGTTCCAAGTTTGAAAGGTGATCCCTACACTGCAACAGTGTAGAAATTGCTGGCAATTTGGTCGCCCAGTAAAATATTGCAAATCTATAGCCAAATGCCCAGTCTGTGGTTCCAATCACCATTCTAATAAGTCTTGTAGCCAACCTCCCTCTTCCCTTAATTATCATGAGGCTCACCCTTCTTACTCTTGCCATTGCCAGGTCTACTTAAATGAGAGGGAAATCTGTTGCCTCAAAGAGGCAGAAGGTCTCCCTTATGCTATGGCAGTTTCTCATCTATGCCTCCAGGGGAGACTACCCAATAATTCTTATTCTCATGTTTCTAAACGTCCCCTCACTTCTAGGGTCCCACCTTCTGCAGCCTCCTCTGTGGTTACCCATCCCATAGTCACTCCTGTCTCTAATTCTTTTGCTGTCCTGGGCTCAGAAGTCCCTTCTTCAACACCTCAGTCTGCTCTCACATCTTTGTGTTCTCCTTCACAAGCCACGGTATTGACAAGACCTCGCATGACACATACCAATCCCCCCTCTACTTCTGAAAAGTCCAAAAAATCCCTGTTGCTCAAATCTCCTTTAATCTCTCCTTCCCTTCTTTCACCTCTCCATTTTACCTTTCCAGTATCTGTACCTGGTTCTTTCCCTCTCACTGGCTGTGTTACAAGTGTGGAGGTTCACCCTCCTCCTCTTATTGTGGCTTCCTCCCCTCTCCCCTCCCAAGTTTCTTCCTCTTCTGCCACCTGCCAGGTTTCTGCCTCTTCTGTCCCCTCCCACACTTCTCCAGTTCCCTCCACCCTTTTGTCTCCCCCTACTTTGGTACAGTCCATTACTATCCCAATCTTTTCTCACCCTCCTCCTTCAATCTCCAATATTGTCTCCCATACGTCTTTGAATTCCAAAACACTTGAAGCTATCTCTGAATATATTGCAGAGACTTAACAATCAATGGACACTTATCCACCCCCTGTTCCTTCTCTTTCCTCTCCTCTGTCTACGCAACTTCTTCAAAACGTTTCGTTCCTTCGCTACTTGAATGTTTTCTGCTGCCGCCAGATGCGGACTTTTCAAACCCCTCTAGTCCATAGGTACCCTTACCTGTTGATTTCTGGTATGTTTATCATTACCAATCATGGCCTATTTACAGTGGAATATCCACGGCCTCAGTGGTAACCGGGGTGAGCTTCAGCTGTTGCTTTCCCAGTTTTCCCCTGTTGGTGTTTGCTTACAAGAACCAAAATTACACTCCGCAGCTATCTCTTCCATCTCAGGCTATAATTTATTGTATTCTTTGGATCCTTTATCTGATGGAACCTTTAATGAAGGTGCCCTTCTTCTAAGCACTGATATTCCGTACCATCAGTACTGACCGAATTTGTTCCCATAAGGAATATTGTGAAGTAGATTAGTCCATTTCAGACCCTCAAACATACACGTACAAACGCACTTACATAAATACACTTACATAATTGGTCGCATTGGGAGGTGATCATTATGCGGGGGTCCACTGTACTTCGCTGCATTACACTGCTGCCCGTATTCACTTGCGTAAGTTGTATACAATCTGTTCTTTGTATCTCTTTACTTCTTGTGCATTATCTATCCTGGAAGTTGCCTTTCTTTTCTTGTCCTTGATACCACCACTTTCGTCACTAGGCAATTTTATTGCTCGTCATTTCCTCTGCGGGTTCTCACTGTGATTCTCAGCTTGCCGATCATCAGCATCTGGGCCAGACAACATTCATATTCAGTTGTTACAACATATACATCAATCAGCTCTTGCAGTCCTCTTACACCTTTTCAATCTTATTTGGCCCCTAGGAGTTCTTCTAAAGTTGTGGAAATCTGCTATTGTTCTTCCTTTCTGCAAACCAAGTACTATGGGACATGATGCCTCCCACTATCATCCCATTAAACCATACCCCCGGCCGGGATTGAACCCGCGGTCATAGAGTCTCAAAACTCCAGCCCGTCGCGTTAGCCACTAGACCAGCTAGCCACAATAAGATTCATCCAACTAGGTATATTTCTACACCATAGGAAAGTTAGCACAGGCACCTCTGTGACCACAAATGCAAGTTTTTACAGACGAATCTCCAGCTAGCGTGGCCGTGACGAACTCTAGCTCAAGTCCCTTCACTGCCGTCAACATGACTCAAGAAATCGTAATGACACGATTGCAGTGAAGGGACTTGAGCTAGAGGTCGTCACGGCCATGCTAGCTGGAGATTCGTCTGTAAAAACTTGCATTTGTGGTCACAGAGGTGCCTGTGCTAACTTTCCTAAGGGAAAAAAATTTAACCTAGTTGGATGAATTTTATTGTGGCTGCTGGTTAGGGCAACGCGACGGGCTGGAGTTTTGAGACCTATGCCCGCGGGTTCAATCCCGGCCGGGGGGTTTGGGTTTTTTTGAAAATCGTGTCATTCATTTCGAAATCCCATTGCTTTCCAGTGCAGTCTGCAAGGTGATGGAACGTTGGTAAATCGCCCCTCTTAAAGGGGGGGCCCCTTGGTTGGTGAAGAGGCTTTGGTCTGGGGAATTGCCCTGTGGTCTTTTCCCTCGCCCAAAACCTAATTCCCCCCCAATCCCCTTCCCTATCCCACCCTTTCCCCCCTTTCCCCCTACCTAGGAACAGAGGCCCAAAAAGGGGAAAGGGAATGGGGAGGGATGGGGGGGGGAGGGGGAAAAGGGAAAAGGGGAGGATAGGGGGGAGGGGTAGCGGGGAGGGGATAGGGGGAGGGGAAGAAAACGGGGGTTGGGGGGTAATAGGTTCAGGTAAAAAAGAAGACCACGGTCAATTCCTCGGGCCCAAGACCCTCTTCACCAAAACAAGGGCCCCCCCCTGAAGAGGGGTAATTATCAAAACAAAAAAATTATAAAATTTAAAAAGTTTTATTATTTTATTATAATCAAAAAAAAAGCGCTAAGCCAAAAGGTATACAGCGCTGCAGGGCGGGAAAGGGGAAGTGGGGATCAGGTGGCAAAAGGGAGAGGATGGTAATAGGTTACGGATAACAGGTGGTAGTGGTGGTAAAAGGGAAAAGGGCAGCAAGGACTAAATGAAAGGGCTGGGGGGGAGTGTAAAAAGTATCATCAGAGTTTGTGGATAAAATCAGTCGTTTAAAGAAGTCAATAGAGAGTCAGGATTAAAGGAGGGTCCATCAGCAAGGGGGGAAGGTAAAGAGAGGTAGTAGACGAAGACGACGTTGGAGGTAAATTCTGGTGCTCGTTGATAGGGGGCATTTAAACAGATGTGGCTAATCGTCTGGAACTTGACATGCTCCAGAGGGGAAACGGGTGCCTCTCCTGAGTACCCATGAGAAAGACGAGGGGCCAATGCAAAAAGGCGGGAGGGAGTGGTCTCCAACCTCGGCATGATGAAAAGAAGACGGCCGAACCCTATGCTGGTTTAAAGAGAAGTTTGTTACGAGCAGATTTGACCAAGTTGTTGCCAACGGGTGAAAAGGTGGGTAGTTTGCAGCAAAATAGTCCAGAAATGGAACCCCGATAGGAAATTGGTAGGTCATGCATGCTGACCGGCAGCAGTGTCTGCTGTTCATTGCCCTTATGTCGACATGAAGGGCCCCAAACAAAAAAAAAATATCTTTTGTTTGGTAGAGATGGGCGTAGCAAATTGGATGGGAAAACTAGGGGATGAGTGTATAAAAATTTTCGTATACCCCTGTAGGCCCTAAGGGAGTCTGAGCTACTACAAATGTTGAACGGGCTAGATGCGAACGAATAAGTGCTGAAAGAATGGACATTTCAGGTAAAAAATGCTAGCTGAAGATAGAAAATGCCCCGCACGACGCGTCCTAAAACCCCTGCTGGGGAACCCGACGCCGTCTAAAGACTTAGAGCCATCTTGTACCACGGGGGCATGAGATGGGAGGGAAAAGTGATAAAGAAAAAGGAGCGGGAACCCACATAGGCAGTTGAGCTTTCGGAAAAGGGGGTGAGAAAGAACAGCCGAACAGCTGGAACTTCCCAGGGGGGTAGGGAAAAAGTGAGAGCTACGAAAAAAAAGGGGTAAATGAAGGGAAGCCCAAGAGTGAATGTAGGCGAAGAGAAAAAGGGAGGAGCACACAGGGGCGGCGAACGAAAAAAAGAATGTCTATTATCGGTGCCCTTCTATAAAGGAAGGATTGTGTAGATCGTGAGAGCGTACATGTAGCGAACAATGGGCATCACGGCGTCGACAAGGATGGAACTTCGTTTGCATAGAGGCTCTCAACGGGGGAAAGAGCAAAAAAGCCCAAAGGCACAAACGTAACCCTTGGTGAGGGAAAAGTTAAAGGCTAGGAGAGTAGCGGAGGGGGCCGGGGGAAAAATCTGGTCACCTAATCGAGTTTCGAAAAAACGAGGGGAATGAGGCGAAGCAGAGTTCGCGTCAGTCCCGGGAAAAAGATGAGCGGGGTTTTTAAAGAAGGTTTAGCCGGCTGTGCAAGTTCCCTTCAGAGAGGTTTATGTGAGGTTTCCGGGATAAACGACGGTCAAAGAAAAGGCCCTGAAACCTGATGTATACGTTGGGGATGGGGAGCCTAGAGATAAAAAGGATGATGGGAAAACGGCATCTAGTGAAAGAAAATTTTGGTGGTTTTGGTACTTAAAAATTTTTAAACCCATGCGTGGGGGCCCAGTGGAAAACGGTCGACCCATGCTGGAGAGAAACGCAATAAGATGACAGTCAGCCCCTGCAAAGCAAAGCGAAGTATCAACATAGAGTGATGCCCCAAAATTTTGGGGTGGAAGAACAGAGGCAAAATATTTATGCAAGGGAAAAGTGTTGTGCTTAGGACACACCCCTGGGGACCCTTCAGTTTGGGGAGAAGTGGGAAAAGAACATTTTTGATCAAACCCCGAAATGTTGTCATTTAAAAAATTTTCTTAAGGAGGAGGGTAGATTGCCGGAGGCAAAGGAATGGGCCTGGGCCAAAATTTTTATACCTCAAGTTGTGTCATATCCCTTCTCAAGGTCAAAAAAAATGGAAATAAATTTTTTATTCGCAAAGGCATTACGAACTAGTATCAAGCGTAGTAAAGGGTTAGGTAGAACGACCCTACGAAAGCCATATTGCTAGCGGAGAGACTTTTGTGTGTCTCAAAATCCCACATTAAACGTCGATTTACGAGAGTTCCATCACTTTGAAATGCACTAGTAAGAGCGATGGGGCGATAGTGGGAAGTATCATGCCCCTGTAGTACCTGTTTGGGGAAAAGGGAGAACAATGGAGTTTCCCCACAGCTGGGGAAGAACCCCTTGTGCCCAAAAAGTTTAAAGAGGGTAAGGGATACAAGGGTGACCGATGTAAATGTTGTAACATGAATTGAATGTCGTCAGGCCCGTGCCGTGATGGGCAAGTGAGGGGTTTGCCTCTTTCTTGAAGTGTAAAAGGCAATTATACTGTTCTTTCTGGAGAAGAAAAGTCCAAGGGCACTAACTCTTGGCAGACTTTGGGAAAGAACGAGGGGCAAGATGGAGCCCTCGGGAAAACGGACCGTGTGTGCCAAGTTCAATGGCAACGTCGAGGGGTTTGCTACCAACACCAGCGACCTTTTTAAAAAAAAAAACAGGAGGGGTCAGGGAGATTTTACCCTCAATTTCCTCACTTTTTCCAGATGCACTCATAGAAGAAGCAGAGGTGATGGTGGAAACTAGTCTCGCCAAAGGGGTTTTTAGCTTCACGGATGACACGGGAGCGATCGCACGCTTCTTTTTAAAATCAAGAAGTCTCTCAGCGGTTCTATTGTCCCGGTCCCTGCCCCATGCAGCCGTTTAAACGTACTGCACGAGCACAAGCGGGAGACCACCAAGGCACGACTTCTGGAATGCCTGCCTGAGGTTTGGGGTATAGAATGAAAAGCTGGGTATAAATGACGTCGAAAAGATGTGTAGGAGTATCAATGGGGGATAAAGGGGAAACCTATAAAACAGGAGGTGTGATAAGACCCCTTTTCCCCGATAAAAATTCCCGCGAGGGCTAGGGAAAGGGGGTGAATAAAAGGGAGAAGAAAAGAATGACGGAAAAATGATTGCTGTCTGTAAGTCTGGTAGAACAGCCAGGTGAAGTTAGTGCGTGGGGAAAAGAGCAGTGATAGATCGATGAAAGAGAGAGTATGGTACGAGGATCAAATGGGTGGGATCCCCGTATTAAAACTGGAGGGGGTGAGAGGCGAGAAAAGCCTCCAACTAAATGCCACGTGAGTCACAATGGCCCCCCCCAGGGGAAATGGTGGGCATTAAAATCCCCAAAGTAACAGAAGTGGTGGGGGTAAGGTAAAAAACAAAAAAGGGGAAAAGTCGGGGATAGAAAATGCTCGAGAAGGAGAGAGATATAAAGAGCATATTGTAAAACTTATTCAAGTGGAACGGACTGGGGGAAAATGCAGCGAGGTATGGCAAATTTTGAAGTAGGGAAATTATGGTAGAAAAAGGGGGCCTTTTTTAAAGGCCCCTCTGGAAAGGATCCGAAGAATACAATAATTATAGCCTGGATGGGTTTGGAAAACAGCGGTGAAATTTTGGTTTTTGTAAGCAAGCCCCAACGGGGGAAAAACCCTGGAAAGCACATTGAAGCTCACCCCGATTCCCTGGGGCCCCGCGGATATTCCACTGTAAATGGGCCTGTTGGCGATGAAGAAATTTCGGGAAATCTGTAGGGTAAAGGCCTAGGGGATGAGGGGTTAGAAAAGTAAGTGTGGGGGCTTTGGGAAGATGTTCAAAGCGAAGGAATGGAGCTTTTGGAAAGAATGGGGTTGTGAAGAGGGAGGAGAGGGAAGGAAGGAACAGGAAGTGAATCAGTGCCCGTTAAAGGGGTTTAGTCTCTGCAATTATTTGAAATGGCTTCAAGTGTTTCTGAATTCAAAGAGTATGGGGGACCGTATTGGAGATAGAAGGAGGAGGGTGAGTAAAGTTTGGGGAAGTAATGGACTGTACCAAAGTAGGGGGAAAGGGGAAGAGTGTAAGGGATGGAGATGAAGTGTGGGGGGGGCAAAAGAGGCAGAAACTGGGAGGTGGAAAAAGAGGGAAAAATTGGGGAGGGGACGGGGGGGGGAAAGGGCATAGTACGAGGAGGAGGGTGAATCTCCACATTGTTTAGAGCCAGAGAGAGGGGGGGAAGAAACTAGGTAAGAGACTGGAAAGGAAAGTGTGGAGGGGGAAGGAGGGAAGAAAGGGGGGAAAAGAAAATTTGAGAAATGTGGATTTTTTGGACTTCTGAGAAGTAGGGGGCATTGGTATTAGGTGTGTACGAGGTCTTGTCGTATGGGGTTTGGGAAAGTGCAAAGATGGGAAAGACTGAGTTGTAGTCGGGACGTCGACCCAAAAGGACAGCAAAAGGATTAGATCCCGTAGTGGTATGGGGGGGTAACAAAAGGGGAGGCTGCAGAGATGGGACCCGAAGTGGGGGGATTTTTGGGAAAACACGAGACTAAGAAACCGGGGTGTCTCACTTGGAGGCGGAGATGAGTAACTGCCATAGCAAAAAGGGGACCTTCTGCCTTTTTGAGGCAACGGATTTCCGTTCATTTAAAAAGACCTGGAACGCGGGGTTAAAGGGTGAGCTTCATTAAAATTAAAGGAAAGATGGGGGTTGACTGCAAGATGTTTAAAATGGTCGTCGGCACAACAGATGGGCTTGGCCTAGACCTGCTTATTTGGGGGGGACAAACCCCGAATTTTACATTGGCAGTGTAGGTATCACCTTTCGAATTTGAAACCCGATGCCCCACGACATATAAGAGGCGGGAGTTCTCGGCTGTAAAAATTTTAAACGAGCCCTTGCAAGGGTAACGTCTCCCCCCCCGGGGCGGAAAGGGAATAAGTGTCTATTTGAGGTTTGGGGAGATCCTGGAGTTCCAGCTGTTAAAAAATGTCATTGCCCATGCGGGAAAAATTTCGGGTTGGTTGGTTGGGGGCAGAAGACAGCCACAAAAGAATGAGAGAAAGATGTTTTTCAATGTGTAGGAGTGTTTCGATTTTCGAAAGGAGAGAAAGATCTGGCTTGGGTGCATTTGGACAGTGCGATGCGCGTTCCGCTTTGAGAGCGTGAAGAAATTCTCTCCCAAAAGACGCGGGCGCTTTGCCAATACTATGATCAGAAAGGTAGGCAGAAGAATTTGGGTTTTTTTAAAGTAAAAAAATTTAGTCCATTGTGTGGTCGAAACGAGGTGGAGGGGGAGTGCTTGATGGCGGTTTTTTTGAGTGAAAGGGAAGGTAACAAAGGAAAACTGGAGATGACTTTGGGCATTTGGGGTAGGACCGGAGTTGGTCCGGGTGGAAAGGGGTGGGCGATTCGGAATTGCCGTACCATGGGGGAGAACCCGGGAAAGCATAGTCAAAGGAGGGGAGTTCAGCAAATCAAAGGAGTCAGTCGAACCCCCCCCCCCCCCCCCCCCCCGTCCGAAGCGGGGGGGAAAAAACAGCCCCAGAAAGAGGTACGGGGGCATCAGGAGTGTCCGAAAGTGGTCTAATACAAGGCAGGGCAAAATGGGGGCGGTATCAAAAAAGGGGGCCCGGGGGGTTAGGGGTTTTCATGGACTAGGGCTGCCATGGTTGGGTTTACCCCTTTGCTTTTTGTTTTTAAGAAAAAGAAGAAAGAAGAAAAGAAAATAAAAATAAAAAAAAAATAAAAAAAGGGGGGAGGGGGGGAATAGTTCCCCAGGAGAATGAAAGGGCCGGAAATCCCCCTCCGCCCCCAAGGGGGGCCTCAACCCGTGAGCGCAGATGCAGCAGGAACCCGTGCCATTCCCTACCCTTATGCCAGAAACCGAAACCCGAGATAGAAACCTCCATCTGCCGAGCTCCCTCGGTGGAAAAAGAGAGGGCGGCGGTATCCCCACAAAGCTCCCTCCTTCGGCCCACCCCGGAATCGAAAGGTGCTCCAGAGATACACCCGTCCCCAAAAAAACCCCAAAGTATCCGGATGCCGGAGAGGGATCGGGTCATCCCCCGGCAATCCAGATTCCACAGCAAACTACGCCACGCCCGAACCCCCAAAGGAATGGGATGGGGCCCCGGTGTCCTTTCCCCACGAGGAAAAAAGCGCCCTGTGGGAGAAACCCCCAAAAGGGCCAAAAAGAGGGGAAGGGCAAAGGGAGGGGGGGAGGGGGGGAGGAGGAAGGAAAAAAAGGGGGTGGGGGGATGGGTAGGGGAGGGGGGGAAAAAAATGGGGGGGTAATTAGGTTGGTCTGAGGGGAAGACGACAGGGGTAATTCCTCAGACCAAAGGCCCCTTTACCACGCAAGGAGCCCCCTTGAAGAGGTGAATTAAAAGAAAAACGGGAAAAAAAGGGAAATCGGTAAACTTCTGCAGGTGGGGGACTGATGTTGCCCCAGTGAGACCAGAGCCAATTCCGGTTTATATTTTTGGAAGTACTGGGCCTAAATGTTTTTTTTGGTTTTTTATCACACGAAAATACCCCTCTTTAATTAAAAAAAAAAAGTTTTTTTATTTTTTAATTACAGTGGACCCCCCCCTTACAAACGCATCACGTTTCATTATATCCCTCTACAAAGATTTGAACCGAAAAATTTTTTCCCCACCCCCAATAAAAAAACTAGCCTTACATGTTTCAAACTAGGATGGTAAAAATGTGCCTTAGACCCGTGTTTTACAACCCGCCCGTGGGGTTGCTCTATAATCATTCAGTATATTAATTATCCCCGTGTTTTTTTTGCAAAATAAATCACCATGGGCCCCAAAAAAAGCTTCTGTGCCATCCCGTGGTAAAAAAAAACGAGAATGTATGGGAAATTTAAAAAAAAGATTAAGGAAATGTGTGCAAAGTGGGTTGAACTGCAAACCTTTAAGGGTGAAAATACCTTGACACAGTACTGCAAACCGTGTTGGCAACCCGATAAAGACAATGCTATGGCCCATTTAGAAAAAATCTTAAAGGGGAAAGGGAGGTACAGAGCTCTATGGACAGATTTTTGTGTATAAGAGTCCGGACTCTCAAGTTTGGGCCTAGTGGTTAAAAGAAGGGGAAATAACCCCGGAAAAGGGAATTGCTACCTCAGTCCTAATGGTAGGGGGGTCCCCCTTTAAAACAATAACTTCGACTCTCCCCCCCCCCATCCCATCAACATCACAAATCTTCAAAAAGGGAAAATGTCATGTTTTTGTTCTTAGTAGAGTAGTAATTGTACATGTCTTTTTTCAGTTTGTAGTATTAAAATTAAAATTTCATTTGGTAAATTTTTTTTTTATACTTTGGGGGTCACGAATGGATTAAAATTTTATTTCCTTATTTTTATGGGGAAAATTAATTTGGCTAACGATATTTCAGCTTAAAAAGAGCTCTCGGAAAGCTTAATATATAAGGGGGGGTCCACTGTTTGGAGCGCCATGCAGGTGAAATTAGTTTAAAGGGTTAACCCTTTTTAGGGTCCCCAGGCCTGTCAGAGACTTGTTTTTAGGGTCTCCCCAAAATTTAAAAAAAAAAAAAAAAAAAAAATCTTTTGAAAAAAATAGGAATCTTTCCCATCCTAAGGCACTAAAAGCATGAAATTTGATGGAAAAATTACGGAAATTTTCCTCGCGAAGTTAGCGGTCTCGACTATGTTTTCACATGGGGAATTTTGCCCCCTTTGAGCCCTATTTTTATCCAATTCCAGTGTATAGTCGACAAAAATCATCTTTTTTGCTAGAACTCCCATTTACCGATTTAACTATCCAATAAATGTCAGAAATTTGAATTTTGCCAATTTCCCCAAAATTTTAAAAAATGCCAAATTTCCCAAAAAGGGTTTCCGAATAAACAAAAAAGACATTCCCGGGACTAAATTAACATTTCTTGTTTATTAGTCACTTCCCCACCCCTCTTACATTTTTGCTTTCCCTTTTTAAATTTTTTTCTTACAAAAAAAAAAAGATTTATGTTTGAGATTATGCATTAGTAAGAAAAGGTATAAATAAAATTGGCGCATTGTGAAAAGGGTATTTGACTCACCAGTTGACATGTATTGGATGTTAGATGATTTGTTTACTTTCGAACTTGGTAAAAATTTGAACTTTCTACTACTTTGAGCCTTTTCCGGTGCTTTTCATTGTAAAACCCGTCAAAATCATCTCAATTTCTGTAATTGTTTTGATTTTATCAAAAGAGACCCGGAAAATAGAAACAACAATAAAGACATACAAAATACAGGGCAAAGTTTGCTGTTTAATCCAAAAAACCCGGGCAGTTTTTTTTTTCTTACGCACTATGTGTTGAGGATTTTTTTTTACGTGCACCCCTGACCACATGCCCCTTTTTCATAGTGGCCCACCAGTTTTCTTCACTGATTTTAGGTGCTGAATTTATGGTACTGTACGTCAAGGACCCTGGCATGTAAACCTACTAGTATGGCCCAAAACCCCGAAAAGGTTTTTAAAAAAAAAGCCCCTGAATAGATTAATGTCATACCAAGGGGCCACTTTTTTTTTTATTTTCATTTTTTGGAAACCCTTTTTAAAACCCAACAATTTTTGTTTGTCTTTTTTATTGATAATGTTCTCTTAAAATCAGGATATTTTAGGTAAAAGTATTATTTCCAGTTTATGAAGGAAAAAGGCAAGTTTTCCCATGTACTAACATAATTCATCGACTCAATTTTTGCCTGGTTTACATTAGTGTACTGGTGCTAAGAGGCAAAAAATTTTGGACTTTGATAATTTCTGATATTAATGCAAAAAGTTTACACAATTTTTATGACAAAAAAATTTAAAGTTTTATAAATAAAAAGTGTTAAATTTTTAAAGTAGTTGTCTTGTTGTTTGTAATAACAAAATTATTTTTTATGCACCCTTTTATAAACTTTAAATTTGTCAGAAATGTTCGATGAACACCTAAATTCACCATCGCTGTACAAACACTGTATCTGCTTAAAAAAAGTTATGATAATAATTATAAAAAACATGATCTTGTTTACTTTAGTACTGAAGCACTTTTTTACACTCGGTTGGAATTTTGAAAAATTAATCTATGGCCCTGAGACACTAGTTAATTTTTCTAAATTATTTTGGGGAAAAAAATTACATCAGCACTGTAAATACCATAATTTTTCCAAAACACAAAAAAGGGAAAAGGCTTATGGGAGTGGCCTGAAAAAAGTTGCTATTTTTAAAAGGTGAAACTTGCTCAATAAAGTTCTGCTTGCATTTTCTGGAGTTCCAATAGCGATTTTTTTAACACTAGCTTCTCCTACCCAAAGGCAAGTTAAACCCAATTAAAAAAACACGTTCAATCCCCTTTATCGCTGTTTTTTTAGAGGTCGCCCGTAATATAGTTCAAAAAATGAAAATTTTCAGCCCCCTCAGAGTGCAGTCAATATAATTTCCTCCCGGACTCAGTCTGGCAACCCCATAATTCCTACAAAGTGAGGAAGCAGTGCATTTTGAACTATAGCATTTTGGGATTTATAACCCAACAAGTAAAACAAACAGGCTTCAAAGTGAGGGAAGCGTCTTCTTGTTAAAAACCCTAGCACCTTTGGTTTTATAACCTTAACGTAAGACAACACAGCTTTAAAGATGAGAGAAGCAGTACATTTTTGTCAAACATAGCACCCCTTTGGATTGATAACCCTTTAAAAGTAAGACAACACAGGGTTCAAAAAATGAGGGAGGACATTTTTAACCATAGCACCTTTTGGGATTAAAACCTTAACAAGTCTTCTTTAAAGATGAGAGAGCAGTGCATTTTTTTTGTCAAAAAAAAGCACCTCTGGATTGATAACCCTTTAAAAAGTAAGAAAACACATGCTTTAAAAAGAGAGAAAACAGGATTCTTGTAAAAACCCTAGACCTTGGTTTGTAACCTTAACAAGTAAAAAAAACACATTTTGTCAACCATAGACCCCTGGGATTGTAACCCTTAAATTAAGACAAATTCTTTTCAACCCTAGCCCCCTGGTTTGTAAACCCTTTAAAAAGACAAACTTTTGTCAAAACCCTAGCACCTTGGTAATTTTATAACCTTAAAAGGCAACACATTCTTGTCAACCATAGCACCTCTGGTTTTTGATAACCTTAAAAAAGGGAAATTTTTGTCAAAAAAAGCATTGGTATTTTATAACCTTAACAAGCAACACATCTTGTCAACCATACACCTCTTGTATTGATAACCCCTTTAAAAATTAAGACAAGACATTCTTGTCAACCATAGCACCTCTGTACTGATAAACCCTTTAAAAAGTAAAAAGACATTCTTTCAACATGCACCTTTGTATTTAAACCTAACAAATTTAAAAAAGACATTCTTGTCAACCATGCACCCCTTTGGGACTGATAACCTTAAAAGTGAGACAACAATTCTTGTCAACATAGACCCCTGGTTTGTAAACCCTTAAAAAGTAAGAACCAGGCTTCAAGAAATCAATTCCCCAATTTGAAAGTGAAAAAGAAACAAAAAAAACTTTAGATATAATTAAGTTTTTTAAGTTCTATCTTGTTGTGGGAAAATTTATAATATATTAAAAAAAGAAACCCGTCTTGATTTATTTTTTGCACAGTGTTCCTTACTGCCTTTTTCACTACTGTTGTTACTGAATATTTCATTTCTGTTGTTCATTGAATATTTCACTACTGTTTTTCACTGAATATTTTATATGTTCTTCTTTCTTTCAAAAAACGGCCCTATCCCCCCGAGGTGGGTAGGGGAAGGGGTTACTAGCCCCCTTTCCTCTGGTATTTTTGTTGCCTCTTACAAACGCATGGTTTGGGGAAGAATTCTGTTCCCCTTCCCCATGGAGATAAGCGAAATAAACAAAACAAGAACTAGAAAGAAAATAGCGAAAAATAGAGAGGTGTGTGTTTTATATGCTTGTACATGTTTGTGTAGGTGCCAAGGTAAGTAGAGTAGCAAGATGTACCTGAAATCTTGATGTTTATGAGCAGAAAAAGGACCCAGCAATCTACCTCATGTAAAACAATTAAGGCTTTCATTTTACACCACTTGGCGGACGTAGTACCTCCATGGGGGTTGTTGTCTCGAAACCCACTACCCCATAATATACAGTGGAACCCTTTACTTACGAGTTTAAACCCTTCAGGAGCTAGCTGTAATGAGTTTGCTCGTATAACAAAATTTAATTTTCCATTTAAATTAACAGAAAAAACCCTTTTAAACCATTTGAAACTTGGAGAGCCAGAAAAAAAAAACATGAATATGATGTATAAGCTTATTTGTCTATCACAATTCATCTATATGGCTAATAAACAAAATTTAATTAACACAGAAAATGATATTACCTAGAATTAATAAAATAGGCCTAAAACGGGCAGAGGGAGCAGCTAAGTGTCTGCCATTTCCTTGTGTATTATGAGAAATTTCCCCTGCTCCTATTGTAAAAGGAAAAAAAAAAGTATTTTTGGGAAATGCAAAGTCATATTTTTCTAAGGAAAGCATGAAAAATCGTATATAAAAAAATAATAAAAACAAAATATAAGAATGTAAAGAAATAATAAAATGTTTATTAAAATGTATAGTACTTACCTTGAACATAATTGATACAATTATTTCAATGAAAATAATGGTATCTCCTGTGAGCTGCTTGTCTCTCAACCCCTCAGCAGCAAAATTCTCCTCTTTTATGGACAGAGGTTTTAGCTTAGAGTTTTGTAAAGCCCTGGTGGCATATAGCATTTAACAATCCGCTGTTTTGTATCTAATATATAATTTTATTTAAAAAGGGAAACGCAAATCGTAGGATTTACAGTGCCCGGGGGGGATGTGGAAGGCATTCGGTTAATTCAGTAAATGGAGCACAGACCCCAAATTCCCTAAAACAAGGCCCCTTTACCAACATAAGGGAACCCTTTCCCGAGGGTACATTTTGTAGATGTAGTACTGCGCTTGTATTGTTGGCTAAATCCGAAAATCATGCACCCTTTCTATGTTTATCTTGATTTCGCATTAATTCCTGGAAATCATATTTTTTTTCTCGCACGTCCTTTCACTTATTTTTTTTAGGACCCATGGTTAGAAAAGCGAAATTGGCCAAATGACTGTAAAAAAATTTTAAACAAATAGGAGAGAACTGCTTCGAAAAAAATGTAAACATCAGCTGCACCAACTAGTGGCAGGATTCTGAATTATTATTACATATGTATTATGTATGTTGCAGCGAGGAGAAGGCTGGAGGCAGTGGAAATGTCATGTCTGAGGGCAATGTGTGGTGTGAATATAATGCAGAGAATTCATAGTTTGGAAGTTAGGAGGAGGTGCGGGATTACAAAAACTGTTGTCCAGAGGGCTGAGGAAAGGTTGTTGAGGTGGTTCGGACATGTAGAGAGAATGGAGCAAAACAGAATGACTTCAAGAGTGTATCAGTCTGTAGTGGAAGGAAGGCAGGGTAGGGGTCGGCCTAGGAAAGGTTGGAGGGAGGGGATAAAGGAGGTTTTGTGTGCGAGGGGCTTGGACTTCCAGCAGGCATGCGTGAGCGTGTTTGATAGGAGTGAATGGAGACAAATGGTTTTTAATACTTGACGTGCTGTTGGAGTGTGAGCAAAGTAACATTTATGAAGGGGTTCAGGGAAAAACCGGCAGGCCGGACTTGAGTCCTGGAGATGGGGAAGTACAGTGCCTGCACTCTGAAGGAGGGGTGTTAATGTTGCAGTTTAAAAACTGTAGTGTAAAGCACCCTTCTGGCAAAGACAGTGATGGAGTGAATGATGGTTGAAAGTTTTTCTTTTTCGGGTCACCCTGCCTTGGTGGGAATCGGCCAGTGTGATAATAAAAATAAATAAATAAAATATATATATATATATATATATATATATATATATATATATATATATATATATATATATATATAAACACTGATCTCTGGCTGAAGGAGACTCGAACCTACGAACCTTAGGACAAGGTACACAGTGCTTTACCAATCTACCCACACTGGACCAATACCTTGGTGTGTAGCATGAGCTACAAAGTTTGATCCAAGGCAGCCAGCTTTCAGGGAGAAGGCTCACAGTTTTCATTCATCCCTGCATGCATCAGCCTTATAGAGATTGAACAAAGCAAGGAATTCACGAGAGCATGCGAAATATACACAAACACTGATCTCTGGCTGAAGGAGACTCGAACCTTTCGAACCTTAGGACAAGGTACGCAGTGCTTTACCAATCTACCCCCACTGGACCAATACCTTGGCGGTAGCATGAGCTACACGTTTGATCCAAGGCAGCCAGCTTTCAGGGAGAAGGCTCACAGCTTTTTCATCTCATCCCCTGCATGCATCAGCCTTACTAGAGATTTGAACAATGCAAGGAATTCACGAGAGCATGCGAAATATACACAAACACTGATCTCTGGCTGAAGGAGACTCGAACCTACGAACCTTAGGACAAGGTACGCAGTGCTTTACCAATCTACCCACACTGGACTAATACCTTGGCGTGTAGCATGAGCTACACGTTTGATCCCAAAGGGAGCCCGCTTTTCAGGGAGAAGGCTCACAAACTTTTCATCTCATCCCTGCATGCATCGCCTTACTAGAGATTTGAACAATGCAAGGAATTCACGAGAGCATGCGAAATATACACAAACATGATCTTTTGGCTGAAGAGACTCAAACCTACGAACCTTAGGACAAGGTACGCAGTGCTTTACCAATCTACCCACACTGGACCAATACCTTGGCGTGTAGCATGAGCTACACGAGTCTCCTTCAGCCAGAGATCAGTGTTTGTGTATATTTCGCATGCTCTCGCGAATTCCTTGCATTGTTCAAATCTCTAGTAAGGCTGATGCATGCAGGGGATGAGATGAAAAGCTGTGAGCCTTCTCCTGAAAGCTGGCTGCCTTGGATCAAAAAGTGTAGCTCATGCTACATGCCAAGGTATTGGTCCAGTGTGGGTAGATTGGTAAAGCACTGCGTACCTTGTCCTAAGGTTCGTAGGTTCGAGTCTCCTTCAGCCAGAGATCAGTGTTTGTGTATATTTCGCATGCTCTCGCGAATTCCTTGCATTGTTCAAATCTCTAGTAAGGCTGATGCATGCAGGGATGAGATGAAAAGCTGTAAGCCTTCTCCCTGAAGCTGGCTGCCTTGGATCAAATGTGTAGCTCATGCTACACATTCGACTTTAGATATTTTCGACATTCGATAGCTCTCAGGAATGGATTAGTATCGAATATCAAGGGTCCAATGTATGTGTGTGTGTATATATATATAATATATATATATATTTATATATATATATAAATATATATATATATATAATATATATATATATATATATATATATACGGGAAAGGGCCCCGCTTATGGCGTTTCACTTTACGGCGTTCCGCAAATACGGACATTTCAAATTATGACCAAACTCGCTATACGGCTCCCCCCACCTGACTTTCTAATACGGTCCCGTGCCCCACCTTGTATGTTTACATTCTCCATGAGCTCAGTAAGCACTAAGTCTCTCCATTTTGTCTGGAAACTCCAAAATTTCAAATGTTTTTAAAAGTTATTTCATATTTTTATATTACTTTGATAATTTTACTTATGTTTTACCTGTACCTAAATAAACTTACTTTCTGTGCTGGCATGCAGGTACACATTAAAATTGGTAAGTGGGCTTATGTCTACAGACGTCATTTTTGTAATGATAATAATAATCATCGAGTCATTTAAAAGTCGTATATTATGTTAAATATACACATTTTCATTAATCCATCCATGATATTTTTTTTCAAAATTATATAATAAACACGATGCATAACATATAAATAAGATAAATACACCCCACAGTAGAATAAATAAACATAAATGTGAGATGTGGGAGCAGACGACTTGCACAAGTGACGCCATATTAGAAATGATAATAATAATAATAATAATAATAATCACCGAGTCTCATTAAATGTCGTTTTATTACGTTAATATACACATTTTCATTTAATCCATCCATGATATTTTTTTTTCAAAATTATATATAAACACGATACATAACATAAAAAGATGATAAATACCCTACAATAGAATAAATAAAAATAAATATAAGATGTGGTTTAGTTAGTTTTTAAAATGTTTATTATGCACCCCCTACCCATCCTGTGGGCGGTAGTCAAAAGATTACAGAGGTACATAATGGGTCCAGGGACGGGGGCCTCAAAGTTTTGATAGCTGAGCAAGTTACAGAGGTAATGAATTCACAATTTACAAAGGTAATGAACTCACAATTTACAAGGTAATAAAACTCCAGGTAGGTCTAGTCACAATCATGACAAGTTACAAAGGTATTTACAGATTACAGAGGTACCAATGGGTCCAGGGACCGGGCTCCAAAGTTTTGATGGCTGAACTAGGTACAAGGTAATGAACTCACAAGTTACAAAGGTAATGACTCACAAGTTACAAAGGGAATGAATACTTAAGAATGGTTATTACGTTTATACATGGCTGCAATCATAACAAATTTTGAGTAATGAGCAATTCCACTTCCCACCGGTCACAACTGTGGTGAGTTATTGGTGCAATGTTGATTGCTGAGTCTCTTCACACACACCACACAATACACACACATACAAATTCTTTTCACACACACACAAAACACACCCACACACCACACACACACCACAACACAACACACACACACACACACACACACACAAAACTCATACAAAACATGCACACACACTTTTACACACACACACACACACTCATACACACACACACACTCATACACACACACACACTCATCCACACACACACACAAACCCCACACAAAACACACAACACACCACACACACAACAAACACTCCAAATCACAACATACACAAACACACACAACACACACACACCCCACACACACACCACACACAACACACACACAACACACACTGCAATATGTGGTAATGCTTTATTTACAGCTAGCAAAGTAGGGTATTTCTCCGAATGGTCTGTTAATATACCATGGGGGATAAAAAATTAGCATTTCTTGAACCTCTGAGTGAGTTGTTTCTAAATTCATTAATTTATCACATCCAGTACATAATGACGCAAGGTGTACAATAATCCATCTGGCAAAGTTTACATTTCGTTTGGTCTACATCTGGTGGTGGTGATTTAACCTGCCAAAGATACTTGTAACCCACCCGGAGCGGGCGGTAGTGTAGTAACCCAAGAGTCTGCTTATTTTGTTGGAATGCACCATAGACATGTGGCTCCTCCTGCATGATAGAATGATGATAGATGGACTCATGGTGTCAATCTCCCTGAGCCTTAAGTCCATAAAATTCAGCTGAATTTCCCTTTTCGTATTATTGTTCTAAAAACTATCCCTGAAAAAGCCAAGATTGAAAATCTACTCCCTCTTTAAAAGCATACAGCTTAGCCAATTTTTCAGTTCTATCATGCATCTGAAGACCAATGTGGATGGAACCACAGCATGTGCACTCTGACTCCACTGTCCCCCAATCCTACCATACCTGTGTCTGGCTTCTGAACAAGCATGCCAAAATTTATGCTTAATGAGTTGAGAGCATTTATGGATGACAGAGAATCAGTTAAAATTTTAAAACTGTCAATCTTTGATACTTAGATGCATTTCAGTGCAAGGAGTATGGCAAACAGTTCTGTTGAAGGGTTAGAGGCCCAATTATTGATGCGTGCTCCAATTTTTTTAAGAGAGCCATCACTCTGTACGACAACAGCGCCTACCAGCTGCACCAGTGGATTGGGTGAACAAAACCATCAACGTAAATAATTTGCGAGAGTGTTTTGGCTGTGTGACTAAGTTATCATACAGCTTAAGGCCTCATGTTTGGCTTCAAGGCGAATTTTTTGGTTGTGATTTAAGAAGTATTTTTGGGGGGGAAAATTGGAGGAATGGTAGTTGGAATGGGGTAATATTCCATGGAGCGGAGAAGTGCCACTGTTGCCTTACTTGACATAGATCGGGTATCTGAATCATGCGGAGGCCCGGTTCCGTTTTTTTGACCCATCGGGAGGAGAGTTTTTCACCAGTGCTGAGGAAAGTTTGGAGGGCTTCTGCGCAGGGGTTTGAATGAGCTTGCCTGAGCATATTAACCCCAATTAGGATATTTTCTTTCAGTAACACGATCTCTGATGCTTGGAATATCAAGTTCTTTTTGCATATTTAAAATTTTGGCAGTACGGGGGCCCTCCTAGGATGACCCTCATTGCTTCGTTCTGCGGGTTTTTCGCCCCCAAGCTTCCAGTCAGACACAAGAGCAAGTAGTGGCGCAGCATAATCAACCAATGATCTAATATAAGCAAATCACTTTTCACAATTTTAACATTAGCACCATACCGGGGGTTTGAAGCCCTGCCACAACTCTAAGTGCTCTTAGTCGTTCTTTGTATTGGCGACAAAGTCTTGTTACAACAGGTCCAGTAGTGGAACCCCAAAGCCTAGATACCTGTATCTGCTTAAAATATTCTAGAAGAGACCCCTCATGCAATTGGATCTGACGAACTGTGCCCCTCTGTCGAGGAGGACGCCTATTGAGTATCTTTGTTTTATCAGTAGAGATTATCAACCCCAGGTCCCGACACGAGGCTAGTACATGATTAAGAAAGTTTTGGGTGTTGGAGAATCCGGTGGTGTGAATCATTATATCATCAGCAAAACTAATCACTAATTATGGGGGTGACTAGGCATAGCATTAAGTAATGCATTAATTTTGAATATGAACAGTGTGGGACTGAGCACACCTCCCCCTGTTGGGGGTTTCCCAATTCAAAGTCTTTAGTTACACTTCTATGTCCCCGGAAAACAACACAGAAAGATTTTCTGTTGGAAAGGTAGCCTTTAATCCAGCGGAGAAGCCATCCCCCAACATCCATTCTGGCAAGTTCACTAATTATTAATGTCGGTTGGCTACATCCCAAAGCGGATTTAAGGTCAAGGAAGGTAGGTAGGAGCTGCAGTTGTGCAGGGTGAGAAAGGTGGCTATGCATGATGCACGCTCCTTCCCTGCATGAAAAACCCTGTAACCGGGGAGACCCAAAAAATTTTTTGATTCTGTACATGAGCGATTAAAGGGAAACCAGATAACTTGTACAAGTGACGGCAAGAATAACATTTTCTCTAATCTAACATAAAAGAAAAAAGTGTTATGGGGGGGAACTGTAGAAAATTTTCCTTTCGTATGTATGTAAGTAAGTTTATTCAGGTATACACAAATACAGTTACATAGATTATCATACATAACAACATACGTGTAGAGAACCTAGGATAACCCAAAAAAGTCAGTGTGACTTATTTCCCATTGCCTTCACTCAGAGCTTCATTTCTTTCAAAATGATGTTAATGAGAATGGGAGTGTTCTTCTTTATTAATTCTACCGTATCAATGTAGAGACAACCTGAAAACAATGTAACTTGTACACAAACCAGACGTTTTACACTGTTTGTTTACAAAACTTACCTTCGCCTGGTTTACATAACTCTGCGCCTGTCCCCTCTCATGTACTCATTCTTTTTCTCTCTCATTTATTCGTTTTATCTCATTTACTTACTCCTGACCCTACATTAAGACTACAAATATTTTAAGGTAAGTAATGAGTGAACTGTATATACATTTTATTGCTATGGGATGCTTAAATATCATAGAATAGTATGTGTGGGTGGGGTGGCCTGGTATGGTAGCCCGGGCTGACACCATACATACCACACTTGATTTCTTACAATAAAAAACTACTTGTCTCACCTAGGGTTAAGACTATAAAATATTTTAAAGGGAAGTAAAGAGTGCACTATGTGTGTGTTGTACTTTTTTATTGTTTTTTGATGCCTGGTTCTATTGCTAACTTAATATATGTTAGTGTAAACTTGTTATCTAGTGTTTGTATGCATTTATAAGTGGAAAAAAAAGGGTGTTCCACTTTACGGCGGTTTCCGCTTTACGGCGGTTAGCCCGGACCTAACCTGCCATATAAGTGGGGCCCTCCGTATAAAATATATATTATATATATATTTTATAATATATATATATTTATATATATACATATATATATATATTTTATATATTATTTATATATATATATATATATATATTTTATATATATATATTATATTATTATTATAATCAAAAAGAAGCGCTAAGCCACAAGGGCTTATATAATATATATATATTATATTATATATATTCCATGGGGAAGTGGAACAGAATTCTTCCCCCGTAAGCCATGCCGTGTTGCAAGAGGCGAC
>NC_069429.1:38451912-38469724 GCF_026875155.1 Cherax quadricarinatus | reverse complement strand
TTCTTTTCTTGGGTCTATTTTTGAAGGAAGGGCATTTTACAGAAATTGAGTGATTTTGACTGGTTTTACAAAGAAAGGTCCCTTGAAATTGAGCTAAAAAAAAGTAGCAGAAATTTTTCGTTTTTTTACCAAACTTCAAAAAGTAAACAAATGTCCCAAAGGTGCAATACACGTCAACGGTGAGTTAATATTCTTTCACAAGTGCACCAAATAATATTTATACCATTTTTTACACAAATGCGTAGTCTGCATAACAAAATCTTTATATTTTGTGAAAAAAATTCAAAGGGGAAAGCAAAAGAATATAAGGGCCTTTGAGACTATAATGACTAGAAAAAATGTCATTTTAGTGCCGGAATGTCTTTCTTGTTTTTTTGGGCCCCCATTGGGAAATTGGGGCCTTTTGAAATTTGTGTGAAATTGGCAAAATTGCTAAATTTGACCCGTACTGGATAGTAAAATTTTATAAATAGGGTTTTTGAACCCATCGATAAAAAAATGGAGTTCTATCGAAATTTTCATTTTTTTTTGTCGACTAGTACAGTGAAATTGGCGAAAAGGGGGTCAAAGGGGGCAAATCCCCGATGCGAAAACATTCCCGAGACCGCTAACTTTGCGAGAGCAAAATTTCCCTAGTTTTCTATCAAATTTCAAATTTTTGGTGTCTTTTTTGTGGGGAAAGATTCTCTATTTTTTTCTAAGAGAAAAAAAATTTTTTTTTTTTTTTTTAAATTTGGCCGACCCTGAGAACGAGTTTGGGAGGGGCCCGTGCCCCCAAAAGGGGTTTAATGTAGGTTGGTTGGTGATTGATGGGTGGGAGGAGGGAAAAATTTGGGGTTGGTGTTAGTGTTTAGATGGGGAACCCCAACCCCTTTTAGGACTTGAATGGGAGCCTAAATATGCCTACCCACGGTATCCACTACGATTCTTAACTTTCAAACCAACCTTTGCGGGCCTTAAAATTCATTACATTCCATAGTTGCAAGCAAGTTCTTTTACCAAATCATTATGCACCCCGCCCACGCACTGCACTTTCGTATTTTGCAATTATCTCTTTCTTCATTTAATAGTCATTAGCACCTTTTTTCTCAAAGGGGTTTGGCCTAAAGCTTTCTTGGGGGGCCATGGTTACTTTTTTTGAAAAAACAAGCCCCAAAAAAACAGTATAATATGGATAACATGGAATGTACCAAAGTATCCTTAGATGCGCGCACAGGGCGGGTTGTAAACATGGCACACACAGGGCATTTCAGGCCACACTTGGAACGTTCGTACGAATGTATCGAATTTGGTTTTCCATCGAATGTCGGGCAAAAATTTTTCGTTAAAATGCATGGGAATGTCGGATTTATCAAATGCGATGCCGTGGGGGGTCCACTTTATATATTATATATATATATATAAAAATTATATAATATATATATTATATATATATATTTTATATATATTTATTATACAGTGGCCCCGACCGCAATATTAATCCTTTCTTGAGAGTCACGTTAATCGAAATTATCGTTATCGATTTAATTTTCCCCAAAAATTATGGAAATAAAATTAACAGGAAGACACCAAAAGCATTAAAAAAAAATTTTTTTTACCACGTGAAAATTAATTTTAATGCCACAACTGAAGAAGACATGCACATTACATGACATTACTTTTAAATTGAAGACGGGTGATGATCAGTGGGGGGGGAGGAGGGGAGGGGTTGATGGGTTAGTGTTTAGAAGGGAAACCCCTTCCATTAGGAATGAGGTGGAAAAGTCCTTTTTGGGGGTTTACTTCCCTTCTTCTTTTAATGCCACAGGACCAGCTTGAGAGTACTGGCCCTCTGTAGCTCAACATTCTTCCATGAGGCCGTACCTCTCTTTCCCTTTTTAGCATTCCTAAAGTGTTCAAAAAATTTTGTCAGGTCAAAATTTAAACACTTTTAGGTTTCAATTCTTCACTGTCATTACTCCCCGAATTCATGCCATATTTTTTAGCTGCTTTTGGTCCCAAAATTGCAGCCTCACCATGCCTTTTCACCTATGAAGCCCTCGATTCTTAAAAACTTTCAAGCCAACCTTTGCTGGGGTTTAAATTCATCAATTTACCCTAGTTGCTGGCATTTTTTTTAATTAAACCTCATGAACTTCCCAGCCTTTTCACATACGACGCTTGAGAATGCTTCTCCTGCTATCTGTTTTTCGTTTATCCCCACCAAAAACATCTCTCAAATTTTTATCATTGCGATCCTTTTTTTGAAAAATATTTGCACCTTTTGCAAGAACAGCTTCCCTTTTTTTCCGTTTTTTGGCCACAATAGTAGCGTGGTTGGTTGGGGTTTTTTGTACAATCTGGCCCCTCTGGCCGCACCCACTTTTATACTTAGCAAAGTCTCTTTTTTTCATATTATAGTAATTCTCACCCTTTTTGCTGTAGGGTTGGCACTAGAAGGTTTCTTGGGGCCCATGGTGACTTATTTTGCAGGTGCAATCACTAAAAAGGCTGTAATAATATGAAATGTTCCAATTTTATGCTTGGAAGCGACCGCGGTGGCTAGCTGGCTTGTAAACACTGGCCAGAAGTGGACGCTTCTCAGAATGAATGGTGTTGGTCGAGTTTTTTAGCGCTAGTTGAGGCAAAAATTTTGCGTTAAAATGTATCCCTGGTCGGATTTATCGTTAATCGTGCCATCATTGGGCGAGGGTCCACTGTATATATATGAGCTTACCATCGGACTTACGACCTGCTCGACTTACGACCACTCGACTTATGACCGTGTTTTTTATGCCAAATTTCTGGGAAATAAACAACTATTTGTGTTGTACACAGTGTTTATCCTAAACCTTACAGTATGAAATACAGTACTAACAACATAAAAAGTAAAGTAAAACATGAAATACCAAAATAAAACAATAAATTAAAATCATTACAAAAATGTGTTTATATTCAGTAGTAAAGTTCAACTTACAACCATTTCGACTTACGACCGGTTTCTTGGAACCAAACTCGGTCGTAAGTTGGATGGTAGGTAGTTATATATATATATATATATATATATATATATATTATATATATTTATATAATATATTTATATATATATATATATATAAAATATATATTTTATATATATTTATATATATATATATATATATATATATATTATATATATTATATATATATATATACACCTCCATCCAACTTACGACTGAGTTCGGTCTATAAAAGATGAGGTGAATCATAGAATTGATGATGGGAAAAGGGTTAGTGGTGCACTTAGGAGTCTGTGGAGACAAAGAACTTTGTCCTTGGAGGCAAAGAGGGGAATATATGAGAGTATAGTTTTACCAATGCTCTTATTAGTAAATTAAATCTGTACGGCGTGTCAGCGTGCCTCGTTGTGCTCTGGGTTTTTTCGTGTTTTCACGGTCGCTCTTACATGCTAGAACTTTAATTTGTGTCATCAATCCTATACGATACATCCCTCTAGCGCCTGGAACCAATCTTGGGCGGAAAACATTATATACTGAGTCAAAAAGGAGAATTAGTGTGCACTACCTAGCAGAGTTTACTGCCAGTGGGGAATCATAGGCCTGTGTTCCGTGTGAAAAAACAATAATAATTGAACTTTTCTTGTCAGAGGAAAGAAAGTCTCCCTGATAACATTGTGTATACATAGTGTATAGTGTATACTACAGTGGCTCCCTAGTATATTGATGATAAAGGCTGAAGTGTCATTTGAAAACAGGTGAATTTGTAAATGAAGTGATAAGCCTATAGAGGCAGGTGCCAGAAGTCGCCAGAAACTTAACACAGGTCAGCTGTTTTAATAATCTTCCTGGTCTGCTAGTGTACTCGCATATAATCTAGTGATACCAGTGAATAGCAGAATACGGTGTTGTAGTAGCAACTAACCAGTTTTATAATGGTACTTAGTGGAGTGGAGTGACTTTCATTAGTTTCTTTTTTCTTGAAATACCAGAAGTTACTGTGAATTTCATATAACCTGTAGTTACCAGCGGTCGCAATATACACAACGAGAAGCAATTATTACTACAGAAAAAGCGTCCTTCCTCCAAAATTTCCACCAGTCAACTATAGTGATAATATAGCATTTATTGTGGTGGAAACGAAAAGAAAAAACTAGAAAAGCTAGATACAGCGATTGATAAACAAGGGTTGTGGCTCGACCGTTCGTCATTGTAGGAGTTGAAGCAGTCACCGGTTTCTTCAACACGCAAGTTATACTTTTGTATCAATCAAATCACATATTACTCGGGTAGATAATTTCCAGTAGATCCTTCATGTGTTAGCTCAAATCACCGAACAGTATGTTTTAAATAAGTGACCCACTGATCAGATCAGATCGACTGGTCCGAATCCTTGACTGGTCCGAACCCTTGACTGGTCCGAACCCTTGACTGACTGGTTTCAAACGGATTCGTTGGACAATAAAGCAGACTGTAAATGGAGGGGGTTGTAGGCGCCCTTATCAAACACAAACAATAAATATAAAGGAACGTGCACGGTAAGCTGTCCAATATACAAAAACAGTTAGAAACAGAAATACAAATAGCTAGAGCTTCATTTAAGGAGGTTATTAATAGAATATTCAAGAGGTTGCTAGTAGAATTACAGTAAATCAACCATTCAAATCATTATGAAGCTCTGTGTAGTCTGTGGTCAATCAAACAAACGGGCTTCCACATGGATAAATTGTCATTTTTGTGGAAATTGGTGTCACGCCCCTTGTGCAGATATCCAAGAACTAGCTACAAGCAGTATTATTAAAACAGGGAAGTGTTTTTGGGTATGCCCAAATGAGATAAATCTGTGGACTAAAATCACAAGGGTATTAAAAGAGGATAACATCAAAGCTGCTTTCATAGACAACCTGGAAGCTTTCTACAACAGATGGGAACATAAAAAGTCTGGGCTGACTGGTACTGCTCTTGATACTGGCCATGTAGTCTGAAACTGTAAGGCTGGAGGCGAAGTCCTGGTAGTCAGTAAATGTGGGGCTGATAGTGCTGTCCTTGGAGACAGCAATGGTGAAGCTGGAGGTGCTGTCCTGGGAGACAGTAATGGTGAAGCTGGAGGTGCTGTCCTGGGAGACAGTAATGGTGAAGCTGGAGATGCTGTCCTGGGAGACAGTAATGGTGAAGCTGGAGGTACTGTCCTGGAAGACAGTAATGATGAAGCTGGAGATGCTGTCCTGGAGTTTACCTGGAGTTTACCTGGAGAGAGTTCCGGGGGTCAACGCCCCCGCGGCCCAGTCTGTGGCCAGGCCTCCTGGTGGATCAGAGCCTGATCAACCAGGCTGTTGCTGCTGGCTGCACGCAAACCAACGTACGAGCCACAGCCCGGCTGATCCGGAACTGACTTTAGGTGCTTGTCCAGTGCCAGCTTGAAGACTGCCAGGGGTCTGTTGGTAATCCCCCTTATGTGTGCTGGGAGGCAGTTGAACAGTCTCGGGCCCCTGACACTTATTGTATGGTCTCTTAACGTGCTAGTGACACCCCTGCTTTTCATTGGGGGGATGGTGCATCGTCTGCCAAGTCTTTTGCTTTCGTAGTGAGTGATTCTCATGTGCAAGTTCGGTACTAGTCCCTCTAGGATTTTCCAGGTGTATATAATCATGTATCTCTCCCTCCTGCATTCCAGGGAATACAGGTTTAGGAACCTCCAGCGCTCCCAATAATTGAGGTGTTTTATCTCCGTTATGCGCACCGTGAAAGTTCTCTGTACACTTTCTAGGTCGGCAATTTCACCTGCCTTGAAAGGTGCTGTTAGTGTGCAGCAATATTCCAGCCTAGATAGAACAAGTGACCTGAAGAGTGTCATCATGGGCTTGGCCCCCCTAGTTTTGAAGGTTCTCATTATCCATCCTGTCATCCTTCTAGCAGATGCGATTGATACAATGTTATGGTCCTTGAAGGTGAGATCTCTCGACATGATCACTCCCAGGTCTTTGACGTTGGTGTTTCGCTCTATTTTGTGGCCAGAATTTGTTTTGTACTTGATAAAGTTTTAAAATTTCCTTTGTTTACCATATTGGGAAATTAAAATTTCTCATCGTTGAATTCAAAATTTTTTTTTCTGCACCCCCACTAAAAGTTTTGGGGTTGGATGTTCCCCCGGGGAGCTTTGCAGTGTCTGCAAGGGAAGGGGACACTGTCATGCAGATTGGGTGTCTCTGAAAGGGAAAGGGAACCGGTGCTGTGGCTGACATCTTGTCTAGGGTCGGATATGAGGATGAGGAACAAGATGGGAGCGGTACTGTCCCTTGGGGGAACGGGGCTTTTCCCCGTAGCTGCCTCGGATTTTTCTCTTTTGGGAGGGACTACTCTCTGTGTTCTGTTAGTGGGGAAATTTATAGATCCATCAAACCCGATTTTTCCTTTTTTCCTTTGAAACGCTTTTTGTCCCGTTATTACGCCATGGCCCACACTTGTCAAAAGGTTTCCCAAAGCTGTATAAAATTACATCTGCATTTTTTTTGTTTTTAGTGCATTTAGGCTCTTGTGTAGTGACCCAAATAGTTGGGGGAAGACAGGAGGGACCTGTTTAAACCCATGTTGCCCTGGGTTGTGTAACTGATGGGTTTCAAAGATGGGTGGTGATCTTGCTTCTTAGGACCCTTTAAAAGTTTTTTTATATGGGATGTTATTTGCTATTGGTTTTGTAGTTCTTTGCTGTTGTTTTTACTGCCCCCTTTGTGGGTGGGGCTAGGGTCTGTTGTTTTTAGTAACTGGGGGGGCGCCCCCCCTTTGTCCATGTCCCTCTCCATAGGAGGGAAAAAAGGCTCTGATAGGGGCTTCTTGCAGTTCTTGATGAACACAGAGTTTATTGGCCCGGGGGGCAGAGTGCATGGGGCATGTTTTTTATCCCCTGTTCGAAGTCTTTTGGCGTCAGGATAACTTTGGGATGGGGCTTGTGTTCATCAAATTTGTGGGCTCTTCATAAAAAATTCATTTTGTCTTCAACTTTTCGGTTGGTTAGCGGCTGGAGACAGTAAGGGTGAAGCTGGGGTGCTTTCCTGGGAGACAGTAAGGGTGAAGTGGAAAATTTTGGGCCGGTTTTGTGGGGAAAATTATACGCGGGAAAGGAAATTTAAAAAAAAATGATCTCTTTGGGGACGGGGCCCGGGTTATTTAGGGAAAAAAGTGTAGTAAAAGGATAAGTTTAAATCCAATATTGAAAAACTAGAAATCCCGCGGAAATGGGCAAACAAGAGGATTTCCACTAGCAAATTTATTTTATTTACAAAAACAATGGTGGGAGCTCCTTTGGGTTGGGCTGGGGGAAGGATAGGAGTAAGACGGGGGGAAACTTGCACCAACGGGAATACAGTCACAAAAACCCCAAGGGGGAAAAAGGGAAAAACCAAGCCTGTCCCAATACTATGCACTTGGTTTTGCAGGCAGGGGAAATCTGGAAAAACAAAAGGGACTTTAAAATTGGGAACCCCCCTAGAAAATCCCCTGCCTATATGACAACAGGAAAATTTCAAACTCCCCTTTCCCGTATGCTTTTTCACCCTGAAAATTTTTAACCCCTTCCCGTACAGGAAAAAACTTTTGCTATAACTTAAAAATTTCCCGGGGATTCCATCTAAAGGGGACAAAAAAATACAAAACATCCAGGGGCCCTGGGGGAAAAATTGGGGAGCCCGAGGGCCCCTCAAGAGGGAGAGGTTTTTTAGTGCCAGGAAGAAAAAAAAAAATGGAAAAAAAATGGCAGGGAAAAAGTACACCAAAAAAAAGTCATTCCTGGAGTGGAAAACCCCCAAATCGATGGCCTCCACTCCAAACAAAAAGATACAGATACTTAAAGCCGGGAAAAAAAAAATTTCCCCCCCCCCCTACCCAACCAAAACACCAGTCCCTTTAAAATTCTTCTTTTTCAAATATTTCAGGGTTTTTAAAAACCAACAACAAAAAACAAAATAAACCCTTTTAAACCCTGGGGCTTGCAGAGGCCCAAAAACAATGTTCGCGGCTTTCACTGAACCCCCATAAAAGGGTCACTTGGGCAACCCAAATTTGGGGTCCCAAAGGGTTAAAAACTTTACAGATTTTGAAGAGTGGAAAAAGGGGAAAAGGGGGGGGGGGGTTTTGGGCCTTTTACATTGCAAAAAGTCACTTTTTTGCACGGAATGCTTAATGGGCCCCCAAATGATGTAGTGGAAGTTTTAGCAGTAAAGGGTTTTAGAACCAAAAAAATATTTATTGTGGGGTCTACAAGCCTCCGGTTTCAAAATCCCCCGCAATTCCAGGAACGCTGTTAAAAATTTACCACTGTCTGGGGAAAAAAATTTCCCGCTCCTGCACCCCAAAAATTTTGCTCCCGGGGGATTTCAAATTAAGGACCTAAAATGGGAGGAAATATAGCAAATAATATTGTTGCAGTTTAAAAAAACCCGGAGGCAGCTCTGATGAAAATCACACTCACCGAGCTTTTAAACTCTGCACAAAATTCAATTTTTTAAACCCGGGAAAAAATAGAGCCTTTTCTAGATTGGAGAATACACTAGACCTCTTTTCACTAACAATGTGAGGGGATACGGAAAAAGTCCCCATATCCCAAAAAAAATTACTAAAATCACAAAAAATTGGGTTTTTAGGGCATGTATGTGTGGAGCCCAGAAAGACTAATTTAGAAATAGTCACGAGGGGGGGCTTCCCAAATTCAACTTCCAAAAAAACCAAAAAAAATAAAGTGGGGAAAAAAGTAAACCAAGGGGCCTAACTGATATAAGTGGGGAAAAATTTCTAAGCAACACGACCCCAATTTTGCCCAGAACAGATTAAATTGGTGGCATCTGTTTGCAAAAGGCTTTTCCTTAAGAAGAAGGAGGAGGGAGTGTAAAAAAGAAAGAGGGGCAGGGGCCTCCCTTTACAGGCGACGGAAAAAAAAATAACAGAGCGGCCCAAAAGAGGTCAATTTTTCTGAAAAGCCCTAGGGAGCCCCTGGTCAGAAGAAATTGGGAAACAAACGAACTTAAAACTAAAGGAATCCTTTAGGGGGTCAGGGGAAATTTCGGGAAAAAAAATAAAAGCCATAAAAGAAAAATTTAAAGAAACCCAAAATATTTCTTTTTCCCATGCCAAAACAAAGTCGAGAACAACGTTTCCCGTAAATTGGGGCCCCTTAACTTAAACAAGATGGGTCCTACACAGATGACAGCAAGAAAATGAGTGAGCTACTCAAGTCCCAATATGACTCAGTTTTTAGCAAGCCACTAACCAGTCTTAGAGTCGAACATCAAAATTAATTGTTTATGAGAGAGCCACAAAATTTGATTAACACAAGCCTATCCGATGTTATCCTGACGCCAAATGACTTCGAACAGGCGATAAATGACATGCCCATGCACTCTGCCCCAGGGCCAGACTCATGGAACTCCGTGTTCATCAAGAACTGCAAGAAGCCCCTATCACGAGCCTTTTCCATCTTATGGAGAGGGAGCATGGACACGGGGGTCGTCCCACAGTTACTAAAAACAACAGACATAGCCCCACTCCACAGAGGGGGCAGTAAAGCAACAGCAAAGAACTACAGACCAATAGCACTAACATCCATATCATAAAAATCTTTGAAAGGGTCCTAAGAAGCAAGATCACCACCCATCTAGAAACCCATCAATTACACAACCCAGGGCAACATGGGTTTAGAACAGGTCGTTCCTGTCTGTCTCAACTATTGGATCACTACGACAAGGTCCTAAATGCACTAGAAGACAAAAAGAATGCAGATGTAATATATACAGACTTTGCAAAAGCCTTCGACAAGTGTGACCATGGCGTAATAGGGCACAAAATGCGTGCTAAAGGAATAACAGGAAAAGTCGGTCGATGGATCTATAATTTCCTCACTAACAGAACACAGAGAGTAGTCGTCAACAGAGTAAAGTCCGAGGCAGCTACGGTGAAAAGCTCTGTTCCACAAGGCACAGTACTCACTCCCATCTTGTTCCTCTTCCTCATATCCGACATAGACAAGAATGTCAGCCACAGCACCGTGTCTTCCTTTGCAGATGACACCCGAATCTGCATGACAGTGTCTTCCATTGCAGACACTGCAAGGCTCCAGGCGGACATCAACCAAATCTTTCAGTGGGCTACAGAAAACAATATGAAGTTCAATGATGAGAAATTTCAATTACTCAGATATGGTAAACACGAGGAAATTAAATCGTCATCAGAGTACAAAACAAATTCTGGCCACAAAATAGAGCGAAACACCAACGTCAAAGACCTGGCAGTGATCATGTCGGAGGATCTCACCTTCAAGGACCATAACATTGTATCAATCACATCTGCTAGAAAAATGACAGGGTGGATAATGAGAACCTTCAAAACTAGGGAGGCCAAGCCCATGATGACACTCTTCAGGTCACTTGTTCTATCTAGGCTGGAATATTGCTGCACACTAACAGCACCCTTCAAGGAGGTGAAATTGCTGACTAGAAAATGTACAGAGAACCCTTCATGGGCGCGATATCGGAGATAAAACACCTCAATTACTGGGAGTGCTTGAGGTTCCTAAACCTGTTTTCCCCTGGAAGCAGGCGGGAGAGGTACATGATTATTACACCTGGAAATCCTGGAGGGACTAGTACCGAACTTGCACACGAAAATCACACATACGAAAGAAAAAGGGACTTGGCAGACATGCACCATCCCCCCCAATGAAAAGCAGGGGTTGTCACTAGCACTTTTACGAGACCATACAATAAGTGTCAGGGGCCCGAGATGTTTTAACTGCCTCCCAGCATACATAAGGGGGGAGTACCAACAGACCCCTGGCAGTCTTCAAGCTGGCCTGGACAAGCACCTAAAGTCAGTTCCTGACCAGCCGGGCTGTGGTTCGTACGTTGGTTTGCGTGCAGCCAGCAGCAACAGCCTGGTTGATCAGGCTCTGATCCACCAGGAGGCCTGGTCACAGACCGGGCCGCGGGGGCGTTGACCCCCGGAACTCTCTCCAGGTAAACTCCAGGTAATATGGGTGTGAAGCATGGGTGATGAATGTTGCAGCGAGGAGAAGGCTGGAGGCAGTGGAGATGTCATGTCTGAGGGCAATGTGTGGTGTGAATATAATGCTGAGAATTCGTTGTTTGGAAGTTAGGAGGAGGTGCGGGATTACCAAAACTGTTGTCCAGAGGGCTGAAGAAGGGTTGTTGAGGTGGTTCAGACATGTAGAGAGAATGGAGTGAAACAAAATTACTTCAAGAGTGTATCAGTCTGTAGTGGAAGGAAGGCGGGGTAGGGCTTGGCCTAGGAAAGGTTGGAGGGAGAGGGTAAAGGAGGTTTTGTGTGCGAGGGGCTTGGACTTCCAGCAGGCATGCGTGAGCATGTTTTATAAGAGTGAATGGAGAGAAATGGCTTTTAATACTTGACATGCTGTTGGAGTGTGAGCAAAGTAACATTTATGAAGGGGTTCAGGGAAACCCGGGAGGCCGGACTTGAGTCCTGGTGATGGGAAGTACAGTGCCTGCACTCTGAAGGAGGGGTGTTAATGTTGCAGTTTAAAAACTGTAGTGTAAAGCACCCTTCTGGCAAGACAGTGATTGAGTGAATGTTGGTGAAAGTTTTTCTTTTTTGGGCCACCCTACCTTGGTGGGAATCGGCCAGTGTGATAATAATAAAAATAATATAAAATTGTATATATTAATATATATTTTATATATATATATATATATATATAATATATTATATTTATATATTATATATATATTATAATATATTTTATATATATTATATAGTATATGTAGTATATGTAAGGTAGTAGGTTGGTAGAGAGCAACCGCCCTGGGAGGTATTACTGTCCTGCCAAGTGATTGTAAAACTAAAGCCTGTAATTGTTTTACGTGATGGTAGGATTGCTGATGTCTTCTTTCTTTCTCGTAAACATACAAGATTTCAGGTATGTCTTGCTACTTCTACTTACACTTAGGTCACACTGCACATACATGTACAAGCATATATACACACACCCCTCTGGGTTTTCTTCTATTTTCTTTCTAGTTCTTATTCTTGTTTATTTCGTCTTATCTCCATGGGGAAGTGGAACAGAATTCTTCCTCCGTAAGCCATGCGTGTTGTAAGAGGCGACTAAAATGCCGGGAGCAAGGGGATAGTAACCCCTTCTCCCGTATAAATTACTAAATTTAAAAAGAGAAACTTTCGCTTTTCTCTCTGGGCCACCCTGCCTTGGTGTGATACGGCCAGTTTGTTGAATATATATATATATATATATATAAATATATATATATATATATATATATTTATATATATATATATATATAAAATATATATATATATATATATATATATATATATATATATATATTGGTGTGTGTGTGTGTGGTGTGTGTGTGTGTGTGTGTATACACTGCCCAGTGAGTGTAAAACTGAAGCCTGTAATTGTTTTACACGATGGTAGGATTGCTGGTGTCTTTTTTTCTGTCTCATAAACATGCAAGATTTCATGTACGTCTTGCTACTTCTACTTACACTTAGGTCACACTACACATACATGTACAAGCATATATATACACACCCTTTTGGGTTTTCTTCTATTTTCTTTCTAGTTCTTGTTCTTGTTTATTTCCTCTTACCTCCATGGGGAAGTGGAACAGAATTCTTCCTCCGTAAGCCATGCATGTTGTAAGAGGCGACTAAAATGCCGGGAGCAAGGGGCTAGTAACCCCTTCTCCTGTACATATTTCTAAATGTAAAAGGAGAAACTTTCGTTTTTCCTTGTGGGCCACCCTGCCTCGGTGGGATATGGCCAGTGTGTTGGTAGAGAGCAACCACCCTGGGAGGTATTACTGTCCTGCCAAGTGATTGTAAAACTAAAGCCTGTAATTGTTTTACGTGATGGTAGGATTGCTGATGTCTTCTTTCTTTCTCGTAAACATACAAGATTTCAGGTATGTCTTGCTACTTCTACTTACACTTAGGTCACACTACACATACATGTACAAGCAGATATATATATACTCCTCTGGGTTTTCTTCTATTTTCTTTCTAGTTTTTGTTCTTGTTTATTTCCTCTTATCTCCATGGGGAAGTGGAACAGAATTCTTACTCTGTTAGCTATGCGTGTTGTAAGAGGCGACTAAAATTCTGGGAGCAAGGGGCTAGTAACCCTTTTTCCTGTATAAATTACTAAATTTAAAAGGAGAATCTTTTGTTTTTCTTCTTGGGCAACCCCGCCTAGGTGGGATACGGCCGGTGTGTTGAAAGAAAAGAAAGATGTATACAGTGGAACCTTGACTTACGAGTGCCCCCAACATACGAGTTTCTTGAGATACAAGCCGTCAATCGGTCGATTTTTAGCTCTGAGTTAAGAGCGAACATTTGAGTTATGAGCCAGCTCCCCCCACCCCACCCGCTTCCCCCTCAACCCAAAACCTGGACACCTCTCTTGTTTATCTGTGATTTCATGTTTAATTCCATGGAAATCATCCTCTTTATCTTCTCAGCACTGTCCTTTACACTTACATTCTTAGGACCCATGGTTAGAAAAGTGAAATTTGCCCAAATGACTGTAAAAATGTAAGCAAAGCAGGAGAGAACTGCTGCCACAGGTAGATAAACACTGCACTGAGTTGGCTTCATTCTGAAGCTCTCATTGTTATAATAATGTATTATGATTATTAATTTAGGCAACTGAAGCTTTATTGTTATTGTAATAATTATTATTATTGATAATTTAGGGAAGTGAAGCTCTATCATTTTAATTATTATTATTATTTTTATTATTGTTATTAATATTATTAATAGGTGTATAGTCCTTGTGGCTTAGCGCTTCTTTTTGATTATAATAATAATATTCTTAATAATTTAGAGAAGTTGAGCACATCCAGTTCCCTACATTAAGAGCCCCTCACCAGCACCAAGGTTCCTTCACACTGCTCAGGGGCTCCTACATTAAGAGCCCCTCACCAGCACCAAGGTTCCTTCACACTGCTCAGGGGCTCCTACATTAAGAGCCCCTCACCAGCACCAAGGTTCCTTCACACTGCTCAGGGGCTCCTACATTAAGAGCCCCTCACCAGCACCCAAAGGGTTTCCCTTCACACTGCTCAGGGGCTCCTACATTAAGAGCCCCTCACCAGCACCAAGGTTCCTTCACACTGCTCAGGGGCTCCTACATTAAGAGCCCCTCACCAGCACCAAGGTTCCTTCACACTGCTCAGGGGCTCCTACATTAAGAGCCCCTCACCAGCACCAAGGTTCCTTCACACTGCTCAGGGGCTCCTACATTAAGAGCCCCTCACCAGCACCAAGGTTCCTTCACACTGCTCAGGGGCTCCTACATTAAGAGCCCCTCACCAGCACCAAGGTTCCTTCACACTGCTCAGGGGCTCCTACATTAAGAGCCCCTCACCAGCACCAAGGTTCCTTCACACTGCTCAGGGGCTCCTACATTAAGAGCCCCTCACCAGCACCAAGGTTCCTTCACACTGCTCAGGGGCTCCTACGTTAAGAGCCCCTCACCAGCACCAAGGTTCCTTCACACTGCTCAGGGGCTCCTACATTAAGAGCCCCTCACCAGCACCAAGGTTCCTTCACACTGCTCAGGGGCTCCTACATTAAGAGCCCCTCACCAGCACCAAGGTTCCTTCACACTGCTCAGGGGCTCTTGATATACGGAATTGGATATATGCTCTTATTCCCTAAATAAATAATAATAGTAATAATAATAATAATAATGACAGAGCTTTAGTTCTCTAAATTATCAATAATAATAATAAATAATAATGATTATTATTATTACAATGATGTTAGAGCTTGTTCCCTAAGTTAATAGTAATAATAATAATTATTATACTAAAGCTTCAGTTCCCTAAATTATCAATAATAATAATTATTATTATTTTACAATAACGATAGAGCTTCAGTTCCCCAAATTAATAATAAAAATAATAATAATAATAATAATAATAATAATAATAATAATAATAATGTGCATAATACATATTTTATTATTTTATTATCACACTGGCAGATTCCCACCAAGGCAGGGTGGCCCGAAAAAGAAAAACTTTCATCAGAGTACAAAACAAATTCTGGCCACAAAATAGAGCGAAACACCAACGTCAAAGACCTGGGAGTGATCATGTCGGAGGATCTCACCTTCAAGGACCATAACATTGTATCAATCGCATCTGCTAGAAAAATGACAGGATGGATAATGAGAACCTTCAAAACTAGGGAGGCCAAGCCCATGATGACACTCTTCAGGTCACTTGTTCTATCTAGGCTGGAATATTGCTGCACTCTATCAGCACCTTTCAAGGCAGGTGAAATTGCCGACCTAGAAAATGTACAGAGAACTTTCACGGCGCGCATAACGGAGATAAAACACCTCAATTATTGGGAGCGCTTGAGGTTCCTAAACCTGTATTCCCTGGAACGCAGGAGGGAGAGATACATGATTATAACACCTGGAAAATCTAGAGTGACTAGTACCGAACTTGCACACGAAAATCACCCACTACGAAAGCAAAAGACTTGGCAGACGATGCACCATCCCCCCAATGAAAGCAGGGTGTCACTAGCACGTTAAGAGACATACAATAAGTGTCAGGGGCCCGAGACTGTTTCAACTGCCTCCAGCACACATAAGGGGGATTACCAACAGACCCCTGGCAGTCTTCAAGCTGGCACTGGACAAGCACCTAAAGTCAGTTCCGGATCAGCCGGGCTGTGGCTCGTATGTTGGTTTGCGTGCAGCCAGCAGCAACAGCCTGGTTGATCAGGCTCTGATCCACCAGGAGGCCTGGTCTCAGACCGGGCCGCGGGGGCGTTGACCCCCGGAACTCTCTCCAGGTAAACTCCAGGTAATCATTCACTCCATCACTGTCTTGCCAGAAGGGTGCTTTACACTACAGTTTTTAAACTGCAACATTACCACCACTCCTTCAGAGTGCAGGCACTGTACTTCCCATCTCCAGGACTCAAGTCCGGCCTGCCGGTTTCCTGAACCCCTTCATAAATGTTACTTTGCTCACACTCCAACAGCACGTCAAGTATTGAAAACCATTTGTCTCCATTCACTCCTATCAAACACGCTCACGCACGCCTGCTGGAAGTCCAAGCCCCTCGCACACAAAAACTCCTTTCCCCCCTCCTCCAACCTTTCCTAGGCCGACCCCTACCCCTCCTTCCTTCCACTACAGACTGATACACTCTTGAAGTCATTCTGTTTCGCTCCATTCTCTCTACATGTCCGAACCACCTCAACAACCCTTCCTCAGCCCTCTGGACAACAGTTTTTGTAATCCCGCACCTCCTCCTAACTTCCAAACTACGAATTCTCTGCATTATATTCACACCACACATTGCCCTCAGACATGACATTTCCACTGCCTCCAGCCTTCTCCTCACTGCAACATACATAATACATATGTAATAATTCAGAATCCTGCCGCTAGTTGGTGCAGCTGATGTTTACATTGCTGTCAAAGCAGTTCTCTCCTGATTTGCTTACAATTTTTACAGTCATTTGGCCAAATTTCACTTTTCTAACCATGGGTCCTAAGAAAATAAGTGTAAAGGACAGTGCTGAGAAGAAAAATATGATGATTTCCATGGAATTAATGCATGAAATCATAGATAAACATATGCAAGGTGCATGAGTTGCGGATTTAGCCAGACAATACAAGCGCAGTACTACATCTACTATATGTACCCCTCAAGGAAGGTTCCTTGATGTTGGTGAGAGGCTCTTGATTTAGGGAATTGGGTCTGTGCTCCAGTTTACTGAATTAAGCCTGAATGCCTTCCACATCCCCCCCCAGGCACTGTATAATCCTACGAGTTTAGCGCTTCCCTTGATTATAATAATTTACTATATGTACGATACTAAAGCAGCAGGATTCGTTAAATGCTATAGTGCCAGCCAAGGGCGTTACAATAACGTCTAAGCTGCAAACCTCTGTCCATGAAAAGATGGAGAAGTTGCTGCTGATGTGGTTGAGAGACAAGCAGCTCACAGGAGATACCATTATGTTCATTGAACATAATTGTATCAATTATGTTCAATGTGTAAGTACATATACACTTTATATAAACAGTTTATTATTTCTTTACATTCTGTAGTATATTATGATTTATTATGTGTTTATATACGATATTTTCAGTGCTTTCCTTAGAAAAATAGTGATCTATTGCAGCTAGCCTCAAAAATACTCTGTTTTCTCTTACAATAGGAGCACGGGAAGATATTCTCAGTATATACACACAGGAAATGGCAGACATCTTAGCTGCTGCCTCTGTCACTGTATTATGGCCTATTTTATTAATTCTAGAGTATATCATGTTTCTGTGTTAATTATATTGTTTATTATGCCATATTAGATGAATTGTGATAGACAAATAAGCTGTATAGTTGATAATAGCATCATATTCAAGTATTTTTTTCTTGGCTCTCCAGAGTTCAGGAATGGATTAATGGCTTTTCTGTTAATTTAAATGAGGAAAATTAATTTGTTATATGAGCAAACTCAGTTACGAGCTAGCTCCTGGAGCGGTTTAAACTCGTAAGTCAAGGTTCCACTGTATATTATAGGTAGTAGGTTCGTAGACAACAACCGCCCATGGAGGTACTACTGTCCTGCCAAGTGAGTGTAAAATGAAAGCCTGTAATTGTTTTACATGATGGTAGGATTGCTGGTGTTCTTTTTTCTGTCTCATAAACATGCAAGATTTCAGGTACATCTTGCTACTTCTACTTACACTTAGGTCACACTACACATACATGTACAAGCATATATATACACACACCTCTCTAGGGTTTTTTGCTATTTTCC
>NC_069429.1:38404217-38451412 GCF_026875155.1 Cherax quadricarinatus | reverse complement strand
GAACATCTTTAAAAGAAATTCTTTACCCTGTAAAAAAAAATTTAAGTTTAGAGAAACCCCACACAAGGGCGAAACATCCCTTTTGTATGATGGAGTATCTCGTTTTCTGCAGAAGGGAATTTTAGATTTAGAAAATATACAAGAAATAGGAGAGTGTGCCTCTTCAAGGGAGGCTCCTTGGCGTGGTGAAGAGACTCTTGGTCTGAGAAATTAGACCTGTTGGTCTCCTTCCTCAGACTGAACCTAATTACCTATAATCCCCCATTCTCTATCCTATCCTCCCATTTTCCTTTCCTCCTCCTCCCTCCCCATCCCTCCCTTATTTCCTTCCTCTTTTTGGCTTTTGGGATTCTTCCCACAGGCCTATTGATTCCTAGGTAGGGGGAAGGGTACCGGGGTCAATCCCATTCCATTGAGGTTCTTGGCGGTGGTGTAGTTTGCCATGGAATCTGGATCGCCTTGGAATGTCCTGTTCCCTCTCCAGTCTCCTAGGGGTGGCTTTGGGTGTCCTTCAGGTGACAGGTGTAACTCTGGAGGCCGCCTTTTGGATTCCAGGGGTGGTGGCCAAAGGTGTGCTTTGTGGCAGATATCCAGCTGCCCTCTCTTTTGTTCACTTGGAGTTTTACCTGGAGTTTACCTGGAGAGAGTTCTGGGGGTCAACGCCCCCGCGGCCTGGTCTGTGACCAGGCCTCCAACGTAGCTCAGCAGATGTGAAGTTGCTATCCTGGATTCCTGGTTTACTGGCATGAAGGGTAGGGTATGGCAGCAAAATAGTCCGTAAATGGAATACCTCTATAAGAAACTGGTAGGTCATGTACTGCTGACCGCGCAGCAGTGTCTGCCTGTTCATTGCCCTGTACGTCAACATGACCAGGGACCCAACAAAAAGCAATATCTTTATGCTTGGTAAAGATGCGGCGTAGCCAAAGTTGGATACGGAGGACTAAGGGGTGAGGTGTATCAAATTTTTGTATAGCCTGTAAAGCACTAAGGGAGTCTGAGACAACCACAAATGATGACACAGGCATAGATGCAATACAGATAAGTGCTGTAAGGATGGCATATAATTCAGCAGTAAAAATACTAGCCGAAGATAGTAAATGCCCCTGTACGACGCTGTCCGGAAACACTGCTGCGAATCCTACGCCGTCAAAAGACTTAGAGCCATCTGTGTACACAGCAATGGCATGAGAATGAGAGTGAAAGTGATCAAGAAAAAGAGAGCGGGAAGCGACCGTAGACAGTTGGGCTTTCGAGCAAGGGAGGGAGAAAGAACAGACTCGAACAGCTGGAACTTCCCAGGGGGTAGGGAAAAGTGAGATGCTACATGTACATAGAAAGGTGGTAGTTGAAGAGAAGACAAGAGCGAATGAAGGCGAAGAGAGAAGGGACGGAGTAAACAGGGGCGGCGAACAAATAAAGAATGTCTACTAATATCAGTGACCATTCTATAAATGGAAGGATTGCGGAGATCATGAGAGCGTACATAGTAGCACAGGCAATGGGCATCACGGCGATCGGATAAGGATGGAACGTTCGCTTCTGCATAGAGGCTCTCGACAGGGGAAGAGCGGAAAGCACCAAGGCATAAACGTAATCCTTGGTGATGAATGGGGTTAAGGCTAGAGAGAGTAGCAGGAGATGCCGCTGAATAGATCTGGTCACCATAATCAAGTTTCGATAAAATAAGGGTGGAATGTAGGCGAAGGAGGGTTCGACGATCAGCTCCCCACGAAAGATGAGCAAGGGTTTTAAGAAGGTTCAGCCGGCTGTGACAAGTTGCCTTCAGAGCGGTAATGTGAGGTTTCCAGGATAACCTACGATCAAAGAGGAGGCCCAGAAACTTGACTGTATCACGTTCAGGGATACGGGAGCCATAGAGGTACAAAGGATGATCGGAGATGACAGAGCGTCTAGTGAAAGTGATTTGGTGGGTTTTAGTGCTGGAAAATTTAAACCCACGTGTGGTGGCCCAATTGGAAACACGGTCGATTGCATGTTGGAGAGAAACTGTAAGGAGGTGACAGTCAGCGCCTGCACAGGCAATAGTGAAGTCATCAACATAGAGTGATGACCAAATATTTGATGGAAGACTAGAGGCCAAATCATTAATAGCAAGGAGAAAAAGTGTTGTGCTCAGAACACATCCTGGGGGACACCTTCAGCTTGGATAAAGTCCGGGGAGAGCACATTATTAACCCGAACACGGAAATGCCTGTCAGTTAAAAAGTTCTTAAGGAAGGATGGTAGATTGCCTCGAAGGCCTAAGGAGTGGGCTTGGGCTAAAATATTATACCTCCAAGTTGTGTCATATGCCTTCTCAAGGTCAAAAAATATGGCAATAACTGAGTGGTTATTCGCAAAGGCATTACGAACATACGTATCCAAGCGTAGTAAGGGGTCTATGGTAGAACGTCCCTTACGAAAGCCATATTGACGAGTGGAGAAACTGTTGTGTGTCTCTAAATACCACACTAAACGTCTATTTACTAGGCGTTCCATTACTTTGCAAACTGCACTGGTAAGAGCAATTGGACGATAGTGGGAGGTTTCATGTCCCATAGTGCCTGGTTTGCAGAAAGGGAGAACAATGGCGGATTTCCACAGCTGTGGAAGAACTCCTTGTGACCAAATAAGATTGTAAAGGCGTAATAGGACTGCAAGGGCTGACTGATGTAAATGTTGTAGCATACGAATATGAATGTCGTCGGGCCCAGCTGCCGATGATCGACAAGCTGAGAGTGTTGCCTGTAGTGATACTGGTCCTGTGGGGAGCAGCAGCAGGATAATACTGCACCACCTCTTGGGGCCCTTAACAACAACAACAGTTTGGTGTGTGTCATGGGCGCCAACACATGGTGTGTGATTCTCTCCTACTATATCCATTTATCAGTGATGCAGATTACATGGTGAGTTTAAAGGTATTGCCTGCAGCAGAACAACAAGCTACAACCCTCAAAGCAATGGTCAAGTGGAGCGGTTCAATGGTACTATATGGAAGGCAGTTACAATGACATTGAAGTCGCGCAATCTACCTATTCAACACTGGCAAACTGTCCTACCTGATGCTCTTCACTCTATTAGATCACTGCTGTGCACAGCTACTAATGCAACCCCTCATGAAAGACTCCTCAACTATTCACGTCGTTCCTCTACGGGAGCCTCCGTGCCCACTTGGTTATGTCATCCTGGACCCGTTCTTCTGAAGAGTCACCGTAGGATGAACAAGACGGATCCTTTAGTGGAAGAGGTAGAGCTCCTGCAAGCTAATCCACATTACGCCCACATTCGCTACCAAAATGGTGAAGAGACTACAGTATCTACAAGACATTTAGCCCCAGTTGAAATCCCTATTAGTGTGGAATCTCAAGATACACCAATAGATGTGAAAGATGCTTCGTTTTCTCCTGGAAAGCCCCTTGAGACTACCCCTATGGAAATAGAGGATTCTGCTCCAGCAGTTAATCAAACCCCGCTGGAAAATATCGAACCTGGTGAAGAGGCTCAAGGGCTACGAAGGTCGGGACGTGTACATCGCCCACCTAACAGTTTGGGAGATTACTGTCTCTGATATTTTAGAAGGGGGAGATTGTAGTGATACTGGTCCTGTGGGGAGCAGCAGCAGGATAATACTGCACCACCTCTTGGGGCCCTTAACAACAACAACAGTTTGGTGTGTGTCATGGGCGCCAACACATGGTGTGTGATTCTCTCCTACTATATCCATTTATCAGTGATGCAGATTACATGGTGAGTTTAATTATTATTATAATCAAAAAGAAGCGCTAAGCCACAAGGGCTATACAGCGCTGCAGGGTAGGGAAGGAAGCAAGGGAATTGGATGGCAGAAGGGAGGGGGGATGATCAGCAGGTTACAGAAAACAGCGGGGCAGGGGATAGTACGGGGGTAGAGGGTAGCATGGTGAGTTTAAATATGTGGCCTGTAGTTATAACTTTTCTCTTGACATATTCAAGACATCACCATCCCTGTAGAAGCCATTATTAGATGTACTAGTCATTATATTTTGTTGTTGCAGAAGTATTATGAAGATTCTATGTTCAATAAAGCCTAGAGATAAGGCCTGTGTTTCTATCACAACATTGCCTCCATTTCTTGAAGTGTAAAAGGCACATTATACTGTTCTTCTCTGAGAGAAGAAAAGTCCAAGGGTGCTAACTCTCTGGCAGACTTTGAGGAAAGAAATGAGGGGCATAGATGGAGTCCCTGAGAAATACGGACCAGATGATTGCCAATTTCATTGGCAACATCTAGTGGGTTTGCTATATCAACACCGGCAACCCGCAGAACAGGAGTCGGGTCAGGAGAATATTTACCACTCAGTTTTCGTACTTTTTTCCAGACTGCACTCATAGAGGAAGCAGAGGTGATGGTGGAGACATAATCTCGCCAGCAAGTGCGTTTAGCATCATGGATGACACGGCGAGCGATCGCAGGGCTTCTGTTTAAAATCAAGGAGTCGCTCTGTGGTTCTATTGTACCGGGTACCTGCCCCATCCCAGCGCTTTTCAAACGTACTGCACGAGCACAAGCAGGAGACCCCCAAAGGCACGCATTTCTGAAATGCCTGCCCGAAGTTTGGGGTATAGAATGAGAAGCTCCGGTGAAAACGGAGATGAGAAGAGGTGTAAAAGCCATCGATGTAGGACAAAAGAAGGAACCTCTTTAAAAACAGTTAGGTGTGAGTAAAGGTTCCAATTTGCCTAAATTAAATTGCCAGCGTGGGGTGTGAAGAGGTGGCGAATATGAAGGGGAAGTAAGAGATTGGGAAAAATGATCACTGTCATGTAAGTCCGGGAGAACAGACCAAGTGAAGTCTAATGCGGCAGAGGAAGAGCAGACTGAAGATCGATGCAAGAGAGAGTATGAGTCCGAGGATCAAAATGGGTGTGAGTACCTGTATTTAAAACATGGAGGGGTGGGGGGCAAGAAAAGCCTCTAACTAAAATTCCACGGGAAATCACAGTGAGACCCCCCCCAGAGGAAATGGTGGGCATTAAAATCCCCAAGTAACAGAATCGGTGGGGGTAATGACGAAACAAGGAAGGGCAAAATCCGGAATAGATAATGCACGAGAAGGAGAGAGATATAAAGAACAGAGCGTATACCACCTATGTAAGTGGATACGGGCTGCTGTGTAATGCAGCGAAGTATTGAACAAATAGCTGATGGTACGGAATATCATGCGGAGAAAAAGGGGCACTTTCATTAAAGGTCCCCATCAGGAAAAGGATCTGAAGAATACAATAAATTATAGTCTGAGATTTTGAGAAATAACAGCAGAGTGAAATTTTTGGTTCCTGTAAGAAAAACACCAACAGGGGCAAACTGGGAGGTAACATCTGAAGCTCACCCCGATTACCCCTAGGCCGCGTATATTCCACTGTAAAAAGGCCATGATTGGCAATGATAAAGATACTTGAAATCCACAGGTAAGGGTTCCTATGGACTAGAAGGGTTAAAAAAGTCCACATGCGGAGGCAGTGGAAAATTTTTCAAGCAGCAAAGGGAAAACGGAGCGCTGGAAGAAAGGAGTTGCGCAGATGGAGCAGAGGAGAGAGAAAGAGGGGAAGGTGGATCAGTTGTCCATTGACGGTTTTGGTCTCTGCAATATATCAGAGATTACTTCAAGTGTTTCGGAATTCAGAGATGTCGTATGGGAGACAATATTGGGAATGGTAGGGGGAGGGATGAGTAAAGATTGGAACTGAAATTGGACTGTACCAAGGTAGGGGGGGCGGAAAGGGTGGAGGGAACTGGAAAAGCGTGGCAGGGGACAGAAGAGGCAGGAACCTGGGAGGTGGCAGAAGAGGAAGAAACTTGGGAGGGAACAGGGGAGGAAGGTACATTACGAGGAGGAGGGTGAACCCTGCATTTGTAACTGAGCCAGTGAGGGGGAAGAACTAGGGAAAGAGACAGGGAGGTAAAATAAAGGAGGTGGAAGATGGGTAGGAGGTGTTCCCGGGAACCTTTTTTTGACTTTTGAGAAGTAGAGGGACGTTTGGGAGGAGGTGTCGAAACGAGTCCGTCGATACTGAGGCTTGTGAGAGAGAACTCGAAGAAGCGAGATTAGACTGAGGCTTGAAGTAGGGACGTCTGAGCTGAGGACAGCAAAAGGATTAGATACAGGAGTGATTATGGGAGAGGTAACCACAGGGGTGGGTGTAGAAGATGGGATAACTAGAAGTGGGCAGACGTTTTGAAACAGGGGAAAAAGAAACACGTGGGAGTCTCCCTTGGAGGCGGAGATGAGAAACTGCCATGGCATAAGGGAGACCTTCTGTCTCTTTGAGGTAACGGATTTCCCGCTCGTTTAAATAGACCTGAAAAACGGCGAGAGTACGAAGGGTGAGCCTCTTGACAGTTAAGGCAAGAGGGGGATCGATTGCAAGACGTATTAGAATGGTCATCGGCCCCCACAGACTGGGCATTCGGCGATAGATCTGCAAAATTTTGCTGGATGGCCAAATCGCCAGTAATTTCTACACTGTTGTGGTGTAGGGATCACCTTTCGAACTTGTAACCGATGTCCTGCTATGTAAACTGAGGATGGGGGTTTTTGGCTGTCAAAAGTTAAACGAGCCCCATTGCTAGGGTATCGTTCTCCGCCCACGGGCAGGAAGAACGTAAGTGTCTACCTTGAGGATTGGAGATCTTGGGGTTCCAGCTGTTCTAGAATGTCGGTGCCACATGTCTGGAAATTTTGTTGAACTATGGAATGGGGCAGAATGACGGTACCACTACAAGAATTGAGGGAATGATGTTTTTCAAGAGTGACAGGAAGAGTATCGATATGGGAAAGACAGAGAGCTCATGAGCCTGGGTAGCATTCTGTACGGTAATGATGCCATACCGCTCTTAAGAGCATGAAAAGAAATATCTTTACCAACATGGTGTAAGGAGTGCCTTTCCAATACTATGGTCGAAAGATAGGCAGTAGAGGAAGTTGGTCGTAAAGTGAAGAATTTGTCCACTGTTCAGTCTGAAACTGAGCGTGGAAAGGTAGTGAAGGGCGTGTCGATCGTTTCTGAGAAGAACGAAAAGGTGGAGAAGTATCATCAGCAGGTTTAAATTTTCGTTGACGTTTAAGGCGTGGGACCAGAGTTGGTCCAACGTGGAACGGGTCGGCGATTTGAAAATTTCCGCACCGTAGAGGGGAGGCCGGAAGCATAGTCAGAGGAGAGCGAAGGTCCGATAAATCGAAGGATCCCGTCGAGGCCTCATACCTGAACGGGTGAGGAAACAGCACCGGGAATAGGTACAGAGGATGAGGAATGTATGAAGAGTGGTCCAAAGACGAGGCGGGTCAGAAAAGGGGGGCGGTATCAAGAAGGGGCCCGGGGGGACCAGGTTCATGGACTAGGGCTGCCATGGGTTAGGTTACTTCTTTCTTTTTGTTTTTAAGAAAAAAAAAAAAGAAGAAAAGAAAATAAAAATAAAAAAAAGAAAAAAAAAAGGGGGGAAACCCCGGGGAGGATAGGTCCTAGGAGGAATGAAAGGGCCAGAAATCTCCCTCCGCGCCCAAGAGGAGCTCAGCACCGCAAGTAGTGCAGATGCAGCATGGAACCCGTGCCATACCCTACCCATCATGCTAGTAAACTAACAATCCGGGATAGCAACCTCACATCTGCCAAGCTACCTCGGTGGACAAAAGAGGGGGCGGCCGGATACCGCCCCCCAAAGCATATCTCCTTCAGCCACCCCCCCTGGAATCCGAAAGGTGGCTTCCAGAGATACACTCGTCGCCCGAAGACACCCAAAGCTACTCCGGGATACCGAGAGGGATCGGACTTCCCCAGGCGATCCAGATTCCACGGGAAACTACCCACTGCTAAGAAAACCTCAACGGAATTGGGGTGGACCCCTGTATCCTTTCTCCTACCCAGGAACTAGCGCGTCTGTGGGAGAAATCCCAAAGGACAAAAAAGGGAAGGGCAAAAGGGAGGAGTGGGGAGGAGGAGGAGGAAAGGAAAAAGGGGAGGATGGGGAGGATGGATAGGGGAGGGGAGATTGGGGGGTAATTAGGTTCGGTCTGAGGAAGAAGACTGATAGGTTTAATTCATCAGACCAAGAGCCTCTTCACCACGCCAAGGAGCCCCCCTTGAAGAGGTTGTCAACCATAGCACTTCTGGTATTGATAACCTTAACAAGTCTTCTTCAAAGATGAGAGAAGCAGTGCATTCTTGTCAACCATAGCACCTCTGGTATTGATAACCTTAACAAGTAAGACAACACATGCTTCAAAGATGAGAGAAGCAGTGCATTCTTGTCAACCATAGCACCTCTGGTTTTGATAACCTTAACAAGTAAAACAACACATTCTTGTCAACCATAGCACCTCTGGTATTGATAACCTTAACAAGACAACACATTCTTGTCAACCATAGCACCTCTGGTATTGATAACCTTAACAAGGCAACACATTCTTGTCAACCATAGCACCTCTGTATTGATAACCTTAACAAGTAAGACAGCACATTCTTGTCAACCATAGCACCTCTTGTATTGATAACCTTAACAAGTAAGACAAGACATTCTTGTCAACCATAGCACCTCTGGTACTGATAACCTTAACAAGTGAGACAACACATTCTTGTCAACCATAGCACCTCTGGTATTGATAACCTTAACAAGTAAGACAACACAGGCTTCAAAGAACTCAATTCCTCACATTTGAACAATAGAAACAGAAACAAAAAGACTATATAGATATAATTAAAGTTTGTTAAGTTCTATCATTGTTGTGGGAATATTTATAATACTATTAAAAGAATGAACAGTCTTAGATTTATAGTATTGACACCAGTGTTCTCTTACTGCACTTATTTCACTACTGTTGTTCACTGAATATTTCATTGCTGTTGTTCATTGAATATTTCACTACTGTTGTTCACTGAATATTTTACTACTGTTCTTCTTTCTTTCAACACACCGGCCATATCCCACCGAGGTGGGGTGGCCCAAAAGGAAAAACTGAAGTTTCTCCTTTTACATTTAGTAATATATACAGGAGAAGGGGTTACTAGCCCCTTGCCTCTGGTATTTTAGTTGCCTCTTACAACACGCATGGCTTATGGAGGAAGAATTCTGTTCCACTTCCCCATGGAGATAAGACGAAATAAACAAGAACAAGAACTAGAAAGAAAATAGCAGAAAACCTAGAGAGGTGTGTGTATATATATGCTTGTACATGTATGTGTAGTGTGACCTAAGTGTAAGTAGAAGTAGCAAGATGTACCTGAAATCTTGCATGTTTATGAGACAGAAAAAAGGACACCAGCAATCCTACCATCATGTAAAACAATTACAGGCTTTCATTTTACACTCACTTGGCAGGACAGTAGTACCTCCATGGGCGGTTGTTGTCTACAAACCTACTACCTATAATATACAGTGGAACCTTGACTTACGAGTTTAAACCGTTCCAGGAGCTAGCTCGTAACTGAGTTTGCTCGTATAACAAATTAATTTTCCTCATTTAAATTAACAGAAAAGCCATTAATCCATTCCTGAACTCTGGAGAGCCAAGAAAAAAATACTTGAATATGATGCAATTATCAACTATACAGCTTATTTGTCTATCACAATTCATCTAATATGGCATAATAAACAATATAATTAACACAGAAACATGATATATACTCTAGAATTAATAAAATAGGCCATAATACTGTGGCAGAGGCAGCAGCTAAGATGTCTGCCATTTCCTGTGTGTATATACTGAGAATATCTTCCCGTGCTCCTATTGTAAGAGAAAACAGAGTATTTTTGAGGCTAACTGCAATAGATCACTATTTTTCTAAGGAAAGCACTGAAAATATCGTATATAAACACATAATAAATCATAATATACTACAGAATGTAAAGAAATAATAAACTGTTTATATAAAGTGTATATGTACTTACACATTGAACATAATTGATACAATTATGTTCAATGAACATAATGGTATCTCCTGTGAGCTGCTTCTCTCTCAACCACATCAGCAGCAACTTCTCCATCTTTTCATGGACAGAGGTTTGCAGCTTAGACGTTATTGTAACGCCCTTGGCTGGCACTATAGCATTTAACGAATCCTGCTGCTTTAGTATCGTACATATAGTAAATTATTATAATCAAGGGGAAGCGCTAAACTCGTAGGATTATACAGTGCCTGGGGGGGTGTGGAAGGCATTCAGGCTTGATTCAGTAAACTGGAGCACAGACCCAATTCCCTAAATCAAGAGCCTCTCACCAACATCAAGGAACCTTCCTTGAGGGGTACATATAGTAGATGTAGTACTGCACAACACTAGTCTGGCTAAATCCGCAACTCATGCACCTTGCATATGTTTATCCATGATTTCATGCATTAATTCCATGGAAATCATCATCTTTTTCTTCTCAGCACTGTCCTTTACACTTATTTTCTTAGGACCCATGGTTAGAAAAGCGAAATTTGGCCAAATGACTGTAAAAATTGTAAGCAAATCAGGAGAGAACTGCTTCGACAGCAATGTAAACATCAGCTGCACCAACTAGTGGCAGGATTCTGAATTATTATTACATATGTATTATGTATGTTGCAGCGAGAAGGCTGGAGGCAGTGGAAATGTCATGTCTGAGGGCAATGTGTGGTGTGAATATAATGCAGAGAATTTATAGTTTGGAAGTTAGGAGGAGGTGCGGGATTACAAAAACTGTTGTCCAGAGGGCTGAGGAAGGGTTGTTGAGGTGGTTCGGACATGTAGAGAGAATGGAGCGAAACAGAATGACTTCAAGAGTGTATCAGTCTGTAGTGGAAGGAAGGCGGGGTAGGGCTTGGCCTAGGAAAGGTTGGAGGGAGGGGGTAAAGGAGATATATATATATATATATATATATATATATATATATATATATATATATATATATATATATATATATATAATATATATATATATACAGTGGACCCCCGATGGCATCGACATTTGATAAATCAGACATTCGATGCATTTTAACACAAATTTCGCCTCGACATTCGATGGAAAACCAGACATTCGATACGATTCGTACGAGACGTGTCCAAGTGTGGCCTGAACTGCCCTGTGTGTGCCAGTGTTTACAAGCCAGCCAGTGGGCGCGCATCTAAGGATACATTTGGTATATTCCATGTTATCTATATTATCACTGTTTATGGTGCTTGTTTTTGCAAAATAAGTAACCATGGGCCCCCAAGAAAGCTTCTAGTGCCAACCCTTAGAGAAAAAAGGTGCTAATGACTATTGAAATGAAGAAAGAGATAATTGCAAAGTAAGAAAGTGGAGTGCGTGTATTGGAGTGCATGATGATTTTGTAAAGAAATTGCTTGCAACTAGTGGAATGTGAATGAATTTAAGGCCAGCAAAGGTTGGTTTGAAAGATTTAAGAATTGTAGTGGCATACACAGTGTGGTAAGGCATATTGAGGCTCCCAGTTCAAGTCCTAAAGGGGATTGGGATTCCCCATCTAAACACTAACACCAACCACATTCTTCCCTCCTCCCATCCCATCAATCACCACCAGACCTACATTAAAGGTAAGTGTCAATTATTCTATTGTTATTAATCTATTGTTATTGTAATTATTCTATTGCATTAAACTTAATATTTCATGTGGTAAATTTTTTTTTCCATACTTTTTGAGTGTCTTGCACAGATTAATTTGATTTCCATTATTTCTAATGGGGAAAATTAATTCGACTTTAGATATTTTCGACATTCGATAGCTCTCTGGAATGGATTAGTATCGAATGTCGAGGGTCCAATGTATGTGTGTATATATATATATATATATATATATATTATATATATATATATATATAGTAGTAGGTTGGTAGACAGCAACCACCCAGGGAAGTACTACCGTCCTGCCAGATGACTGTGAAACAAAAACCTGTAACTGTTTTGCATGATGGTAGGATTGCTGGTTTCTTTTTCTGTCTCATAAACACGCTAAGATAACAGGGATATCTTGCTACTCCTACTTACACTTTGGCCCACACTTCACAGACACGCACATGCATATATTATATACATACATCTAGGTTTTTCTCCTTTTTCTAAATAGCTCTTGTTCTTTTTATTTCTTCTTTTGGTCCAGGGGAAGTGGAAAAAAATCTTTCCTCCGTAAGCCATGTGTGTATGAGGCGACTAAAATCCCGGAGCAAGGGGCTAGTAACCCCTTCTCCTGTATACAATTACTAAAAAAGAGAAGAAGAAAAACTTTATAAAACTGGGTTGCTTAAATGTGCGTGGATGTAGTGCGGATGACAAGAAACAGATGATTGCTGATGTTATGAATGAAAAGAAGTTGGATGTTTCCCGGCCCTAAGCGAAACAAAGCTGAAGGGGGTAGGGGAGTTTCAGTGGGGGGAAATAAATGGGATTAAAACTGGAGTATCTGAGAAGAGTTAGAGCAAAGGAAGGGGTAGCAGTAATGTTAAATGATCAGTTATGGAAGGAGAAAAGAGAATATGAATGTTAAATTCAAGAATTTTGTGGATTAAAGTAAAGGTTGGATGCGAGAAGGGTCATAATAAGCGTTTTATGCACCTGGAGAAGAGAGGAATTGCAGAGGGGAGAGAGAGATTTTGGGAGATGTTAAGTGAATGTATAGGAGCCTTTGAACCAAGTGAGAGAGTAATTGGGGTAGGGGACTTGAATGCTAAAATAGGCGGGGAAAAATTTTAGAGAGGGTGTGGTAGGTAAGTTTGGGGTGCCAGGTGTAAATGATAATGGGAGCCCTTTGATTGAACTTTGTATAGAAAGGGTTTAGTTATAGGTAATACATATTTTAAGAAAAAAGAGGATAAATAAGTATACACGATATGATGTAGGGCGAAATGACAGTAGTTTGTTGGATTATGTATTTGGTAGATAAAAACTGTTGAGTTTGACTTCAGGATGTAAAAAGTTTATAGAGGGGCCACAGATATATCAGATCACTTTCTAGTTGTAGCTACAACTGAGAGTAAAAGGTAGATGGGATACAAGGAGAATAGAAGCATCAGGGAAGAGAGAGGTGAAGGTTTATAAACTAAAAGAGGAGGCAGTTAGGGTAAGATATAAACAGCTATTGGAGGATAGATGGGCTAATGAAGCATAGGCAATGGGGTCGAAGAGGTATGGGGTAGGTTTAAAAATGTAGTGTTAGAGTGTTCAGCAGAAGTTTGTGGTTACAGGAAAGTGGTGCAGGAGGGAAGAGGAGCGATTGGTGGAATGATGATGTAAAGAAGTATAAGGGAGAAAAAGTTAGCATATGAGAAGTTTTTACAAAGTAGAAGTGATGCAAGGAGGGAAGAGTATATGGAGAAAAAGAGAGAAGTTAAGAGAGTGGTGAAGCAATGTAAAAAGAGAGCAAATGAGAGAGTGGGTGGATTTATCAACAAATTTTGTTGAAAATAAGAAAAAGTTTTGGAGTGAGATTAACAAGTTAAGAAAGCCTAGAGAACAAATGGATTTGTCAGTTAAAAATAGGAGAGGAGAGTTATTAAATGGAGAGGTAGAGGTATTGGGAAGATGGAAGGAATATTTGAGGAATTGTTAAATGTTGTGAAGATGGGGAAGCTGTGATTTCGTGTATAGGGCAAGGAGGAATCACATCTTGTAGGAGTGAGGAAGAGCCAGTTGTGAGTGTGGGGGAAGTTCGTGAGGCAGTAGGTAAAATGAAAGGGGGTAAGGCAGCCGGGATTGATGGGGTAAAGATAGAAATGTTAAAAGCAGGTGGGGATATAGTTTTGGAGTGGTTGGTGCAATTATTTAATAAAAGTATGGAAGAGGGTAAGGTACCTAGGGATTGGCAGAGAGCTGCATAGTTCCTTTGTATAAAGGCAAAGGGGATAAAAGAGAGTGCAAAAAAATTTTAGGGGGATAAGTCTGTTGAGTGTACCTGGTAAAGTTTTATGTGAGTTATAATTGAAAGAATTAAGAGTAAGACGGGAATAGGATAGCAGATGAACAAAGGAGGCTTTAGGAAAGGTAGGGGGTGTGTGGACCCGGTGTTTACAGTGAAACATATAGTGAACAGTATTTAGATAAGGCTAAAGAGGTCTTTGTGGCATTTATGGGTTTGGAAAAGGCGTATGACAGGGTGGATAGGGGGGGAATGTGGCAAAATGTTGCAAGTGTTTTGGTGTAGGAGGTAGGTTACTGAAAGCAGTGAAGAGTTTTACGAGGATAGTGAGGCTCAAGTTAGAGTATGTAGGGAAAAAGGGAAAATTTTTTTCCCCGTAAAAGTAGGCCCCTTTGACAAGGATGTGTGATGTCACCGTGGTTGTTTAATATATTTATAGATGGGGTTGTAAGAGAAGTAAATGCGAGGGTCTTGGCAAGAGGCGTGGAGTTAAAAAATAAAGAATCCCCACAAAGTGGGAGTTGTCACAGCTGCTCTTTGCCGATGACACTGTGCTCTTGGGGATTCTGAAGAGAAGTTGCAGAGATTGGTGGATAAATTTTGGTAGGGTGTGCAAAAGAAGAAATTAAAGGTGAATACAGGAAAGAGTAAGGTTATGGGGGATAACAAAAGATTAGGGATGAAAAAATGAATATCATGATTGGGGGAGAGAGTATGGAGGAGGTGAACTTTATTCAGAATTTGGGAGGGGAGTGTCAGCGGATGGGTCAAAGAAAGTTAGGTGGAATCATGAATTGATGAGGGAAAAAGAGTGAGTGGTGCAATTAGGAGTCTGGGAGACAAGAACTTTGTCCGGGAGGCAAAGAGGGGAATGTATGAGAGTATAGTTTTACCAACGCTCTTATATGGGTGTGAAGCGGGGGTGAGAATGTTGCAGTGAGGAGAAGGCTGGAGGCAGTGGAGATGTCATGTCTGAGGGCAATGTGTGGTGTGAATATAATGCAAGAATTCGTAGTTTGGAAGTTAGGAGGAGGTGCGGGATTACCAAAACTGTTGTCCAGAGGGCTGAGGAAGGTTGTTGAGGTGGTTCGGACATGTAGAGAGAATGGAGCGAAACAGAAATGATTCAAGAGTGTATCAGTCTGTAGTGGAAGGAAGGCGGGGTAGGGTCGGCCTAGGAAGGGGTTGGAGGGAGGGGGTAAAGGAGGTTTTGTGTGCGAGGGGCTTGGACTTCCAGCAGGCATGCGTGAGCGTGTTGAAGGAGTGAAGGGGAGACAAATGGTTTTTTAATACTTGACGTGCTGTTGGAGTGTGAGCAAAGTAAAAATTTATAAAGGGGATTCGGGGAAAACCCGGCAGGCCGGACTTGAGTCCTGGAGATGGGAAGTACAGTGCCTGCACTCTGAAGGAGGGGTGTTTAATGTTGCAGTTTAAAAAACTGTAGTGTAAAGCACCCTTCTGGCAAGACAGTGATGGAGTGAATGTGGTGAAAGTTTTTTCTTTTTCGGGCCACCCTGCCTTGGTGGGAATGGGCCCGGGTGTGATAATAAAAAAAAAAAAATAATAAAAAATATATATATATATATATAATATATCTATATATATATAAATATATATATATATATATATATATATATATATTCTCCATGGGGAAGTGGAACAGAATTCTTCCTCCGTAAGCCATGCGTTTTTGCAAGGGGCCCGACTAAAATGCCGGGAAAAAGGGGGCAAAGTAACCTCTTCTCCTGTACATATTACTAAATGTAAAAAGGGAAAAAACTTTCGTTTTTCATTTTGGGCCACCCCGCCTCTGTGAGATATGGCCAGTGTGTTGAAAGAAATATATTAAAATATATATAAATATATATAAATATATATATATATATATATAAAAATTATATATATATATATATATATTTATTATCACACTGGCCGATTCCCACCAAGGCAGGGTGGCCCGAAAAGAAAAACTTTCGCCATCATTCACTCCATCACTGTCTTGCCGAAAGGGTGCTTTACACTACATTTTTTAAACTGCAACATTAAACACCCCCCCTTCAGAGTGCAGGCACTGTACTTCCCATCTACAGGACTCAAGTCCGGCCTGCCGGTTTCCCTGAACCCCTTCATAAATGTTACTTTGCTCACACTCCAACAGCACGTCAAGTATTATAAACCATTTGTCTCCATTCACTCCTATCAAACACGCTCACGGCAGCCTGCTGGCAGTCCAAGCCCCCGCACACAAAACCTCCTTTACCCCCTCCCTCCAACCTTTCCTAGGCCGACCCCTACCCCCCCCTTTTTTCCACTACAGACTGATACACTCTTGAAGTCATTTTTGTTTTGCTCCATTCTTTCTAAAATGTCCGAACGACCTCAACAATCCTTCCTAAGCCCTCTGGACAACAGTTTGGTAATCCCACACCTCCTCCTAACTTCCAAACTACGAATTTTCTGCATTATATTCACACTGCACATTGCCCTCAGACATGATATCTCCACTGCCTCCAGCCTTCTCCTCTCTGCAACATTTATCACCCATGCTTCACACCCCTATAAAGAGTGTTGGTAAAACTATACTCTCATACATTCCCCTCTTTGCCTCCAAGGACAAAGTTCTTTGTCTCCACAGACTCCTAAGTGCACCACTCACCGTTTTCCCCTCTATCAATTCTATGATTCACCTCATCTTTCACAACCCATTCACTGACACATCCACTCCCAAAAATCCCGAATACATTCACCTCCTCCATACTCTCTCCCTCCAATCTGATATCCAATCTTTATCACCTAATCTTTTTGTTATCCTCTAACCTACTCTTTCCTGTATTCACTTTTAATTTTCTTCTTTTGCATACCTAACCAAATTCATCCACCAATCTCTGCAACTTCTTCAGAATCTCCCAAAGCACAGTGTCATCAGCAAAGAACAACTGTGACAACTCCCACTTTATGTGTGATTCTTTAAACTTTTAACTACATGCCTCTTGCCAAGACAATCGCATTTACTTTCTTACGACCCCCTCTATAAATATATTAAACAACCACGGTGACATCAACATCCTTGTCAAAGGCCTACTTTTACTGGGAAATAATTTCCCTTTTCCTACATACTCTAACTGAGCCTCACTATCCCGTAAAAACTCTTCACTGCTTTCAGTAACCTACCTCCTACACCATACACCTGCAACATCTGCCACATTGCCCCCCTATCCACCCTGTCATACCCCTTTTCCAAATCCATAAATGCCACAAAGACCTCTTTAGCCTATCTAAATACTGTTCACTTATATGTTTCACTGTAAACACCTGGTCCACACGCCCCCTACCTTTCTAAAGCCTCCTTGTTCATCTGCTATCCTATTCTCCGTCTTACTCTTAATTCTTTCAATAATAACTCTACCATACACTTTACAAGTATACTCAACAAACTAATCCCCTTATAATTTTTTTGCACTCTCTTTTGTCCCCTTTGCCTTTATACAAAGGAAACTATGCATGCTCTCTGCCAATCCCTAGGTACCTTACCTCTTCCATACATTTATTAAATAATTGCACCAACCCTCCAAAACTATATCCCCACCTGCTTTTAACATTTCTATTTTTACCCCATCAATCCCGGCTGCCTTACCCCCTTTCATTTTACCTACTGCCTCACGAACTTCCCCCACACTCACAACTGGCTTTTCCCTCACTCCTACAAGATGTTATTCCTCCTTGCCCTATTCACGAAATCACAGCTTCCCTATCTTCATCAACATTTAACAATTCCTCAAATATTCCCTCCATCTTCCCAATACCTCTAACTCTCCTCTCCTATTTTTAATGGACAAATCCATTTGTTCTCTAGGTTTTCTTAACTTTTTAATCTCACTCCAAAACATTTTCTTATTTTGAACAAAATTTGTTGATAACATCTCACCCACTCCTCATTTGCTCTCTTTTTACATTGCTTCACCACTCTCTTAACCTCTCTCTTTCTCCATATACTCTCCCTCCTTGCAACACTTCTACTTTGAAAAACTTCTCATATGCTACTTTTTCTCCCTTACTACTCTCTTTACATCATCATTCCATCAATCGTCCTCTTCCCCCCTCACCCACTTTCGTAACCATATTATGTATATATAACATATTTATATAAAAATATAATATAAAAAAATTTTATATATATAAAATTTATATATATATATATATTATATATATATTTTTTTTTTTTTTAACAATCGCCCTCTCCCACCGAGGCAGGGTGACCCAAAAAAAAAAGAAAAACCCAAAAAAAAAAAAAACTTTCCCATCACAACACTTTTACAACTCAACTTTTAATACTTTTTTGCAATCTCAAAGCAATATTTTTTAAAAGCATTCTTAAAGATACAAAAACATATCCCTAACTCCAATATAAACCCCCTTTTAAAAAGTGCACATTTGTCTTCCCATTTCCCCAACTCAATCCCTTTTAATAAAATAACTGGTTTCCCCTAATCCCCTTCCAAAAAATTTTACCCCCCATCCAAAAGATCGTCGGGTCCCAATAATTCGTCTCCATTCCCCCTATCAAAACACACCATGCAACTTCTGGAATCCCAAGCCCTCGCCCACAAAACCCCCTTTACCCCCCTTCCAACCTTTCGAGGACGCCCCCTCCCCCTCTTTCCTTCCCCTATAGTTTTTATATGCTTTCCATGTCATTCTATTTTGATCCTTTCCTCTAAATGCCCAAAAACACCTCAAAAACCCCCTTTTTGCCCTCTGACTAATCTTTTTTTAAACCCCACACCTTCTCCAAATTTTCCCAACTCCGAATTTTTGCATAATTGAGCACACATTGCCCTTACAGGACACTCCACTCCCTCCAACCGCCCCTTGTGCTGCATTACCCCCCAAAGTTCACTCCATAAAAAGGTTTGGTATACATACTTCATACATTCCCTTTTTTCCCTCCATAGAAACTTTTTTTGACTCCACATAACCTCAACCACCCTCACCTTTTTTTCCCTCATAAATTCATGATTAACCTACCTTCATAAATCCATCCGCCGACATCAACTCCCAATATCTGAAAACATTCACTTCTTCATACCCTCCCCCCCAAATTTTTGTATCCAATTTTTCTTATCTAAATCTTTTGTACCCTCATCCCCTTTACTCTTTTCTATTTCACTTTCAACTTCTACCTTTACACACATTCTCAAACTCATCCAAACCTTTGCAATTTTTTTTTAAAATCTCCCATAAGCACATTTTCACCCAAAAAAAAGTAACTGTGTCAATTCCCGTTTTGAATTTGTTTCCCCCATAATTTAACCCACCCCTTCCCAAACACCCTAGCATTACTTCTTTTACAACCCCATCTTAAATTTAAATTTAAAAACCCTGGTGACATTTCACATCCCGTCAAGACCTACTTTTACCGGGAATAATCTCCCTCTCTTCTAACACCCAACCTGACCTACTATCCTCATAAAAACTCTTACAGCATTTATAAATTACCCCCATCCAAAAAAATTGCAACATCTGCCCCATTGTCCTCATCCACTCTATCATATGCCTTTTTCTAAATCCATAAATGCAATAAAAAACTTCCCTACCTTTTTCTAAATATGTTCCATATATGCTTTTAATGTAAACCCCTTGATCACCATCCCCTCCCACCGAAGCCCCCTTGTCGTCCGCAAATTTTACATTTTTGTCTACCTCAAATTCTTTCAATTATAACCCACCCTTACTTTTCCTGGTATACCAGTAACTTATTCCCTATAATTTTTACAATCTCTTTTGTCCCCTTTTTTCCCTTTTTTTTAAAGGGAATTTCAGCTCCCCCCCCAATCCCCGTACCTTTCCCCTCTTCATCATTTATAAACAAAAGTACCAACCACTCCAACACTATATCCCCCCCCTTTAACTTTCGTCATGATCCCATCAGTTCCATGCTTTACCCCCCTTTTCATTTTCAAAAACCTCACGTCCCCCCACAAAACATTCTGCTCTTCTCACTCCTAAAAGAGGTAACCTCCCTGGCCATCTGAAATTTCCGCCCCCCTTTTTCCTCAAAAATTTTAAAAATTCCTCAAAATATTCTCGCCATTTCCTAATACCCCTTTTTTAAATTGTTTAACTCACTCCAAAAATTTTTTCTTATTTTCATTTAAAAATTTTTTGACAGTGCCCTCCCACCTTTTACTGCTCTCCTTTTGCACTCTCTCACCACTCTCTTTACCTTTTTTTTACCCCCATATACTTGCTCTCTTATAACACTTCTGCTTTGTAAAAACCCCTCATAAGCTACCTTTTTCCTTTTTTTCACACCCTTTACTTCTTTTCCACCATCACTCCCTTTCCTCCGCCCCCCCCCCTCCTAAAAAAAACCACAAACTTCTCCCCCACATTCAATACTGCTTTTTAAAACAATTCCAACCCTTTCCCCCCCCCCCACTACCATTTTTTGCACTCCCCCACCTTTCTCCAATAGTCCTTATATCTCCCCCAAAATTTCCTCCCCCCCTTATTTTATACACTTTAAACCTCCCTCTTACTTGTTGTTGCCACCTTCCTCTTTTCCCTCTACCTCTTATTTAAAACGTAGCTACAATAAAAATGATCTGAAATATAGTTCCCCTCTATAAACTTACACCTGAGCCCCCCATAAACCCTTTTTTACCCACCAATAATAACAAACAAACTTTTTCATTACGGTACACATCCCTTGTATATTTATTTATCCTCTTTTCATAAAATATGATTAATTTATTACCAAATTTTTTTTCTACACAAGTTTAAATTTAAAAGGCTCCCCATTTCCCTTTACCCCTGGCCCCCCAAAAAATTTTTATCTACTACTCCCTCCATAACATTTTTCCCCCACTTTAGCATTGAAATCCCCAACCACCATTACTCTCCACTTGATTAAAAACTCCCCACGCTTTTCACTCAACTTTCCCCAGAACTCCTCTCTCCTCTACACTTTCTCTTCCCCAGTCTACCCTTATATAACCCCCTTTTCACACCAATCTTTATTTTACTCCACTAATCCTTAAATTTATGCATTTGTATCCCTCTTTTCCTGCCATATCTTATCCTTCAACTTTATTGCTACTCCTTCTTTAGCTCTAACCTTTTTAAAACCCCCTGCCTAACCCATTTTTTCCTCCACTAAACTCCCCCATCCCCTTCGTTTTGTTTCACTTAAAGCCGGGGAATCCAGTTTCTTCCTATAACATCACAATCATCTTTTTCATCATTTGCACAAAAAATCCACGACATTCAGACTTCCCACTTTGACAATTTTCTTTTTTTTTTATTTTTTTTAGTAATCTTTACAGGTAAGGGGTTACCCCTTGTTCCCGGCTTTTTAGTTGATTTTTTACAACCGCATGGCTTACAAGGAAAGATTCTTATTCCCTTCCCCAGGGATATAAAAGGAAAAGTAATAAGACCAAAAACTTTTAAGAAAAAAATCAAAGAAAACTCAGAGAGTGTGTAAAATAAACTTGTAATGACGTGTAGTGTGACCTAAGTTAAGTAAAGTAGCAAGACGTACCTGTAATTTTGCATTTTTTATGAGACAGACAAAAGACACCAGCAATCCCCAAACAGTAAAAAAATTTTACAGGTTTTCTTTTTACACCACTTGGCAGGTGGTAGTACCTCCCGGGGTGGTTCTTCACCAACCAACTACCATAATATATATTATAATCTTTCTTCTTTCTTTCAAACACCGGCTTACCCACCAAGGGGGGGTCCAAAAAAGGAAAAAAAACAAAAGTTTCTCCTTTAATTTTAGTAATATATACGGGAGAAGGGGTTTTACTACCCCCTTGTCCGGCTTTTTTAGTCGCCTCTTAAAACAGCAGGCTTACGGAGGAAAAAAAATTCTGTCCACTTCCCATGGAGATAAGGGAAAAAAACAAGAATAAAAACAAAAAGAAAAAGAAAAAAACCCAGGGGGGTGTGTTTATATGTGCTTTAAATGTATGTTTGTGACCTAAGTGTAAGTAAAGTAGCAAAACCCCTGTAATCTTGCATATTTATGGACAGACAAAAGACACCAGCAACCCCTCCCATCATGTAAAACAATTACAGGCTTTCATTTTACACTCACTGGCAGGAGGGTAGTACCCCCCTGGGGTTCTGTCTACCAACCTACACCTATAATAATAAAATAAATTTTATATTATTTTTTATTTATTATCACCTCCCCTTCCCACCAAGGCAGGGGGGCCCAAAAAAAGAAAACTTTCCCACATTCACTCCATCATGTCTTGCCAGAAGGGGCTTTACACTACAGTTTTTTTAAAATGCAACATTTAAAACCCCTCCCTTTAGAGTGCAGGCACTGTACTTTTCCCCCCTCCAGGACTCAAGTCCCGGCCCGCCGGTTTCCCCGAACCCTTAAAAAATTTTTCTTTGCTCACATCCAACAGCACGTCAAGTATTAAAAACCATTTGTCTCCATTCACTCCCATCAAACACGCTATGCATGCCGCTGGAAGTCCAAGCCCCCGCACACAAAAAAACCCCTTTACCCCCCCCCCAGCCTTTCCTAGGCCGACCCCTACCCCCCCTTCCTTCCACTACGATGATACACTCTTGAAGTCATTCTGTTTCGCCCATTCTCTCTACATGTAACCCAAAACCCCAAAAAACCCCTTTCCCCAGCCCTCTGGGCAACAGTTTTTTTTTAATCCCCCCCCACCCCCTAACTTCCCCAAAATACGAATTCTCTGCATTATATTTACACCACACATTGCCCTCAACAGACATTTTTCCCCCCCCCAGCCTTTCCTCGCTGCAACATTTTATCACCCCCCTTTACACCCATATAAAAGCGTTGGTAAAAAAATACTTCATAATTCCCCCCTTTGCCTCCCAAAGGGCAAAGTTTTTTGTCCCACAGCTCCAAGTCACCACTCACTCTTTTTTTCCCCCATCAATTCAAAGATTCACCTCATCTTTCATAGGGCCCATCCGCTGCACGTCCACTCCCAAAAATCTGAATACTTCACCTCCTCCAAACTCTCTCCCCCCAATCTGTATTTTAAACTTTCATCACCAATCTTTTTGTTATCCCATAACCTACTCTTTCCTGTATTCACCTTTAATTTTCTTCTTTTGCACACCCAAACCAAAAATTTATCCACCAATCTCTGTAACTTCTCTTCAAATCTCCCAAGAGCACAGTGCATCACAAAAAGCAGCTGTGACAACTCCCCCCTTTGTGTTGGGTTCTTTTTCTTTTTAACCCCCCCTCTTGCCAAAAACCCCTGCATTTAAATTCTCTTACAACCCCATCTATAAATATATTAAACAACCACTGGCATCACCATCCCTTTTTAAGGCCCTTTTACTGGGAAAATTTCCCTCTTTCCTAAAACTCTAATTAGCCCCCACTATCCTCGTTAAACTCTTCGCTGCTTTCGTAACCTACCCCTACACCATACCTTGCAAATCTCCACATTGCCCCCTATCCACCCTGTCATACGCCTTTTCCAAATGCTAAATGCCCCAAAACCCCTTTACCTTATCTAAATATTTTCACTTATATGTTTTCCCCGTAAACACCTGGCTACACACCCCCTACCCTTTTCCTAAAACCTCCCTTTTTTCATCTGCTTCCTTTCTCCGTCTTACCTTAATTCTTTCAAAAAACTCCCATACACTTTACCAGGGATACTCAGCAAATTTTCCCCCTATAATTTTTTCACCTCTTGTTCCCCTTTGCCTTTTCAAGGGGAAATATGCATGCTCTCGCCAATCCCCGGACCCCCTTACCCTCTTTCCTTTCATTTAATTAAAAAATTGCACCCCCACTCCAAAATATATCCCCACCTGCTTTTAAACTTTCTATCTTTATCCCCTCAATCCCCGGGTGCCTTACCCCCTTTCATTTTTACCTATGCCTCACGAACTTCCCCCCACCCAAACTGGCCTTCCCCACTCCTACAAGATGTTATTTCCTTTTTCCTAACAGAAACCCCAAATTCCCTATCTTCATCAACATTTTTAAAAATTTCCTCAAAATATTCCCTCCATCTTCCCCCAAAAACCCCTAAAATCTCCATTTAAAATCCCTCTCCTATTTTTACTGACAAATCCATTTGTTCCTAGGGTTTCTTAAATTGTTTAAACTCACTCCAAAACTTTTTCTTATTTTTAACAAAAATTTTTTGATAAATCTCCCCACTCTCTCATTTGCTCTCTTTTTACATTGCTTCACCCCTCTCTTAACCTCTCTCTTTTTCTCCATATACTCTTCCCTCCTTGCATCACTTCTACTTTGTAAAAACTTCTCATATGCTAACTTTTTCCCCCATACTACTCTCTTTACATCATCATTCCACCAATCGCTCCTCTTCCCTCCCGCACCCACTTTCCTGTAACCACAAACTTCTGCTGAACACTCTAACACTACATTTTTAAAAACTACCCCATACCTCTTCGACCCCATTGCGTATGCTCTCTTAGCCCATCTATCCTCCAATAGCTGTTTATATCTTACCCTAACTGCCTCCTCTTTTAGTTTTATAAACCTTCACCTCTCTCTTCCCTGATGCTTCTATTCTCCTTTTTAAACCCATCTAACCTTTTACTCTCAGTGTAGCTACAACTAGAAAGTGATCTGATATATCTGTGGCCCCTCTATAAACATGTACATCTTTAAGTCTATCAACAGTTTTACCCACCAATACATAATCCAACAAACTACTGTCATTTCGCCCTACATCATATCTTGTATACTTATTTATCCTCTTTTCCCTTTAAAAAATGTATTACCTATAACTAAACCCCCTTTTTATAACAAAGTTTTAGTCAAAGGGCTCCCATTACATTTACACCTGGCACCCCAAACTTACCTACCACACCCTCTCTAAAAGTTTCTCCTACTTTAGCATTCAGGTCCCCTACCACAATTACTCTCTCACTTGGTTCAAAGGCTCCATACATTCACTTAACACTCCCAAAATCTCCTCTCTCCCCCTCTGCATTCCTCTTTCTCTAGGTGCATACACGCTTATTATGACCCACTTCTCGCATCCAACCTTTACTTAAAACACATAATTCTTGAATTTACACATTCATATTCTCTTTTCTCCTTCCATAACTGATCATTCAAAATTACTGCTACCCTTCCTTTGCTCTAACTCTCTCATATACTCCAGATTTAAATCCCTTTATTTCCCCCCACTGAAAAATCCCCCATACCCTTTAGCTTTGTTTCGCTTTGGGCCAGGACATCCAACTTCTTTTCATTCCCTAACATCACAATCATCTTTTTTTCCTTGTCACCCCGCACTACTCCACACCCCCTTTTAAGCATCCCAATTTTATAAAGTTTTTTCTTTTTCCCTTTTTTTTAGTAAATGTTACAGGAAAGGGGTTACCACCCCCTTTGCTCCCGGCTTTTTTGCCCGCCTAAATACGCCCACGCATGGCTTACGGGGGAAAGATTCTTTTCCCTTCCCCATGGACAATAAAGAAATAAAGAAAACAAGAGCTATTTTAAAAAAAAGGGGAAAAACCTAGATGTATGTATAATATATATGCATTTTGCGTTCTGGAAGTGTGACCAAAGTGTAATTTGGATTGCAAAATATCCCCCTTTTTTCTAGCATTTTTTTTAGACAGAAAAAAAAAAACCAGCAATCCTTTCCATCATCAAAACAGTTACAGGGTTTTTGTTTCAAAAGTCATTTTGGCAGGAAAGGTTTACTTCCCTGGGTGGTTTCTGGGCTACCAACCTACTAAACCCATATAAAAATCTATACACCAAATACCTAATAAAATATATAAACAGTGGACCCCCGCCTTTCCCTATTAATCTATTCCCCGAGAGCCAATGTTTAAAGCGAAAATTTTCGTTATGTGAAATTTTAATTTTTTCCCCCATAAGAAATAAAAGTTAATCAAATTAATTTGTTCCTGACACCCAAAAGTATGAAAAAAAAATTTTTATCACATGAAATATTAATTTTAATACACACAAACTTAATAAAACATGCTCAGTCACATGACATTTACCTTTATTGAAGATGTGGTGATGATTGATGGGATGGGAGGAGGAGAGACTGGATGGTTTTAGTGTTTAGAAGGGAAATCCCCTTCCATTAGGACTTGAGGTGTCAAGTCCTTTTCTGGGGTTGCTTCCCTTCTTTTAATGCCACTAGGACCAGCTTCAGAGTCACTGGACTTCTGTCGCACAACATATCTGTCCATAGTGGCTTGTAACTCTCGTTCCTTTATGACTTTCCTAAAGTGTTTCACAACAGTGTCAGTGTAATAGTCACCAGCACAGCTTGCAATAGCTGTCTGAGGGTGATTTTTATCCATGAATGTTTGCACTTCAAGCCACTTTGCACAGATTTCCTTAATCTTTGAAGTAGGCAACTTCTTCAATTTCTCTCTCCCCTCCTCTGAAGCAATTTCCTCAGGTGTGGCCTCTTGCTGTTGAAGTTGATCTAGCAGCTCATCAGTGGTTAGTTCTTCATTGTCCTCCTCCACCATCTCTTCCACATCCTCCCCACTAACCTCCAACCCCAAGGAATTCCCCAATGCAAAAATTGATTCCTCAACTGGCATACTCCTCTCAGGGTTAGCCTCAAATCCTTCAAAATCCCTTTGGTCTACACATTCTGGCCACAGTTTCTTCCAAGCAGAGTTCAAGGTCCTCTTAGTCACTCCCTCCCAAGCCTTACCTATAAGGTTTACACAATTGAGGATATTAAAGTGATTTCTCCAAAACTCTCTTAGAGCCAATTGAGTTTCTGAGGTCACTTCAAAGCACCTTTCAAACAGAGCTTTTGTGTATAGTTTTTTGAAGTTTGCAATAACCTGCTGGTCCATGGGCTGCAGGAGAGGAGTGGTATTAGGAGGCAAAAACTACACCTTAATGAAGCTCATGTCCCCACAAAGTCGTTCTGCCAAGTCTGTACGATGACCAGGGGCATTGTCTAACACTGGAGGCACTTAAGGTCTAATTTCTTTTCAGTTAGGTAATTTTTCACAGTGGGGGCAAATGCTTGGTGTAACCAGTCATGGAAAAAGTCCCTAGTGACCCATGCCTTACTGTTTGCCCTCCACAGCACACACAAATTAGCCTTGAGGATACTCTTTTGCCTGAACGCTCTGGGAGTTTCAGAGTGATACACTAATAAAGGCTTCACTTTGCAATCACCACTAGCATTGGCACACATGAGAAGAGTAAGCCTGTCTTTCATAGGCTTATGTCCTGGGAGTGCCTTTTCCTCCTGAGTAATGTAGGTCCTGCTTGGCATTTTCTTCCAAAACGGGCCTGTTTTGTCACAATTAAACACTTGTTCAGGTTTCAATCCTTCACTGTCTATGTACTCCTTGAATTCATGCACATATTTTTCAGCTGCTTTTTGGTCCGAACTGGCAGCCTCACCATGCCTTATCACACTATGTATGCCACTACACATCTTAAATCTCTCAAATAAACCTTTGCTGGCCTTAAATTCATTCACATCACCACTAGTTGCAGGCATTTTTCTAATTAAATCCTCGTGCAACTTCCTAGCCTTTTCACTTATGATCGCTTGAGAGATGCTATCGCCTGCTATCTGTTTTTCATTTATCCACACCAATAACAGTCTCTCAATATCTTCTATCACTTGCGATCTCTGTTTCGAAAGCACAGTTAAACCTTTGGCAAGAACAGCTTCCTTTCTTGCCGTTCTCTTGGACACAAAAGTAGCAATGGTTGATTGGGGTTTACTATACAACCTGGCCAGCTTGGAGACACACACTCCACTTTCATACTTAGCAATGATCTCTTTCTTCATCTCCATAGTAATTCTCACCCTTTTTCCTGTAGGATTGGCACTAGAAGCTTTCTTGGGGCCCATGGTCACTTATTTTTCAGGTGAAATCACTATAAAAAGGCTGTAATAATACGAAATGTTCCAATTGTATGCTTGAATGTTACCACAGAGGCTGGCTTGTAAACAATGCCACTGGCAGAACAAGTGAGGCTGGCTCAGGCCACATGGATGCGTCTCAGACGAATCGCGTTGAGCGAATTTTTTAGCGCTATGCGAGTCAAAATTTTAGCAATAAAATGTATCACCATGAGGATTTAACGCTATGCGATGCCAACGTTATGTGGGGGTCCACTGTATATATATATATATATTATATATATATATATAAAATATTTATATATATTATAATATATATATATATATATATATATATATACAACCTGGCCAGCTCGGAGACACACACTCCACTTTCATACTTAGCAATGATCTCTTTCTTCATCTCCATAGTAATTCTCACCCTTTTTCCTGTAGGGTTGGCACTAGAAGCTTTCTTGGGGCCCATGGTCACTTATTTTTCAGGTGAAATCACTATAAAAAAGGGCGGGAAATAAACGAAATTTTCCCAAATTTGGATGCTTAAATTTTTTCCCACAGGGGGTGGCTTGTAAACAATCCACGGGCCCAGAAAAAGTGGGGCCCGGGCCCCGGGCCCAAACTTGGATGCGTCTCAAAACGAATCGTTTTTGAGCAAATTTTTTAGTGCAAATGGAGTCAAAATTTTAGCAATAAAAGGGTATCACCAGGGGAAATTTAACGCTATGGGGATCCCAACGTTATGTGGGGGTCCCTGTAAATAAATATATTAAAAAATTTAAAAATATAACAGTGGCCCCCGGTATTGGGTATCAATCCTTTTCCTGAAGCCCCATGGATCCCAAAATTTAAATCAGAACAAAAATTTTTCCCCATAAAAAATAAGGGAAAATCAAATTAACCATGCAATAAAAGAAAAATTCCAGTAACCAGCAAAAGGAAACCTAACCAAAGGGAAGCAGTCTTTAACACAGGAAAACTTTTTGGAACCCCAGCCAGGAAAAAACCCATCATCACCCCCCGGCACCCCCAAACAACCCCACGTCAGACAAAAAAAAACAGGGCCGCCGTCACAGCCCAAAGATAACTCCTTCCCATTTTTGATGAAAGGGAAATCACCGACCCAGAAATAGCTAAACTCCTTACGATTCAGAACCAAATGATCACCAAAAACTAATCAAGAATTGCGGGAAACAAAAAAGTTTAGCAATGCAGTTTTCCTAAACAAGATCATGTTTAAAACATAAACAAGACACTTGGAACAAAAAAGAAACCCCCCCACACCCGGCCCCTAAAACCCCATCAAAAACACAAAAAGACCAAGTCACCCTACTTACAAACCAACTTTAATAGAGGAAATTTTTCAAAGGGGCCCCAAACAACTTGCCAATGTCTTTCCCAAATTTCCCAAAGACCATAATGCCCAAACAGCGTTTATTTTCCGCTGTTTTTTTTTAAACAAAAAAACTTTCCCCAGCCCCCATCACCCAAGAGCCCTGAAGGGAGACCACCTTCAGCTTTTTAAAGGGAAACCACCTTTCCCTTTAAACATAGAAAGTGACGACCAAAAAGGATTGCAAATTTTTTTGGCTCCCAAGAGGAAAAAAACATTGCTTTTTAAAAATTTAAAAAATAGCCAAAAAGAAACAACCTACTAAAAAACATCTATTTCTATAAAAAAATGATGTTTACGTCAATGAGTGCCTTACCAAAATAAGAAAAAACCCTTTTTTTAATCGGTAAAAAAAAATTAAAGCTATGCCCAAAAAACCCAACAGTGCTTTGTAAAGGAGGGAAAAAAAAAAATCGCATTTAAAAAAAAACAGCCCACTGGGAAGAGATACTTCTTTTTTCCCACAAAACATGACCTTAAAACATTCCTAAGTGGGGGACTGGACTAACGGGAAATCAGAGAAAAAGTCCCAGATAAACCCACATCCACAGTTAGTGTTTTTTTTGCAAAAAATTTGTCCCCCCCCAAAAATTTAATCCCCCAACTACTAATGATTGCCCCTTGTAGAAATTCAACGACCATTCTACCTCAAGTTTTAATTTGTTTAATATCTACAGAACTATCCCCTTTTTTTAAAAACTTACCAATCACTGTTCTTTTTTTTTATTAAAAACTAGCCATAACTTTCCTAAAATAATTCTACCTCATTTTTAAAAAATTTTCCCAAAAAATTCCCCAGTTTTATTCAAAAATCCCTATTATTCCCCAATTTTTGCTTTAAACTATATTGATCAAACTTATTGTAAACTTTTTTTATTGACCTTTTTAATTCTATATTTTTTTAAACTAGTATTTTCAACTACAACTTTTATATTACCCTGTCACCATCTTCCCTAGCAAAATTAAAACCCCAAGTCATTGCCTTTTTTAAATTTTTAAATCTTTTTTTTTTATTATCATTCTTTTGCTCCCTTAACTTGTATTTTTTAAATCTTGTAAATTTAAAACTATTTAAAAACCAAAATTTTGTAAAAAACTTATATAAGCCCTTTAAAAGCTTTTTAAAATTGAGATTTTGGGGGTTGGAAGTTTTTTTTTTTTTAAATTAAATTAAACTCAGTTGTACTTAGTCTTCCCCAAATTCATTATTTTAACCATAGTGAAATTTACTAGTGAGAAAAAGGGGTTTCCCTTTTTTTAAATTTTGATTTTTATATTATTAGTTTAAAATTAGCTGTACTATAGTAAATTCTAGCCAAAACAAAGACTCCACAAAATTTCTTTATTTTTAGCCCCCTTTGTGAAATTTAAAAAGTGAGAGTCTTTTTCTTTTTAAAAAATTTTGGTTTTTTTATATTAAAGTTAAACCTATAGTACTTTAGTTCACCCCCCAACAAACTCAGACAACACAACTTCTTTATGTGTATTTGTGCCCTTATTTTAAAAAGCCAAAAATCCCAAGCTTATACTTATCCAAATTTCCCCACCACTACAGAATCGTCTAGAAATAAACAAAAACAATTTCGGGTTTAAAATAACCAAAAATTTAAACCTAGAAGATATTGATCATTTGACCCGGGCTAAACCCCCCAAAATCTGACCCCCCATAAAAACCTATGGAAAGAAAACGGGCCCTTTTAAAAAACAGCATCACAACCCAAAGCACTATCCAAAAACAATGCTAAAAAAGTCTATCAGAAATTTTAACTAAAACATCAGGTCCAAAAGCAAACACTAGGATACCCTGGAATCCTTGAATCACTAAGAAAACCCTTCCCCTTTGCTTTAAATTCTTACTGAGCCCTGGCTTAACCCGGCACAATAGATATCCCCCCTTCTACCGGATACACAGCAATTCAAAACTGCAGCCCAAAACCCCAAAAGTTGGGGGTGGAAATTGCAATTTTTTACTCAAAACCAAATTTTATTTTGTATTAGCACCACTTGCTTTAGTGATGGGAAAATGGGGGGAAAATTTTTGCTAATTTTACTGTAAAAAAAACCTTTAAAAACCTATAACAATCGGTTTCCATTTACTGGGTACCTCACAAAAACAAACCCAAATTTTTATGAAAATTAAAAATCACTAATAAAAAACAGACAAAGAAAAAACACCCCCCCTTCCTTTAAACTTTGGAAAACTTTTCAACATCAACCTTTGGGTTACTAGAAAGATCACCCCCAATTGATTTTATTTAACAAAATGAACAACAAAACCTTCTCATACTAACAGTACCCAAACCACCAAAAGGCCCCACTGAACCCAAATGCAACCATAATTGACCACTTGGACCAAATTTTTTTTTGCCCCCCTTTAAAAAAAAACAGGGGTAATTTACAGAAAAGCACTACAGACCCACCCCACTTTTTCCCCCCCCTGAAAAAACATTGTAAAACCCCACTTGAATAAAACAAAGGGCCATTAGGCCCCGACGAGGGCCCAATTTAAAGGGGTTCAAAATTACCCAGAGATTTTTTGGGCTGGGCCCAAAAGAATTCCCCCCAAGGCCAATGGTATTTATGACTGGGCAGACTTTTTTTAAAAAAATTACCCTTTGACTATACAACAAAAAATTGTCCCCATAAAAATGGGTAAAAGATCACAAACAAAGGCTTGCTTTCCCCTGGCTAACCGCACCATTCTGAAATCCAAAGACAAGAAAACCCAAAAAAGAAAAGCAATTTTTGGGCGGGCTTAAAAAACACAAAGATATTCTTAAACACTATTCATCATTTTTCACCAAAAAATAAAAAAAAACCAAAAAAACTATACTACTCCCGTAGAATTTACAGACAAAGGGAATTTTAAAAAAGACCCGGAAAAAACCCCCTCTCTCAGATTCTAGGTTTCCCCCAAACTGAAAAAAACCAAAAATATTGCCCACTAAACAATGAAAAACCACTACATCCCACTGCACAGCTAACAAGAAAAAACGACTTCTTCCAAACCCTTTGGGGTCTAATCTCGCCCAAAAAAAACCCTCACACCCAAAGCCCATGCCGGGGGGCTACCTAGATGGGGAAATTTTTCCCCAAAATTCCCTTTTATCTGCACCCAATTAAACCCTGGAAGCAACCCCGGGTTTTTAAAACACTTAAAAACAATCAGGGAATCTGTCTAATGTTCCCCCCATTACGGGCAAGCGAGCGGGGCCCCTATTTCCCTTTTGCTGCTTTTTTTCATTACTTTTTTTTTAAGTCACTAGAAACCCGCACCCTTTCCCCAAATACTCAAAATGGCAAGGGCACCAATCCAAAAGGTGGGGAAACCCCACCGACTTAAAAAACTATAGGGGCCAAAATCAAAAATTACCAAATTGGGTATCCAAAACTTTGAGAAACTCGTGCACAGGGGGACTATATTTTTTATAACAGCACAAAAACATACTCCAACCCCTGCCAAATTTTGGGTTCAGGAAAAATAAAAACACTAATGAAGCTCAAAAAAATGCTAGATTGCTTTAAACAGCATTGGAAAATAAGGGAAATCCCTGGGAATTTTTTTTTTGACCCAAGAAAAAACTTTTGACAAGTAGACCACGGGCAACCAAATTCCACAAACTTGACCATTTCGGTTTTAAGAGGCCCCTGCGCTTGCTTATTTCAAATTTTTCCCTTTTTAATTCTTAAAAAAAATTTATTGGGCACCAAATTAAAAACAAAAGCATCAAAAACACGGCCCCTTTTTTACTGGAGTTTTTCCCCAGGGGGAAATGTCCTTTTCCCTGCTTTCCTCGTATACATCAATATCTTCCAAACGCATCCCCAAAACCCGAAACCCCCTTTCTTTTTTTTACACATGACTTATTCCTCTCTCCCCTAATCTTGCCCCCTCAACACCATTGTTAACGAGGGGGCTGACCAAAAAATGACTTGGTTTACAGCCAATAAACTTACGTTTAACCCTTGACCCAAAAAAACCCAAAATTAAGTTGGTTTGCAGACAGGAGAAACCCAAAAAAAACATTTAAAAATCGCAACCCTCTAATTTCCAGAAAATAATGAGGGGGAAATTCCTAGGCCCATACCTTTACAAAACCTGAATTTTTAGCACCCATAAACCAACACATAACCAAAAAAGTATCCAAAACGGTTGGGATCCTCTCCAAGATACGATACTACGTGCCGCAAAATGTCATTCTCGCACTATACCACTCACTTATTTATCCATATTTCACCTATGCTATTTGTGCTTGGGATCAACTGCAGCAACCACACCTAAAGCCAATAATAACCCAACAAAAAGCTGCAGTAAGAATAATCACTAAATCCCATCCCTGGCAACACACCCCCCCACTCTTCATAGATCTAAACTTACTCCTTGTTCAGTACATCCACACTTACTACTGTGCAATCTACATCTACAGGACCTTAAACTCCAATATCAACCTTGACCTAAAATGCTTTCTTGATAGTTGTGACAGAACCCACAGGCATAACACCAGACACAAACATCTCTACGACATTCCCCGCGTCCGACTAAACCTTTACAAAAATTCAATGTATGTCAAAGGCCCTAAAATCTGGAACACCCTACCTGAGAACTCTAGAGCTGCAGACACATTCATCACCTTCAAAACTACCATTAGAAAACATCTTATCTCCCTGATACACCCCATCAACTAACTTTACGAATACCACCTGGTGGTTCACACTTACACTCACTCACCCATTTGACCACAAACAGAAATATTAATCTCAATCTTAAAATAATGAATCCTATGATACTCCAATACTGAAACTATGCACTGTGCCAAAACAAAAGCATTCACATTGCTAAACTCACAAACTAGTATTTAGTCACTTAGCCATAATACCAACTTACCTCATAATTTGTAATATTTTAAAATAAAGAATTAAACTAAGTCTGCCCGAAATGCCTAGCTATGCTAGGCGTTCTAGTGGTACACTCTGTAATCATTATTTAACTACATGTTTAAATACAAACAACCAAATTCTGTAAATTCAACATTGTAATCTTTATAGAGAATAAACTTTGAATCTGAATTTGAATTTGAATTTGAAATGCCTAGTCATGCTAGGTGTGATATTGTCCCTATCTGTAATTAGTATTTTATAATATGTAAACCACACAATATCCTCTAATATGTAAACCCCGCATTGTAACCTTTATAGAGAATAAACTTTATAGAGAATGCAAGACACTAAAAAGTATGAAAAATTTTTTTTACCACATGAAATATCAAGTTTAATGCACACAAACTGAAGAAGACATGCACAGTTTGGAGTGCTCTACTAACAATAGAATACATGACACTTACCTTTAACCCTTTCAGGGTCGAAGGCCAAAATCTGAAGTGGTGCCCAGTGTCCAAAGGGAAAATTTTAAAAAAAAAAAAAAAATTCTTACAGAATTAAAGATAATACGTATTTTTGTGAAGGTAAATAAAAAAAAAATTCTGATCAATACTTACCGAGATACAGTGGCGGGAAGTTGACCCAAAATGACCCGGTGGAGGCAACATCAGTGACTTCCACAAAATCTCATTTTTTTATTTAACGTTTTTTATATTTTTTTCTTTTCTTTTCAAATTTTTTTCTTTTTTAATAACATTTGTGGCCTGTGAGACCAGTATAATGTATATTGTATAAGTGTACACTCATTGTATTCAATACAATAACTGCACTAATTTGTTTATCATTATATTGCTTACAAAACTTGTTCACAAGTTTATTGTAAACAAAATGATGAAAATATTAGTGCGGTTATTGTGTTGAATACAACGGTACCATATAGTACCATGTGGTACGATGGTGCCATAGGGTGCAATGGGGCCATATGGTACAATGGCACCATATGATACAATGGCACCATATGGTACAATGGCACATGATACAATGGTACTATATGATACAATGGTACCATATGGTAGAATGGCACTATTTGGTACAATGGTACCATATGATACAATGGTACCATATGGTGCAATTGTACCTTATGGTACCATATGGTGCAATAGTACTGCTACATTAGTATATCTTATTACTATGATAGTAAGGTTCTCACTATATGTTCTAGTGTGGGGTACTTTTTACTTAATGGCCTTATCTGTCTAGGGTAATACATACATTATGACTGATCATCCACAGTGTCTCTGATATCCTTCCACCAGCCCTCTTCACAGGTTATTTAAATTACTACTATAAAAATATAACTGTATTCTAAATAGATATGTACAGAATATACAATTACAGCACTCACATATTCAAAACATAAGTCTACACACTCCTTAGCTGTTCTCCCACATGTTGCATCTCAGCAACTTTGCCTTTTTCTCTTCATGACTAATCTCTGGGCTAACCAGTGTTTTGACACACTTTAGTCACCCTGGGTATGGTGGCCGCAACTTAAGTTATAAAAACTCACCCCTGGAGCACACATAATGCCCAAAAGAAATAGAAGAAGGACCCAGAGGTCCTGCCAGCTTGAAGTCAGTCCACCAACAGAGAGAGAGTGAGAGAGGGAGGAGCCTAGCTAAGCTCCTCCCACACCCACCAAAAACAAAAGACTTGCCAAGCACAATTCTCTAGTTACCACAATTCTACCACACCCTAATTTTACTTTAACAAAAAGAATTGCAACCCACATACTCAAGGGTGTAACTATTTACAATTTTAGTGGCTTTTAAAACATAATACACAAAGCAAGAATTGCACACAATGCCTACTGTGAAAGCCTGTGCTGACAGGCCTGTGCTTCTGCTGCGGTAATCCAGCAAGCAACTGGTACTCCAGGTGGCATCTTCCTGATCAGGAGACGAGAGTAGAGCCAAACCCAGAGCAGTCAGGTGTACACCAGGCAGGAAACTTCAAAAAACATGTCAAGGTGTCTCTCACTTGGTGGCCAAACCAAACAGTGAGACTTCCAGTCAACATTCATGATCCTTAACATGGTCGGGCACTCAAGCCCAGCTTCTGAGGTCCCACTCCACACAGATCCTCCAAACTTATGAAGAGGAGGCTGACATAGAACATGGAGGAGTCCAAGGGACCACAAAGGCAAATCGTCAGGCCGTTTCATATATAGAGCACACCAAAGACACAACATATTACATACCTTCCTGAACGTCTCGTGTTACTGAAGGCTGTCAACCACTGCCTCAACTCACATTTATATATACACATGACCCTCATCACACTTTTGGATCCGACTCAGCTCCTTCACAGTCAGTTGGCGGGTAGAGAGTACTCAGGCTCGCAAAAACAACAAGGTCAGCACATGACAAACACTATGTACAAAGTATGCACCATGTATCTGGATGAAACATCTAGAGAGCATTAGCAACCACATTCTCTGAGCCTTTTATATATTTAACTTCCAAATTAAAAGGCTGTAGGAACAAAGCCCATTTTAAGAGTCTGATTTTAGTCACCATTCACAGGAACAGGATGAAGAGATCCTGAGACATATAAAAATGCTGAATAGCCAGCCCCAAAATGAAAATTTTCTTTTCCTGTGGTAAAATGTTGACATTTAAACTTAGAAGGTTGTTCATTGATAGAAAACAATTCTGCAACCTCTCGCAGTACAAAAACAAACACCAAAGACATCTCTTTGCACCCGGGTTGTGTACATCAGTTTTACACAAACCCCTTCATGTTCCATCTCACACATAAATTTTAAGTACACAATGAACACAATTTGCATTACACACATTAAAATGGTACGGCACACAGGCCATGGAAATAACATCTTCCTGCCCCATGTTTTAGTTTATTTAAAATGTTTGCATCTCTTACTGCATCAGTATCAATGTTTCTAATCCTGCAAACCTTAGTTGTTAAATGTACTTTGTGGTAGTCAGTGTTCATGCCCAATGTTGCGAATAAGAATTTTTTTTAAAGAACTTCAGAATGTGGGCCTTTTTACCATTTATTTCTTATGCAACAAGATTTTTGGATCCAAGTTATTTAAAGGTATAGAGTCTAGGGGAAATAATTTCAACTGGAAACTCCATAGAATAATATTCAAATTTATTAAAGTATTTAAATACAATACTTTATCTTCTCTTTGTAGTTAATTTAACTTAAATACTTTGTACAATAAATTTACCATATACATTTAGTTCAAAATCATGGAAATGTCACATTATTAAGGAAGTTTAATTATTCTTCCTGTAATTAAGTCTTCAATAATATTTACGTCTTTGTCTTAACAAGACTGTAAACTCAAAATACAAAAGGTACAAGATCTAACAAGACCTTTGAATCTGGCCATAAAGAATCTCTATGGATTACTGAACTGACCAAGAATATAAATATGAAAAGAGTCTTTCAAAGCAATGAGGAACAAATTGAGTCAGCTCTAGAGTCCATTTCTCAAAACCATTCAACTGTACACCCTAAGAGCCAATATACAATCAGTTGTCAGGGCTAGAGCAGGGAGCAGACTGACTACTTGCCAGTCTGTTGACGTGTGGTCAGGTTGGATCAGCTGAGCCACGTCAGTCAGCCGGACATAAACAATTGAACAATTCACTGGATGGTTCTGAGACTTAAACTCTACATACACAAGAAATCCTACCTAACCATAATAGTAAAATAATAGTGATAATAGTAAAAAATAGTAATAATACCAAAATAGTGATAATAACAATAATAGCGATAATACCATGGTATTTTATATATATTAACAGATAATAATATAACGCCAAAAGTCTCTATTTTAGCTATAAACGAGGACTTTCGCGCTATAATATTAAGTGATGAACATATTCTCTTACAATAGATAAATAACACAGGATGACCAATTTCGAAGATATAACACCCCCCCCCCGTACGACAATAGGTCGCAGTAGGAGTTTGCAAGCATCCTTGGTAATATCTCCTTTACAATAAGCGTCCTCTTGGTAAATAAGGCATGTAGTATGACGGAAGAATGAGAAGAAAGAACTCGATCAGCATGGTTATTTGCCAGAGGATGAGCTTTTGGAACAATGGCCGGAAGAACTATCTGGAGTGGCTTCCATCATTGCTGTATATAACAAGATCATCTAGATATGCATCCACTCCTTCTAAATCATTGGTCAGCAGGTTCATCAGGCGCTGAAAGGTAGAGGCCACGTTACACAACCCGAAGGGCATAAGACGATAATTGAATAATCCGCCTTGTATAGTAAATGCGGATATTTCTTGGGCTCGCTGGGTAAGCGGCACTTGGTAATAGCCCCTTAATAAATCCAGGTGGGTGACATAGGCGGCTCCTGATACTCTGTCTATTAGATCATCAGTACGGGGTAGTAGGAAACCATCTGGTACCATGAGAGCATTAACCTTATGATAATCAGTGCACATTCTAGAAGTTCCATCAGGCTTGGGAACTAATATACAGGGCGAGGCCCACGGACTTTTACTCCGTTCTATGAGTCCATGGGACAACAAAAATTCTACTTCTTTGTTTGATGTTTCTTGTTTGAGTGGACTTGCCCTATAAGGTGACTGTTTGCAAGGCTTTGCTCCTTGTACATCTATGTCGTGAATTCCCAATGTACAACACCTAGGGACGTCATCGAATAAAACCTCATAATGTAATATCAAGTCTTTGATATCTTTTGCTTTCTTCAAATCCAGGTCCATAAGAAAGGTATCAAGAGATTGCAATGTCTCTGAATTTTTTAAACGTACTTCTATCGCTTCAGAGATGCTGGGCAGACTTATATTTTCAGTTTCAGCTAAAGGAAGAACTGTCGAAACTGGTACAATACTAGGGCGGTAAGCCTTAAGTTGGTTTATGTGATAAGTACGTTTTGCTTTTCTCTTTCCTGGAGTTTGTAGTACATAATTTACCTCATTGAGCCGCTCAATCACTTCCAAAGGACCTTCGTATCTAGGTTGCAGAGCATGTCCAGGTAAGAATTTCTGTGCCATCACACTATCACCTGGTTTGAAGAAACGAGAGCGTGTGCGTTTGTCATGACAATGCTTCATCTTGGATTGGGCCTTAGCTAAGTTTTTTGAGGCTAATTCCCTCAGTTGTGACAAACACTTATGCATTAGAGTTGGAGTTGTTTTAAACGAGGGTTCTGATTTTCTGGTCTATGAATCTTTTAGTACGGCGAGGGGGCCACGTACTTGGTGTCCATAAATTAATTCAAATGGACTAAACCCAGTGCTTTCTTGTTCGCTTTCCCTTAAGGCGAACAAGAGGAATGGTATTCCTTCATCCCAATCTCTGGAAAACTGCTCGCAGTACGCTCTCATCATTGATTTTAATGTTTGATGAAATCGTTCGAGGGCTCCTTGTGACTGAGGGTGATAAGCAACAGAAAATATGGACTTAATTCCGAGGCGAGATAAGGCATCACGAAACATCTTAGAGGTAAAATTTGAACCTTGATCAGATTGAATTATTCGAGGAATCCCCACCTGTGAGAAATTTTTTTGCAAAGCTCGAACAATGATGCGAGAATTAATTTTTCTCAAAGGGATAGCCTCCGGATATCGAGTAATGACATCCATAATTGTAAACAGATATTGATTCCCTTGTTTAGTCCTGGGTAACGGACCAACACAGTCTATTATCAGGCGTGAGAAGGGCTCACCACTGACGGGAATCGGAATGAGGGGAACTGGTGGAGGTGTGTGCGAAGGTTTGCCGGTCACTTGGCAGACTTGACAACCTTTTAGATATGTTTCCACAGTCTCCTTCATTCTGGGCCAATGAAAATGCTTGGCTATTTTGCCCAGGGTTTTCTTTACTCCCAAATGTCCTCCCATGGGACTATGGTGGGCAAAACTAATAGCCAATTCTCTAAAGGTGCTAGGTAGCACTACTAGATGTTTGCTGGTAGACAGATGATTGTCAGAAGACAAAAGAGACTTTTCCTTTCTCATTAATATACCATTAGCAAGATAGTAACAATTGTCCAGGTCTTGGGCGTCGTCTGCTGTAATTTCTCTAGGGATGGATCAAGGAACTGATCCCTTATTAAATCTTCTTTTGATAGCATATTAATATCAGAATCTTGAAAAGGGTCGATCATAGAATATTTCAGATTTGAAGATTCGAGTTGTAAGGATCGGCTGAACAATAAATCGAGACCTAAATCTTCTCCTTCACTTAGGACTTCAGTTGATAAAGGATTTTGAGGTGCTCTAGACATTGCTCTAGTTATCACATTGAGAGGAAATAAGGTAGGAGCCTCTTTTCGAGCTTCTATGGCATAGTTAATGTCAGTAGAATTATCAATAACTAGAGGCTCTCGGCATATACCCGGGTAGTCCAGATCATTGCCTATGAGTAAGTCAACGCCCTGAATAGGAAAATTTTCACTGGATATACCTACCGACACAAAGCCAGTATAGGTTGGTGTTTGGATGTATATCCTGTGAAGAGGCACTCTTATAATGGCGCCTTCATAGGCTTCTAAAAAGACATCTAGCTTTGTGTGAGTCATATCACTTACAGGAAGTATGTCCTGCTTCAACAATGTTAAATAACTTCCAGTATCATGGAAGGAATTAATTTCAACTAATTGAGTCTCGTCTATTCCAACTTTCACTTTAGCAAAGTAGGGACTCATAGCTGAGTGAATATCTTTTTCTGAAACAGCTCTAGTATTGAGTCATCTAGAATGATTACTGATTCGTTCTTGTGAACCTTGTTCGGTACTAGGGTTCAGTTTCTTTTGAGTTGTCAATGAAGATATCTGAGTTGGGAAACGAAGTCGTTCGTTCCTGGTATCCCTCTCTAGCCAATAACAGTGTTTCCTTAAATGCCCTTTCTTATTACAATAAGTGCAGTTCAACTCACTGTTATGCCTTAGTGGTTTTGAACTTTTCCTAGAGTTAGATCTAAATTTATTATTAATGGGCGTGGAGGCATCATAGGAGGTCGGGCAAGGATTCTGTATGTGACGCATCTCTGTAAGATTGAATCGTCCTTTCTTAGGGGCATATTTAGTCACTGTTTCCTTACTTTTTGTTTCGCCAATCAGTTGTTGAGATATTTCATAATTATCGGCGAGCGAGGCTGTTTCTAGTATGTTTACTATGGGGCAACTAATCAAATACCTATGCAAGTCTTCTGGTTGAACATTAAAATGGTATAAAATACCGACAGGTTGTTAGGTAAGACACATATGCAACAGTTAGGTATCTTTATTTCGAAAAGTTTTGCCTACACAGTAGGCTTCTTCAGTCGAGTACAGAAAAGTTGATAGCAGCAGAAGAGACTTGAAGACGATGTAATCAGTCCATCACCCTTAAAGTTTTGAGGTGGTCAGTCCCTCAGTCTGGAGAAGAGCATTGTTCCGTAGTCTGAAACAACATATTGTTTCAATCCCTAATAAGAGGTTGACCCCTTCGAAGGGAATTTCATCTGAAATACCTACAGGGAGAAAGCCAACTTGGTGTGCAGATTCTACCCATAATTTGTGTACAGGTGTCCTTATGGCTGAACCCGTAATACCCTTCAACAATATATCTACCCCAGTATAGGCATCCTTAGACACTGGCAGCACTCCAGCATGTAGCAAGGAGTAGGTGCTACATCCATCTCTCAAGGACAATATGTTCTAAACTCTGCCTACATCCTTTTGCAAACCAACTGTGGACCTACTAGAAAATATACACATCCTGGGGTCTAGATCCAAAGGTTCCTCCTTGCCTTGCCTTGAAGACCTAATGCAGGCAACTGGATGTATCTCTGCAGTTAGGGTCCCCTGGGATGGTTCCTCCCTTTCCTGATCTCGCCGTCTTGACCAGAAAAACTTTTGTGTGCCCATTTTTTGTTACAGTAGTAACAGGCATAACTTTTAAAAGGGTATTTTTTACCATTTGGTGTAGGACTGGTACTTTTTACTCGAGGACCTGAAACATTATCTGATTGCTATGTAAACTTTGAGCTCCAGCTGACTTACCTTTTCCTTCTATTTTAGAGGGTGCTTCAGCCTTCATTTGTCCCTGAAAATTCTTGTCCCACTTACCTTTATGACCATAAGACTTGGAATAAGGTTTAGAATGAGTGGGGAAATTTTCAGAAAGAGCATGACTGTTTTTACTTACCAATTCCCTGTGAGCCCAAGAATCGGTCACCTAATCCAGTGCTTCTGAAAGATTACTGGGTTTTTGTCCCCCAAATATTCTCTGAGGTCAACAGGGATTGTATTGTACAATTCCTCATGAACCATCAGATCTATTAATTTGTTATAGTCTTCATTAACTCCTTTAGAACAAACCCATTTTTTAAAAAAGGAACAGTTTCTCATTCCCAAACTCAGTTAAGGTCTGCCCATCCCGAAATTTTTGATTTCTGAACTTTTGTCTATATTTCTCAGGTATCATTTGGAATGCAAGCAATACTTCCTCTTTAATCTTATCATAATCAGAAATTTTTTTCCCCTCCAGAGTCTCTACTCTCTGGAATCCTTTACCCACAAGTTTGTTTTGTGAACTAGGGTAGCCCACTTCTGTTTGGGCCATCCTTGCTCCAAAGAAGTCTTCTCTAAAAAAGAAAAATATCTATCTGGGTCACTCTCTGTAAACTTGGGGACAAAATTTGCAGCTTTAGTTATTTAAAATACTGCTCAGGCTCTTGTTCTGAACCCCCTAACCTTTGACGCTCTTCCTCCTTAACTTTCTTTAATTTCATTTCAGCCTCTAGCACTTCTAATTTAAGTCTCATTCTCTCCATTTTCATATTCAAAGTTCATTCTCTATAAGGTTTACAATGCTGAGTTTACAGAATTTGGTTATTGTGTGGTTTACATGTAGTAAAATAATAATTACAGAGTGTACCACTAGAACACCTAGAAATGGCTGGGCATTTCGGGCAGACTTAGATTAAATCTTAAGTTTAAAATATTAAAAAATTATGAGGTAAGTTGTTATTAGGCTAGTTTTATTAAATACTAGTTTGTGAGTTTAGCAATGTAATGCTTTTGTTTTGCACTATATATAGTTTCAGTATTGGAGTAACACAGGGCCCAAATTATGACTAGTTAAGATTCATTATTTTGAGATTAGATTGATATTTCTTTTTTGGGGAAATGGGTGAGGTTTAGTGTAAGTGTTAACCACCAGGTGGATTCGTGAATTAGTTGACATGGTTTATCCCGGGAGATAAAATTTTTTTCTGAGTAGTTTAGAAGTGATGAATGTGTCGCAGTTTTAGAATTTTCAGGGAGGTGTTTTCCCGAAATTTGGGCCTTTGACATACATTGAAATTTTTAAAGGTTTAGTCAGAGACAGGGAATTCATAGAGATGTTTGTGTCTGGTGTTTCCTTGTTCTGTCACAACTATCAAGAAAGCGTTTAGTCAGTAGTGTCCCCATGTCACTGTACCAGGCATTTTAAATGATAATATTACCTCCCTCCCTGAAGCCAAAAAGTTTAAAGACTCATCTTTAGACATAGTTTTATCTTTAAACACTTTCTTCCCCTCTTATATATCGGGGACAAAGTTTTCCCACAGCACATAAAATAACACAAATTGAATGTAAACTATCACATAGCACTTACCACAACCACAACAAAAATGTGCTACTCAACCTTCTCTCACCTTAGGGGAAAAACAACCTGTAACTAAAATGAAAGCAACACCTCCACTGACACCACCTTGGTAAATCCTCTCCTACCAGGGAAAATGCAACTGTTATTACCCCATACCAGTACATATGTTCCCCAAAGAATTTGAGTTTTTAGCATCAAATAACTCTCCCGTCAGCTCCCCTGTACGTTAGTAATTCTTTTACTTTGATAGTAAGGTTCTCACTATATGTTCTAGTGTGGGTAGCTTTTTACTTAATGGCCTTATCCTGTCAAGGTAAAAACATACATTATGACTGATCATCCACAGTGTCTCTGATATCCTTCCACCAGCCCCTTTACAGGTTATTAAATTACTACTAAAAAAAATATACTGTATTCTAAATGATATTCAGAATATACAATTACAGCACTCACATATTCAAAACATAAGTCTACACACTAAATTAGCTGTTCTCCCACATGGTCATCTCAGCAACTTTTCCCTCTCTCTTCATGCTAATCTCCCGGGCTAACCAGGTTTTGACACACTTTAGCCACCCTGGTATGGTGGCCGCACAAGTTAAAAACTCAAACCCCTGGAGCACACATAATGCCCAAAAGAGATAGAAGACCCAGAGGTCCTGCCAGCTTGAAGTCCACCAAAAGAGAGAGAGGAGGGAGGAGCCGCAAGCTCCTCCCACACCCACCAAAAACAAACTGTTGCCCAACACAATTCTCCATTATCACAATTCTACCACACCTTTAATTTTACTTTTACAAAAGAATTACAACTTCAAAACTACTTATTTAACCCTTTGACTGTTTCAGGCCCCTCTCTAAACGTCCATCATGTCGCCAAATATTCGAAAAAAAAATTATTTTTTCTTATGAAATGTTAGATTAATTTTCTGAGTGTTTAGTCCAAAAAAATTTTTTGCCATATACTTACCGAATATAGAGCCGTGAAGTTTGCCGAAAATGAGCCGCGAAAGCAACAGCAGCTGCCGCTCACCTGGAAACTTAGTTTTCTTGTATTTAAGTTTTTTTTTTTTTTCACTATTTTTTTTCACATAACTTATGTGGCATGAGACCAAAGTAAGTGCAATGTAACATAATACACTCGTTGTAACAACACAATAAGCACACAAACATAATTATCAATATATTGTTTACAAAACTTGTTTACAAAAACAAACAATACAAAAAACTGTTTATTACTATTGTTCTATAATATAAAATACCAATCTAAAAGTCACTGAACATTTTCCTAGAAGTTCTGCAGCTTGGGAAACTCTGTGAAACATGGTGTCATACACATGGTGTTTTACACCCCTCAAACATAAAACCAGTGTGTGTGTGCATTTTTGTGGACTTTTTTTTTTATGTGCAAAGACAAAACACCTCGCCCTGAGCATTTTTCTGCAAGTATTAGCAGGCAGTTGTTTTTATGTAGTTATCCTATGTAAATGGTCGTGTGTCATTCCTTCCATCCTACTTTCCTGATGACGCAGTCTTGTGGCTTCTTCTCCTCCTCCTCCTTCTCCTCCTCCTCCTCCTCCTCCTCCTCCTCCTTCTCCTCCTCCTTCTCCTCCTTCTCCTTCTCCTCTTCCTTGTCTTGTGTGCAAGTTGTGGCTTATAATTGTTTTTTAGTCAGGAGTTGGTAGCTGTCAAAGTGACATATTGTCCCCATTACTCACTCATGAAATATTAGGTTTAAAGTAATAGAATAATTACAATAACAACAATAATAATAGAATAATAACAATAGAATAATTGATACTTACCTTTAATGAAGATCTGGTGATGATTGATGGGATGGGAGGGGGGGAGAGTGTGATGGTGTTAGTGTTTAAAGGGGAATCCCCTTCCATTTGTACTTGAGGTAGCAAGTCCTTTTCCCAGGGTTACTTTCCCCTTTTTCTTTTAATGCCATTAGACCAGCTTTAGGGGCCCCTGGACATCTGTTGCACAACATATCTGTCCATAGAGGGCCTGTACCTCTCTTCCTTTATGACTTTCCTAAAGTGGTTTACAACATTGTCATTGTACAGGTGCCAACACAGCTTGCAGTAGCTGTGTCAGGGTGATTATCATCCCAAAATGGTTTGAACTTCAAGTCACTTTGGGACCCATTTCCTTAATCTTTGAAGCAAGTTCAAGGGCTTCTTAGTCACTCCCTCCCAAGCCGTACCTACAAGGTTTATACAATTGAGGATATTAAAGTGGTCCTTCCAAAACTCTTTTAGATCAGTTGAGTTCTGTGGTCACTACAAAGCACTTTTGAAACATAGCTTTTGTGTAAGTTTCTTGAGTTGGAAATGATCTGCTGGTCCATGGGCTGCAGGAGAGGAGTGGTATTAGGAGGCAAAAACTTGACCTTAATGAAGCTAATGTCCCCAGAAAGTCGCTCTGCCAAGTCTATAGGATGACCAGGGGCATTGTCTAATACCAGGAGGCCCTTAAGGTCTAATTTCTTTTCAATTAGGTAATTTTTCACAGCGGGGGCAAATGCATAGTGTGACCAGTCATAGAAGAAGTCCCTAGTGACCAATGCCTTACTGTTTGCCCTCCACATCACACACAAATTAGCCTTGAGACACTGTTTTTCCTGAACACTCTGGGAATTTCAGAGTGATACACCAATAAAGGCTTCACTTTGCAATCACTACTAGCACTAGCACTGGCACACATTAACAGAGTAAGCCTGTCTTTCATAGACTTATGTCCTGGGAGTGCCTTTTCCTCCTGAGTAATGTAGGTCCTGCTTGGCATTTTTTTCCAAAACAGGCCTGTTTCGTCGCAGTTAAACACTTGTTCAGGTTTAAATTCTTCACTATGTAATCCTTGAATTCCTTCACATATTTTTCAGCTGTTTTTTGGTCCGAACTGGCAGCCTCACCATGCCTAATCGCACTATGTATGCCACTACGATTCTTAAATCTTTCAAACGAACCTTTGCTGGCCTTACATTCACTCACAACAGCACTAGTTGCAGGCAATTTCTTTACCAAATCGTCATGCCACTGCCTAGCCTTTTCACAAATGATCGCCTGAGAGATGCTATCTCCTGCTATGTGTTTTTCATTTATCCACACCAATAACAGTCCTCTCAACATTTTCTAACACTTGCGGTCGCTGTTTCATAATCACAGTTGCACCTTTTTGCAAGAACAGCTTCCTTGATTGCCATTTTCCTGGTCCACTATAGTAGAGAGCTTGATTGGGGTTTACTATACAATCTGGCCAGCTCCGACACATGCACTCTACTTTCGTACTTTGCAATTATCTCTTTCTTCATTTCAATAGTCATAAGCACCTTTTTTCTCAAAGGTTGGCACTAGAAGCTTTCTTGGGGCCCATGGTGACTTATTTTGCAGAAACAAGCACCAAAAACAGTGATAATATGGAATGCACTGAATGTATTCTAAGATGCTGCACACTGCCTGCTTGTAAACACTGGCACACATGGGGCAGTTCAGGCCACTGGGACAGTCTTTTACGAATCGCAT
>NC_069429.1:38363586-38403717 GCF_026875155.1 Cherax quadricarinatus | reverse complement strand
AAAAGGCGGGGAAAAAGTTTTTCCGGGGATAGTGGGCTAAATTTGGGTATGTGGGAAAAGGGAAATTTTTTCCCGTAAAAGTACCTTAGCAAGGAGGTTGATGTCACGGGGGTTTTTTTAATTTATTTTTATAGTTTGGGTTTTTGTTAGGAAGAAAAAATCAAAGGGCCCTTGGGCGGAAGGAATGGATTTAAAAAAGATAAAGAATCAAAAACACAAAGTGGAGTTGTCACGCTGCTCTTTGCTAAAGACACTGTCCCTTTTGGGTATTCTAAAGAGAAGTTGCAGAGATTGGTGGATAAATTTGGGTGGGGGTGTGCAAAAGAAAAAAATTAAAGGGAATACGGGAAAAGAGAAAGGGTTATGGGGAAAACAAAAAGATTAGGGATAAAATGATTGGTTATCAGTTTTGGGGGGAGAGAGTAGGGAGGGGGTGAACGAAATTAAAATATTTTGGAGGGACGTGCCCAGCGGATGGGTCTATGAAAGATGAGGTGAATCATGAATTGATGGGGGAAAAAGAGTGAGGGTGCACTTGGGAGTCTGGGGGGAAACAAAGAATTTTTTTCCTTGGGGGAAAAGGGGGGGGGAAAAATTGTAGAGAGTATATTTTTTCCCAAAAAGCTCTTATATGGGTGTAAAGCATGGGTGGGGAATGTTGACCCGGGGGAGAAGCTGGAGGCAGTGGAGATTTTAAAGCCCAAAGGGGCCCATGTGTGGTTTTAAATTATAATGCAGAGAATTCGTAGTTTGGAATTTAGGAGGATGGGGGACCCCCAAAAACTTTTGGGTCCAGGGGGCTGGGGAAGGGGGGGGAGGGGTTCACGTAGAGAAATGGGGCGAAACAGAATGATTTTAATGGTACGCTGGTGGAAGGAAGGGGGGGGTTGGGGTGGGCCTGGGAAAATTTTGGGGGGAGGGGGTAAAGGAGGTTTTGTGTGCGGGGGTTTGGGACTTCCAGAAAGGCATGCATGAGGTTTTTTGATGGGGGGGGAGTAAATTGGAGACAAATGGTTTTTAATACTTGACGTGCTTTTGGGAAAGTGTGAGAAAGTAACATTTATGAAGGGTTGGGAAAACCCGGGCCCCGGGCCGGGATTAAACCCGGGAGAGGGGGAATTACAGTCCCCTGAAACCTTTTTGAAGGGGGGGTTTGTTAATTTTGGGCAGTTTAAAAACGTAGTGTAAAGCCCCTTCTGGCAAACAGTAAAGGGGGTGAATGTTTGGTGAAATTTTTCCTTTTTGGGGGGCCCCCTCCTTGGGGAATCGGCCAGTGTGATTAAAAAAAAAAATATATATAATGCAAAAAAACCACCTGAAAAAATAGAAAAATTTCCAAGCGCTTTCGTACTACTCACATTATAAAAGGAATTAAATAAAATTCCTTGATAATTTTGGTATTCACAAAAAGCGTTTGGGAAATTTTTCTCTATTTTTTCTGAGTGGTTTTTTTGCATATTCTAAAAATCACCGGGTTTTACTGTGATCTTGGGGAAAATGTTTTATATAAAAAATTATATAAAATATATATAAATATATATATATATAAAATATATAAAATATAATTTTTAAAAAAACATATACAGGGGAAACCCCGAGTTTTTCAGATGGCATGGGAAACCCGTTAAAACCCCGGTATTCGATACTTTTTAAACACAAAAATTTTGTCTTGCCACTCTTTAAAAAAAAACCAGTCACCGTGATTCGCCCGGGGACTTTTCCCCAAAAGGGGCCCCTAAAACTCCCCCGTGCTTGCCAGTGTTTAAAACCACCCCAATGTGCTTCATCTAAGCTACTTTCGGTACATTCCATATTACACGTTTTTTTTGGTTCTTTTTTTCTGAAAAAATAAGCACCAGGGGGGCCCCAAAAAAGGCTTCAAGTGTAAACCCCCATTTGAAAAAAACCCTGAAATTTAGAAGGGAAAATTAATTTAAGTTTTTTTAAGGGGGTTTGGGGCAAACCCTGAGAACCTTTCTCCCCAATTGTGGAACCCCAATTGTGCCTATTTCCCAAAAATTAAAGGAAATGGGGTGAAAATTTGGGGTTAAATTTTGGCAAACTTTATGGATGAAAATCCCCCAAAACCCACTTTTTGCAAGCTGTGTTTGGTGACATTAAATGACAATGTTATGTCCCATTTTAGAAAAAATTAAAAAAGGGAAGGGGAGGTACAAACCTATAGGGGGCAGTTTTGTTGGGGCAACAGAGGTCCAGTCTCTAAAGCTGGTCCTAGGGCATTAAAAAGACGGGGAAAAACCCCGGGGAAAAGGATTTGCTCCCTCAAGCCCCTAAGGGAAAGGGGTTTTCCCTTTTTCAAAACAGTAACAACTTCTACATTCTCCCCTCCTCCCACCCCCTAAACCCATCCCCAGATCTCTTTAACCCTTTTCAGGGTCCCCCCCGTAGATCAAAGGGCTTTACTTTTCAGGTCCAAACCATAAAATTATTTAAAAATTCTAGCGGTGTCAAATTTAGCATGAGAAGGCGGGTTTGGGCCCCAAAATCTGGAAAAGGGGGTTCTGGGTGGTCATGGGTCAGTGTGCACCAATAGAAAAACCCGGACACCAGCATGGCTTTGGGGGGAACCCCGGCAAAGTGCTTTGTTCATCTTTGCCGGGGCGGCAAGGAGTCTCACTCCCCCCCTCACTTTTCCTGGTGAATTTGACTTCCTCTTCAAGTTTTACATTAAGTTCTAAGTAAAGGAAGTGGAGCTGAAGACAAATTTCCTATGGTTTTGAAGCATATGGTACCATTGCCCAATATGGTACTATTGTACCATGGGTACAATGGTCCCATGTCATCCCAATGGTATCTTTTGGGGTACAATGGTATCTTTATGGTAAAAGGTCCCAAATATGGTACAAAGTCCCAAATATGTACTTTGGGCCCAATGGTACTTTTCCCAAAGTGGTACAGGGTATACGGGGGCCCCTAATGGAAAAAAGGTCTGTCTGATTTTTTTTGGGAAATCCTGGGTTTCCCAAACATATGTGCAAAGTATGATATCCTTTAACTTTATTTGTGTTTACCAAAAAAACTTGTTTATGATCCAAACAGCATTTAAAAGAAAGTTTTTTCAGGTGTAAAAAAATTCCCATTTTTCTTTGATTATCGTACATAGCAGCATATGAAAAAAACCCCTAGGAAAACCCAAAAAAAAAAAAAATGAGGGTGACTATTTAAAAAGGGTTTACCCTGTTTCGGAAACCTTATGGTGTCCTGACGTATGGTGCCCTGCCCCCAATTTAAAACCCTGGACCATATGGCGCCCGGGCCAAAAGGGCACCCTGTACCAAGGGCACGGGGGTTTCCCCAAAAATTGGTACTCTGACCATTGGTACCCTGAAACCAAAATTTTTCCCGAAATGCATGGTACCCTAAAAACCAAAATAGAAAAATTTAAACCCATATGGAAACCCTGTAAAAAATTTTAAAACTGGGGTACCAAATGGTCAATAGGTTTTGGGGGCGGGGGACCCCCAAAAACCAAAAGCCCTGATTTAGTGGCGACGAAAGCTGGGGTCTGATTCCCGCAGTTTCCAAGCCCAAAGTGCCTTGTCATCCACCAAAAGGAAACCCAGGGTAAGTTCCTGTACATTTGTAAATAATAATTTAATAAAACTTTATAATATAAACATATTTCATATTTTTTTTGTAAAACAACTTTTTTAAAAACAAAATAATAATGAAAATATTAGTGTTTTTTATAGTGTTGAATAAAAACAGAAACCATATAGTCCCTTTTGGGTACAAAACCCCCATTTTGGTATCATTTTGAAATGGGTTGGAAAAACAATGTAAAAATTTTGGCCTGTTATGGGGCTAGGGGCCCCCAACAGGTTTTTAAATTTTAATTTTAAACCCCTTGGATACCTAATTATTTTAAATTTAAATTTGGGGACTCCCCTCTAAAGTCAAAAGGGGGCAGATCACTCTCTTTGGTGAAATGGCGGATGGGTAAAGCCTGTTTTTCTCAATTAATGGTTATACTATAGACACACAAACACACAATTTAAATAAGTATTTTTATGAATTTGTAATTCTTTTTTGTAAAAGAAATTTAAAGGGTTTGTGGTAAAATTTTTGGAAAATTTGGAAAATGTGCTTGGCAACAGTCTTTTTTTTTGGGGTGGGAGGAGTTTAAGCTGGGCTCCTCCCTCCCCCTTTTTTCTTTTGTTGGGGGACTTCAAGCTGGCGGGACCTTGGGTCCTTTTTAATCCTTTTGGGCTTATGGGGTGCCCCAGGGTGAGTTTTATAACTTAAGTTGGGCCACCATACCCGGGGTGACTAAAGTGTGTCAAAACACGGGTTTTACCCCAGGAATTTGTCATAAAGAGAAAAAGGCAAAGTTGCAAATACACCATGGGGGAGAAACAGCTAAGGAGGTGTAGACTTACTTTTTAAATATGTGAGTGCGGGTAATTTAAAATTCGTAAAAATTTTCATTTAAAATTTACAGTTATTTTTTTTAAAGTAGTAGTTTAAAAAAACCTTTGTGAAAGGGCTGGGGGAAAGGGGATATCAGAAACTGTGGATGATCAGCCCATAATGTATTATACCTAGACGTAAGGCCTTTTAAGTAAAAAGCTACCCCACACTAGAACATATAGTGAAACCTTAAAATATCAAAGTAATAAGTTTACTAACAAACCCAGGGGAGTTTGACTGGGAGAGTTTTTTGCTGCTAAAAAACTCAAAAAAAATTTTTGAACTATAGGTGCTGTAGGGGGTAATAAAGTTGCTTTTTTCCTGGTGGGGAGAAGTTTTCCCAAAGGGTGGGGGTCATTTGGAAGGTTGCTTTCATTTTAGTTTACGGGTTGTTTTTCTCCAAAGGGGAGGAAGGTTGAGAAAACACATTTTTGTTGGGGTTTTATGGAAAAGTCTATGGCATAGTTAAAATTAAATTTTGGTTTTTATTTTATGTGCCGGGGGGAAAACTTTTCCAGATACTGTAAGGGGGACGAAAGTTTTTTTAAGTTTAAAAACTAGTCTGAAATGAGTTTTTTAAAACTTTTTGGGGCTTCAGGGGGAAAAGGAATAATTCATCATAAACTTCCCGGGTAACAGTGAACATGGGGGATCACCTCCTTGACCTAAAATGCTTTCTTAAATAGTTGTGACAGAACCACGGGCAAAAAACCGACCCAAACATCTCTATGACTTTCCCCCGGGGTCCGACAAAAACCTGTACAAAAATTCAATTTTTTCCCAAAGGCCCAAAAATTGGAACCCCCCAACCTTTAAAAATTTTCAAAAACTGGGGGGACCATTCATCACCTTCAAAACAAACCATCAAAAAACATCTTATCCCCCCGATACCCCGGTCAAAAAATTACACGAATCCCCACCTGGGGGTTTAAACCACTTCCCTCACCACCTTTTGACCATAAACAGAAAAAATCAATCTAAACCCTCAAAAAAAAAAAATTTTTAAATGTCAAAAGTTGGCTGTAAATACTCCAATACTGAAAATATAAATAGTACCAAAACAAAAGCTTTCACATTGCAAACTCACAAACTATTTTTAGCACTTAGCCCAAAATAACAACTTACCTCATAATTTTTAAATTTTAAACAAGGAATTTAATCTAAGTCTGCCCAAAAATGCCTAGCCATCCCTATTTTTTGGGGAAAACACTTTTTAATTTTATTTATTTTACTACATGTAAACCAAAACAATAACCAAATTCTGTAAACTCAGCATTGTAATCCTTATAGATAATGAATTTGAATATGAAAATGGAGGGAATGGGGACTTAAATTAGAAGTGCTGAGGTTTGAAAAAAAAAATAATAAAATTTAAAGGGGGGGGGAGGAAGAGCGTCAAAAGATTGGGAAAGGGTTCAGAAAAAAGGGAGCCTGACATATTTTAACAAAATTTAAAGCTGAAAATTTTTTGCCCCAAAATTTTTTCGGAGTGCCTAGATAGTTTAATTTTTTTTTTTTTTAGAAAAGACTCCTTTGGAGCAAGGAGGGGCCCCAAAACAAAAAGGGGGCTACCCAGTTCACAAAAACAATTTGGGGGGTAAAGGTTTTCCAGAAGTAGGACCTGGAGGGGAAAAAAATTTCTGAATATGAAAAGTTTAAAAGGGAGGAAGTATTGTTGCCTACCAAATGATACCTGAGAAATATGAAAAAAGTTCGGGAAATCAAAATTTGGGAGGGGCCAAAACCTTAACTGAGTTTGGGGAAAAGAAAAAAACTTTTCCCTTTTTTAAGAAAGGGGTTTTTGTTCTAAAGGATTTAAATGAAGACATAAAAAGTTAATAGATTGAGGTTCATGAGGAATTGTAAAATAAAATCCCTGTTGCCCCTCGAGAGTATTGGAGGAAAAAACCCCCAGATATCTTTCAAAAGCCTGGATCTGGGGTGCAGATTCTTGGCTCGCGGGGAATTGGTAATTAAAAACGGGTCATGTTTTCTAAAAAATTTCCCCCCATTTTTTTTCAAAATTTTTAAACCCCCAAGTGCTATGGCCCAAAAAGGGAAGTGGGAAAAGAATTTCGGGGACAAATAAAGGCTGAGGTGCCCCAAAAAATTAAAGGGAAAAGGGTAAGTCAGCGGGAGCTCAAATTTTACATAACAATCAATAAGGCTTCGGGTCCTCGATTAAACAGTACCAGTCCTACCCCAAAAAGGAAAAAAATCCCTTTTAAAAGAGTTATGCCTGTTACTACGTAAAAAAAAAACGGGACACACAAAAATTTTTCGGGTCAAGCCCGGCGAGTCGGGAAAGGGGGGAAACCATCCCGGGGACCCTAACTGCAGAGATACATCCAGTTCCTGCATTAGGTCTTAAAGGAAAGGCGAGGGGGGAACCTTTGGATCAAACCCCGGGAAAATGTGTATTTTTCTAGAAAGGTCCACATTTGGGTTTTGGAAAAAGGATGAAAGGCAGAGTTTAGAACATATTTTTTTTTGGGGAAAAATGGATGTAGCCCCTACTCCTTGTACTTTGCTGGAGTGTGCCAGGGGTCAAAGGATCCCTATATGGGGTAAAAAATTATATTTAAAAAGGGGTATTAGGGGTTTCAGCCATAAGGAAAATTTGTCAAAAATTATGGGTGAATCTGCCATACCAATTGGCTTTCCCCTTAGGTTTTTCAGATAAAATTTTCCCTTCGAAGGGGAAAAAACCTCTTATTAGGGAATAATAAAATGGGCCTGTTAATAGTGGGGGAAAAAACTAGTTTGGGGGAAAACCCCAATCCCCAAATTTTGGGGAAAGGAAAGGCGGGAAAAACCCCCTGCCGGGACCTTTCCCCCTGAGGGTTTTCCACCCGAGAAGTAGGGCTCATGATCATGTTCCCAAACAGTCTCCTTGATATTTCTCATGAGGGGTGAGAGTTAATTTGGGAAAAATTTCTGTTTTCTGATGTTGAACTGCAGTCAAACTGAAAAAAAGGGGTTTTCCCAAAGCCAGGCTGAGAAAGACTGGAGAATGGATCATTTAATAGGGTGAGGGGCTGCCCTCCCCAAGGGTGCAATTAATTTCTGTGAAAGAAAAATGTCACTTTTAAAAGCAAAACGGCCCTCAGCTTTGCTGGGGAAAGGATTTTAAAAAATTTAAAGTGTTTTCATTTCAGGGGGGAAATTTTAAAAAGGGAATTTTCACCTCTGTTTGCAGTATCGGGGAAAGGAGAAAAAGTTTTGCCCCCGGGATAGTGATGTCCGGGTTTCCCAGGCTTTTCTTCTGGCTCAGCTTTTGGGGGGATATCAGAGAGTATATTGAGACCTATCATGTCCCCCAAATTGACTCACAAAAATCGAAATTTACACAAATTGCAAAAAAAAACCATCCCCCGGGCCCGGGGGATTGAACCCCGCTCAGAGAGTCTCAAAACTCCAGCCGTCGCATTAGCCACTAGCCCACCCAATCGTGTCTTTAAAGATTTCATGAGTCATTTTGGACGGCATGGGGGTACTTGAGCTAAAATTTGTCAGGGCCCATGTAGCGGATTCGTCTGTAAAAACTTGCATTTGGGGAAACATGGTGCCTGTAAAAACCCTTTCCTAGGGTTTGTAAAAAAATATACTAGTTGGCGAACTTTTTTTGGGGCCGGTTTGGTCTAGGGGAAAAACCCACAAGGGGCTGGAGTTTTGAGACCTCTGCCCGGGGGTTCAACCCCCGGCCGGGGGAAAGGGTTTTAATTTCTAGTTTAAATTAGGAGCCCTAGTCAAATTTATTAAACCGTTCCCCTGCAGCCCTATTCAGAACCAGGGGAACTTTTCAGCAATGGTAGTAGATTTTAATTTTGGTCCTTCCCAAGGACCAAACGGGGAAATTTGTTTATTTACTCAAAAAATTTTTTGGGCCCCACTACCGGGTCCCGGAAGCAGTCCCTTCCCAAAAGTTAACCCTCCTGTTTTTAAAGGGGCTTTGATGAAGTTTTTTTTTCATTTTGGGTTTTTTTCCTCAAGAGTGCAAAAAGACCAAGGGCCAAAACTTTCCCCTCAAAGTCTTTTAGAAATTTTCTTAAAGGGATTAAAAAGTAGAGCCTCAGTTTTTTTAACTGCCAAACACCCCATCCCAAGGGGGAAAAGGAAATTTTCAAACAAACCCCCCAAAACAATGATGCAAGCCTATGGTATAACAATACTAACAAATGGGATGAGAGGGTCCTTTCTTTTTATTTGCAAGTGGGGAAACACTCTGGAAAAAATCTGAGTTTTTGGCTTAGGGGGGTGGTGATGCTTTTCCCCCCGGGGCTTTTTCTCAGTTTTTAACCTGGGGGTTTTGGGTGTATGAAAGGGGGTTGGGAAACCCTTTAACGTGCCCATCAACCAGAACCCGGATGATTTGTGGGGTCAATTGGGACCATAAAAGCTCTGGGAAACCCCTTTCCTTTCGGATTTCAAGTATCTTTTAAACATTTTCCAAACATGGGCCCATTTACAGTGGAATTTTACCGGCCTCAGGGGGAACGGGGGGGCTTCAGATGTTTCTCTCCCGTTTGACCCGTTGGGGTTTTGCTTACAGGGAACCAAAAAATTTCACTCTTTCTGTTTTTTCCACATCTCAGGGTATAAAATTTTTTGTTTCTTTAGCCTTTCCCGATTTGGGGCCTTTAATGAAAATGCCCTTCTTTTCCGCAATGAAATTCCGTACCATCACTTTTGGTTTTATAAAACGCTGCAATTTTCACAGCAGCCCGTATCCACCCTTTCCCTAGGTGGGGGGATACGCTCTGTTCTTTATATCTCTCTCCCTTCCGGGAAATTTTCTAATTTCCCCCTTTTTTCCTTCCTTGTTTCGTCATTACCGGGCCCCCGATTTTGTTACTTGGGGATTTTAAAGGCCCCCCATTTTCCTCGGGGGGGGTTCAAATGTGGAATTTTCCCGTGGAATTCGTTTGAGGGTTTTTTTTGCCACCCAACCCCCCCCAGTTTTAAATACAGGTATCACAAAACCCCTTTTTTTCCTCAGATCATAAATCCTCTTGCATCGTTTTCTCTGTTTGTCTTCCTTCCCCCGCATTAGACTTCAATTGGGCTGTTCTCCCCCGGGCTTACATGAAGTGATCATTTAAAATAAGAACATAAGAACATAAGAAAAGGGGGAACACTGGGGGAGGCCCCGCTGGCCCATACTAGGCCCAAAAGGTTTCCCCCCCCCCCCCTTTCAATTCATCCCACAAAAAACCCTTTGCCCAAACCCCAAATTTTTAATGCCACCCAAAAAAAAAAACTCTGATGTGAAAGTTCCCCCTCAAATCCAACCCCCCCCAAATCATGAAATTTTTCCAACCTAGATTTGAAACACCCCAAATCCCAGCCTCCCAAAAACCCAACTAGGGAACTGTTCCATCCAACTACCCTATTTCCAAAAAAATAAATTTCCTAAGTCCTTTCTAAATCTAAAATTTATTATTTTAAATCCAATTACTGCGCGTTCTTCTTGGGGAGACATCCTCAAGGGCCTTTAAAAAAAAATCCCCTTTATTAATTACCTATCTTCCCCTTAAACACTTCGATCAGGTCTCCCCCCATTCTTTGTTTTAAAAAAGTGAATGTAACTTTAAAAGTCTTCAATTTTTTCCCTTTATAAGGGGGGGTTTCTGATGCCCATTTTTAATTTTTCTCCTAAAGCTGGGAATTTTTTTCTAACGAATTTATGTCCATTTTGTTAAAACGGGGACCAGAACTGAGGTGCATAATCAAGGTGAGGGTTAAATAAGATGTATAAAAAAAGGGAGTATGACCTCTGGAAATTCTGGGTTTCTTTTCACTTCTTTATAAATTCCCCCGTAATCTAATTTTCCTTATTTCGTACGCTTAGGCATTGCTGTTTTGGGTTTAAAGGGTTGGTGCCACATAACCCCCAAATCCTTTTTTGCAACGATGGCTAAGTTCTACATCATTTAAAATTTTTAAGTACTAGGGTTTTTGGGCACCCCAAAACTTCAGAACCTTGCATTTAAACTACATTGAAAATGCATCTGGCCCCCTTTTCTGACCCCGAAAAGAGTTTGTTTAAATCCTCCCGAAGTTCCCCCAACATCTACGTTTGAATCAATTATCCCCACCTAACTTTGGGTCATCGGCGAAATTTTTTTTAAATCAATAGTAAATTCCCTCATCAAGATCAATTTATTTATATTATAAACAACAACGGGCCCCCCACTGGGTCCCTGTGGAACGGCCCCTTGTTACAGAAACCCCCCTCGGATTTAACCCCATTTATGGACCCTCTCGCTTCCTGTCAGTGAACCCCCACTTTGATCCACGAGAGACTTTTTCCCCCCAATTTCCATGGCTTCCCCTTTTCCCTTTTAAAATCGGGCGGAACTCTATCAAAAGCCCTTTCTAAAATTAAGTAAATAAAATCAAATTTTTTTATTTTTTGGGGGCAACAGCCCCCAAAAGCTTTACTGAAAAAAGTTAAAAATTAGTTGACAAACCGGCCCCCTTGTAATCCCTGCGGGGTAATTAATTAAAACATGCTTATCGAGAAAGGCTTCTTATTTAAACTCGATATAAATTTACTCTAGAATTTTCCCCACAATTTGGGGCAGGGTTAAAGGGCGGTTTTTTGAAAGGTAACGGGTTGGGCCCTGTTTTAAAAAAAAGGGGTTACATTAGCCTCTTCCACTTTTCAGAACTACACCGTTTTAAGAGATAAATTTAAAAATAAATTTGTTAAAAGGGTTTCCCGAGTTTCCCTTTTGCATTCCTTTAAAAAACTCTTGAAAAAAAACCCCATCAGGACCCGGGGATTATTTTGCTTCAGTCTGTCTATCTGCCCCACAACCATTCACTAGTGGGCTGTTAGTTTAAAAAATTTATTTTCTTCTAGGGCCCACTGTTTAAAAAATTTAAATTTCTGGGAAAAATTTTTAGTGTCTTTCCCGGGGGAAAAAAATGGAAAAAATAATTTTTTTAAAAACAAACACCCTTTCATTCTCATTGTCAGTAAGGTGCCCCCATTATTTTTTAAGGGGGCCTATCTTTTCTCTAACTTTTGTTCTAAAAATTTTTGGGGGCCTGGAAAAAAAATTTTTTTTTTTAGTTTTTAAAACCCTAGCAACTTTAATTTCATGTCCCTTTAGCTTTTCTTATCCCCCCTTTTTAAAGTCCCCCCTTAAACAAAATACCTTTTATAAGAAAGCCCCCCACCTCTTTTTTATACCCTAAAAATTTTCCTTTTTTAGCCCAAATTGGGTATTTGAACCCTTTTTTTCATCCATTTTGGGTCATTTCTTTTTGATCTAATTTCTTTATATGGGATAAACGCCTTTGAGCAGCTGTATAGTTTTTCCGAAAAAATGTCATATTATGCTCTCTTTGTTAAACCCCGTTTAAAAAAATTTATAAGTGTTTTCTAAGCCCATCGTAATCGGGTAAACGAAAAACTGGGGGCTGTTTCTGATTACGTAAATACGTACTTCCATTCCCCAAAGCTAAATGTTAAATTTAATTTTTTTTGGGGCGGGGGGGGAGCAAACCCCTTCCTCTGAAATTTCTAAATTATTAACCAAAGGGTTCATGTTTGCCATAACTAAGTCAAGCAGGGTTTTTTTCCCTTTTAGGGTTTTTGTCCCCAAAAATGCTTCAAAAAAAAATCCTGAAATACTTTTAAAAAAGCGTTTCATTCTAAATTCCCCGTAAAAATTCCCAAACAACATGACTAAAGTTAAAATCTCCCAGAATTACTACATTATCGTGCCTTTTTGGGCCTTTTCAATTTTTCCCCCCATAGTATTTCCCCTGGTCCCAAACTAAGTTAGGGGGGCGGTATATCACTCCCAAAATCAGTTTTTTTTATGCCCCCCTGGAAAAAACCCATCCAAACAGACTCGTAAGTGTTACTTAGATTTTAAAACCCGTTTTTTTGCAACATTTTAAGCGATCCGGGCATACAATGCCCACCCCCCCCCCCCTCCCCAAAACTTCTATCTTTTGGGAAAAAATTTAAAAACCCCGAATATGACCCTTCCGCAGGCATGTCCGACCCTTTTTAATTAAACCCCGTCCAGTTAAGGCCCAATTTCAAACAAAGTTACCTTTCACTAAACAACTAATCTCCAACCCCTTTTTTTTTTCCATTACTTATTCCCAGCACTCGGGGAATTAGAAAATAAACATTGGGAAAACCTCCTTTCTCTTTACCCCTTTCCCGCTCATTTCTATTTTTCTTTCTAAACCTATTTTCTGTCCTTTATCACCCAAGGGCCCTGGCCTTTTTATTTTCCCATCTCGTTTTATTATTCTATTCCCCAGAAACCCCGAAAAATTCTACCCCCGGGGCTTTACTGTTTTTCCCGCCAAAACCCCTACCCCTAACTAAATTTCCCAGTTTTTTGTCCTAATGTCCCTCCACTGGGAGTTTTCCATGCTCCCAAACCCCCCACCCAGATAAGTGAACCCCCTCCCAGCATACATGTATTTGCCATAGGGAAAAGGTCCCCGTTTTTCAATGAATTTACCGCATTTTCCTTTCAGAAATTTTTCCAGCCGCAAATTGGGCACCAATTGCCCCGGACAACCCTTCACTTTCCAAAATTTCCCCCCTTTGGGAAAAAACCACAAATAAGGGTTTTCCCCCCCTTACTTTAATTTTTTCTATTGCTGACCTTTACCTTTAAATCAGGTCCCCCACTCCTAGTCTGCCAACATCGTTGCCCCAGCACTTTGGAAAAGATAATAGGAAATTTCTCCCTTACCTCTCATGATGTCAACCCAAAGGGTAACAAAATCCCCCCATCCCCGCCCCCGGAAAGCAAACTCTCTGTCTCCTACTCCTGTCCTTTAAGCAGAAAAGCCCCATCCATATACCTAACTTTGGCCCCAACCCCAAAAAAAACAATATTCTTACCTTCCTTTAAAAACTTTCGTCGTGGGCGTTCCCCGTATCAAATCCATTCGGGCCGGGAGCCCCTGAGAATTTTATTGGGGTGTTTCCACAACAGTTTCCACGCATCTCTTTCCTCTTCAACGTTTTTTTACCTTTCCTTTTGTCCCTTTTTGAACGTCCCAAATTCTTTCCCCGCGTCCAGCCCCCTGACCAGTTTCCCTTTTGACCGAGGGCTCAACACAGGGGGTTTTCTACAACTTCTTGTTTTCCTCGGTCCCAAACCCGGGAAATTTCCCAAAATTTGCCAACCTCAATTCTTCCCTTTAAACTGTTTTGGGAAAATTGCTCGATGGAGGGGATTTTTTGCTTCAATTTTTGAAAAGCGCGCAAAAGGTCTTCACAGAGCCAAAGTACACTCAAAACTGCCCCCAAATGCCAACCCAAACAGGGGGCTACTGCGGCGCCCCGTTTTCCCCCAAAGGCCCAAAAGCGATGGAAACCCTTCGCACCCACGCTGGCAATTTAATGGGCAAAAATTTGGGAACCCCTTTAAATCACACCTAACTGTTTTTAAAGAGGTTCCTTCTTCGTCCCCCCATCGATGAGCTTTTACACCTCTTTTTCGTCCTCCCCTTTTTCCCCCGCAGCTTCTCATTCTTTTACCCCCAAAATTCGGGCAGGCATTTTCAAAAAAGCGTTTCCTTGGTGGTCCCCCTGCTTTTTGTCGGCCGTTCGTTTGAAACGCGCTGCATGGGCAGGTACCGTAAATAGAACCACAGAGCGGCTTCCCCCAATTTAAAAAGAAGCGTGCAAAAAAACGCTCGCCGTGTCATCCCTGACGCTAAAAAGCACTTGCTGGGGAATTATGTCTCCACCATCACCTCGGGTTCCCCCTATGGGGGGGCAGTCTGGGGAAAAAGTAAAGGAAAAATGAGTGGTAAATATTTTCCCCGAACCCCGGGTCCGTTCTGCCCGGGGTTTCCAAATGTTTTATATAGCAAACCCCTAAGTTGCCAAAGAAATTGGGAATTTATTGGGGCCGTATTTCTCAGGGGTCCATCTATGCCCTCATTTTTTTTCCTCAAAGTCTGCCAGAGAGTTTGCACCCCCTTTGGGCTTTTTTTCTCCCCGAGGGGAACAGTATAATGTGGGCCCCCTTTCACTTCAAAAACTGGGGGCAACAAACCCCAGCTTGGCGACATCGGGAAACTGGGGCCCCACGAATTCATATTCGTTGCTTTCAACATTTACATCAGTCGCCCCTGCCCGTCCTATTACAACCCTTTTCAATTTAAATTTTGGGCCCCAAAGGGTTCTTCCCCAACTGTTTGGGAAAACCGCCAAATTTTTTTCTCCCTTTCCCCCAAACCAGGGATACGGGGCCTGAAACCTACCCCCCCCCCCCCCCCCCCCCCCCCCCCCCCTAAAGGCCCATTCTTTTAGTGGGTTTAAAAGGGGAACCCAAAAAAAAACAAACAGTCCTCCACCGCAATTGGCTTTTTTAAGGGGCGTTTACCATAGACCGCTTACTACATTTGATACGTATGTTTTAATGCCTTTTTCGAATAACCAAATCCCGTTATTCCTATTTTTTGACCTTTAGAAGGCCCTAGGGGCACAATTGGAGTATAATATTTTAGCCCCAAACCCCCCCTTAGGCCCTTTGGGGGCAATTTTTACCCAAAAATTCCCCTTTAAAAACTTTTTAAATGCAGGCATTTCCCCTGTTTGGGGTTAAAAAATGGCTCTCCCCGGGGTTTATCCGCTGAAGGTGTCCCCCAGGGAAAGTGTTCTGAGCACAAAACTTTTTCCCCCTTGCTATTAAGGGTTTGGCCTCTGCTTCCCTTTTTAAAAAATTTGGTCATCACTCTAAGTTGATGACTTTGCTATTGCCCGTTTCAGGCGTGACTGTCACCTCCTTACAGTTCTCTCCCCAAAATTTCATCGGGCCGTTTTCCAATTGGGCCACCACAAAGTTGGGGGTTTTAAAATTTTTCCCGCACTAAAAAACCCCCAAATCACTTTCACTAGATGCCTTTTTGGGGCATCTCCGATCATCCTTTGTACCTTTGGCTCCCGTATCCCTGAAAGTGATACAGTCAAGTTTTTTGGGCCCCTCTTTGTTGTAGGTTATCCGGAAACCTCCATTACCTCTCTGAAGGCAATTTGGGCACAGCCGGCTGAACCCCTTTTTAAAAAACCCCTTTTCATCTTTTTATGGGGGCTGATCGTCGAACCCTCCTTCCCCCTACAATTTCCCCCCTTATTTTATCGAAACTTGATTATGGGAAACCCAAACTATTCAGCGGCCCCTTCCCGCTAAATCTCTCTAAACCTTAACCCCATTCATCAAACCGGGTTAGTTTAGGGCCCTTTGGGGTTTCCGCCCCCCTTTCCCCCCCGGGCCCAGAGGGGCCTTTTTTATGCAGAACGAACGTTTTCCCTCCTTATCCATCCGCCGTGATGGGCCCCTTGCCCTTTCGAAATATGTACGCTTTTCGTTCTCCCAATCCTTTCCAATTTTATAGAATGGGGGGTGAATTAGTAGACATTTTTATTTGTTTTCCCCCCCCTGTTTTTTCTCCCTCCCTTCTCTCTTCGCCTTCATTCGCTCCCTTTTCTTCTCTTCAACTACCACCTTTCTAGTACATTGCATCTCACTTTTTTTTCCCACCCCCCTGGGAAGTTCCCGCTGTTCGAGTTTTTGTTTTTTTCCCCTCCCTTGCTGAAAGCCCAACTGGGGTATGGTCCCCTTCCCCCCCTCTTTTCTTTTCCACTTTTCCCCTCATTTTAATTTCCATTGCTGTGGGAAACAGATTGGGTCTAAGTCTTCTGAGGCTAGGATTCGCAGAGTGTTTCCGGACAGCGCCCCACAAAGGGGGATTTTTCTATTTCGGCTGATTTTTTCTCTGAATTAATGCCAAACCTTACGCACTTTTCCTATTGCATCTATGCCCGTGTCATATTTGTGGTTGTCCCCAGACTCCCCTTTGTGCTTTTCAGGCTATACAAAAAATTTTATACACCCCACCCCTTAGTCCCCCGTATCCCAAATTTGGCTACGCCGCATCTTTACCAAGCAAAAAGTTTTTGTTTTTTGGGTTGGCCCTGGGCATGTTGGGCGTACAGGGCAAGAACAGGGAGACACTGCTGGGCGGGCAGCAGTTTCAAAAAAACCCAAACCCGTTTTTTTATGGGTATTCCATTTAACGGACTATTTTTTCTGCAATATCTTCCCACCTTCCACCCGTTGGCAACAACGTTGGTCTGCTATGCTCGGCAACAAACTTCAGTCTATTAAACTGAGTATAGGGTTTCTGGCCGTCTTCTTATCACCATGTCCGAGGTTGGGGGACTACTCTCTCCCGTCTTCGCATTGGCCATACTCTCTTACCATGGATACCTCATGGAGAGGGGTCTTTCCCTCTCGTGAGAATTGCCAAGCTCCTTATCATTTAAACCACATTCTGTTGGACGCCCACTTTATCAACGAGCACGCAGAATTTACCCTCTGTCGTCGTCTTCGCTCCGCTGCTCTCTTTTACCTTCCCCTTCTCGCTGATGGACCCACCTTTCATCCGGACTCTCTCATTGACTTTTTGACAACGACTGACTTACTTCACAAATTCTGATACCTTCAGCCCTTTCTACTTCAATCTCTTGCTACCTTCTACCCCCGTACTATCCCCTGCCCCGCTTGTTTCTGTAACCGGCTGATCATCCCCCCTCCCTTCTGCCATCCAATTCCCTTGCTTCCTTCCCTACCCTGCAGCGCTGTATAGCCCTTGTGGCTTAGCGCTTCTTTTTGATTATAATAATAATAATAATGCTCTGGAGGCTGGTGAGGAAGTGCTGATATTGGAGCCAATTCATGTGAAAATCTGTATGGCAAGTTGCTCTGAGCTAAACATGTTGTGGGGGAAGTTCCCAGGGGTTAGATATAAACCCCACACACCTGAGCAGGAAGGAAATTAGTATAGGGTTCACAGTAACTGGTTAAAGGGTTTGAAGTTATGTCAAAAATTCAGAGACCAGTGTTTTAATGGAATGCAAAGGGCTGCAAAACATTAATCTGTATGAAATACCAAAAGTGTATTTAAGAAATAACATGTGTGTAAAAGATTTTGGGAAATGCCATGCTTGGATTTTTAATGAGAAAAATGTTGGAGAGTTGGCTCCGCTCACCTTGGAACTTTATAGAAATTTGGGATGTCATTAATGGTAAAAGTTGAAACTCCGTGAAAGAAATTGTTTGAGGAGTCTGAGCCAATCAACAATTTTTGGGTGGGACAAATCCTGTAATAAAAAATTGATATGGAGGAAGAAGTGAAATTCTTCCAACACCAGTTTGTAGTGCTTAGGTGAGAGTCAGTGGCATTCCCATGCTCAGGTCCAAATTAATGGCACCCTGGGTGTTATATCATCGAAATTGTCATCCCTGTGTTATTTTAACTATAGTAAGAGAATATTTCATCACTTATATTAAGTGTCGAATCCCCAATTATAGCTAACATAAAGACTTTCGGCGTTTATATTATAATCTGTTTAATATATATAAAATACCATGGTATTATCGCTATTATTGTTATTATCACTATTTTGGTATAATACATTTTTTACTATTATCACTATTATTTTACAATTATGGTAGGTAGGATTCTTGTGTATAAAAGAGTTTAAGTCTCAGGAACCAATCCGGTGAATTGTTCAATTGTTTATGTCCGGCAGGCTGACGTGCACAGCTGATCCAACCTGAACGACACGTCAACAGAAACTGGCAATAGTCAGTCCGCTCCCTGCTCTAGCCCTGACTACTGATCGTATATTGGCTCTTAACGGTGTAACAGTTGAATGGTTTTGAGAATTGGACTCTAGAGCTACTCAATGTGTTCCTCATTGCTTTGAAAGACTCTACGAATATTTATATTCTTGGTCATTCAGTAATCCATAGAGATACTGTAACTCCAAATCAAAGGTCTGTTAGATCATGTACCTTTTGTATTTTGAGTTTACGTCTTGTTAAGACAAAGACGTAAATATTATGAAGACTAATAATTACATGAAGAATAATAAAAACTTTCCTTATAATGTGACTATTCCATGATTTTGAACTAAATGTATATGGTAAATTTATTGTACACAAGTATTTAAAAGTTAAATTAACTACAAAGAGAAGATAAAGTATTTGTATTTAAATACTTTAATATATTTTAATATTATTCTAGGAGTTTAACCATTGAAATATTTCCCTAGACTCTATACTTTAAAAATAACTCGGATCCAAAAATCTAGTTGCATAAGAAATAAATGGAACTGCCACATTCTGAAGTTTCTTTAAAAATTTCTTATCCGCAACAAATGGGGTAACCCTCCGGGATCTCTGTTCTAAGACATTGATCAAAAGAACAATATTAAAGTTATATACTGGGAATTTATCTCAAAATATTGATCCATGGAAGATCACATTAAAGAATTATTTGAAGATTTAACATTGTCAAAGAGCTGGAACTCCTTGAAACTTCAAACGTGCTGCAGATAGCCTGTATATGGGAGTGCCTTACGATAGAATATTACACAGCCAATACCGTAAGGCAATAATCAGAAACAATTGATTTCAGGGGCCACTAACCACATGTAGGCAGAGATTCTGACTCTGAAAGTTTGTTTCTCAAGTAAGCTACCAATCGAGATTCGCAGAATTAGAAGAACAGATTTATAAGATTGATCTTGAAATTGAATCAGATAGAAAGGTCCGTTTTGGCCTCTATAAGTAGATGAAAGTATTGCAGGTGCAGCTCTGTTCGGCATTCGCCCGTCACTGAAGGAATTCCTATTAATTGTCAAGCCTGGCCCACACCCAGGTGCACGTCCAAAGGAAACCACATACCACCCCATTCCAATTCACCTCATTTTCGATACCAACGGGGCATATTTCTCAAAGTCAGTTTGAAATTAGAGAGACTATTTATTTTACAGACTGCTCAAATTGAGGCTCAGCGTAAATAAAATGAAGAAAGACTTTTCAAAGGGAAACCCGCCCCTTTCCCCGCTATAATAAGACAACAACAACAAGATAAAGTGAGTGAAAGATGTACTGAATCCTCAAATGAGTCTTTCATATACAAAAAGCTGCATCTATGTTTCCAAGGTTTAATGACGGAGATTTAGATACTTAATTTTGAGAAGTCTTTGAGAATCAAGCACGTGCTATGAGCTTGGCCCACAACAACACTGGGCAACCTTATTAACATACTTCGTTGTCTGTAAAGCTCAAAATTTGTACAACTACGTTACCTTTTGAAGAAATATGTGGATTATGATTCCGTTAAGACGGCTATCCTAGAGGCTATGATCTCCTCCCAGTAAGTAAACAGAAAACACTTTACACATTAAAACGCCACCAACTCAGTTCGTATGAGATTTTGCACGTGCACAGAATGCGCTTTTGAGAGATGGTCTAGAGCTTGTAGTACCATGTAAATCTATGGAAGAGTCTTTCCAATCGATCCTGCAAGAGGATTTCTTCTCTATAATAATTTACCAGAAAGACTTGCATAGGTATTTGATTAGTTGCCCCATAAAACAACTAAAACAGCCTTGCTCGCCGATAATTATGAAATATCTCAACAATTGATTGGGCGAAACAAAAAGTAAGGAATCAGTGACTAAATATGGCCCCTAAGAAAGGACGATCCTATCTACAGAATGCGCCGCATACAGAAACCTTGCCCGACCTCCTATGATGCTCCACGCCCATTTAATAATAAATTTAGATCTAACTCCAGAAAAGTAAAAAGTTCAAAACACAAAGGCATAAACATTGAGTTGAACTGCACTATTGTAATAAGACAAGGGCATTTAAGGAAACACTGTTATTGCTAGAGAGGGATACCAGGAACGAACACTTCATTGGCCAACTCAGTGAAGATCTTCATCAGACAACTCCAAAGAAACTAACCCCTAGTACCGACAAGGTTCACAAAATCGAATCAGTAGTATTCTAGACGACCTCAATACTAGAGCTGTTCAGAAAAAGTATTCACTCAGCTATGAGTCCCTACATTGCAAGTGAAAGTTGGAATAGACGAGAACTCAATTAGTTGAAATTATTTCCGTACGGATACTGGAAGTTATTTAACAGTGGTTGAAGCAGGACATACTTCCCGTAAGTGACAATGACTCGCACAAAGCTAGATGTCTTTTTAGAACCTATGGAGGCGCCATTAAAAGAGTGCCTCTTCACAGGTATGCATCCAAACACCAACCTATACTGGATGTGGTGTCGGTAGGTATATCAGTGAAAATTTTCCTATTCAGGGCGTTGACTTACTCTATGAGCAATGATCTAGACTACCCGGGTATAAGTCCCAAGAGCATCCAGCTATTGATCATTCACTGACATTAAACTATGCCATAGAAGCTCGAAAGAGGCTCCAACCTTATTTCCCCCCTCTCATTGATACTAGAGCAATGTCTAGAGCACCTCAAAATCCTTATCCACTGAAGTCCTAAGTGGAGGAGAAGATTTAGGGTCTCGACTTATTGTTCAGCAGTCCGATCCATACAACTCGAATCTTTCAAATCTGATATATTCTATGATCGACCCTTTTCAAGATACTGAATATTGATGAAGCTATCCAAAAGAAGATTTTAGATAAGGAATCATTCCTTGATCCATCCCTAGAAAATTACAAAGCTACGCTATACACCAGACGATGCCCAAGACCGGACAATTGTTACTATCTTGCTAGTGTATATTAAATGAGAAAGGAAAAGTCTCCTTGTCTTCCGACAATCATCTGTCTACCAGTCAAAACTCTAGTAGTGCTACCAAGCCATTAGAGATTGGCTATTAGTTCGCCCTCCTAGTCCCAGGGGAGGACATTTGGAGTAAAGAAAACCCTGGGTCAAAATAGCCACGCACTTTCATTGGGCCCAGAATGAAGGAGACTGTGGACACTATCTAAAAGGTTGTCAAGTCTGCCAAGTGGACGGCAAACCTTCGCAACACACTCATCCCCCAGTTCCACTCATTCCGATTCCCGTCAGTGGTGAGCCCTTCTCACCGCCTGATAAAGGCTGTGTTGGTCTGTATACCCAGACATAAACAAGGGAAACAATATCTGTTTTTACAATTATGATGGTCAGTTACTCGATATCCGAGGCTATCCCTTTGAGAAAAATTAATTCGCGCAATCATTGTTCGATCAGGCTTTGCAAAAATTTTTCTCACAGGGGGATTCCCCTCGAATAATTCAATCTGATCAAGGTTCAAATTTTACTCTAGATGTTTCGTGATGCCTTATCTCGCCTCGGAATAAGTCCAATATATTCTGTTGCTTATCACACACAGTCGCAAGAGCCCGCGAACGATTTCATCAAACATTAAAACAATGATGAGAGCGGTTCTGCGAGCAGTTTTCCAAGATTGGACAAAGGAATACCATTCCTCTTGTTTGCCTTAAGGAAAGCGAACAAGAAAGCACTGGTTTTAGTTCCATTTGAATACTTTACGGACACCAAGTACCGCCCCCCTCGCCGTACTAAAAAGATTCACGGACCAAAAATCATAACCCTCCGTTTAAAACAACCCAACTCTAATGCATAACGTTTGTCACAACTGAAGGGAATTAGCCTCAAAAAAACTTAGCTACGGCCCCAATCCGAGATGAAGCATTGTTATGACAAACGCACAAGCTCACGTTTTCTTCAAACCAGGTGACAGTGATGATGGCACAGAAATTCTTACCTGGACCGCACTGCTAACCTAGATATGAAAGGTCCTTTGGAAGTGATTGGAGCGGCTCAATGAGTAAATTATGTACTACAAACACCAGGAAAGAGAAAAGCAAACGTACTTATCACATAAACCAACTTAAGGGCTTGACCACCCTAGTATCGTACCATTTTGGGACATTTTCTTCCTTTAGCTGAAACTGAAAATATAAGTCTGCCGCATCTCTGAAGCGATAGAAGTACGTTTAAAAAAATCAGAGACATTGCAATCTCTTGATACCTTTCTTATGGACCTTGATTTGAAGAAAGCAAAAGATATCAAAGACTTGATATTACATTATGAGGTTTTATTCGATGACGTCCCTAGGTGTTGTACATTGGGAATTCACGACATAGATGTACAAGGAGCAAAGCCTTGCAAACAGTCACCTTATAGGGCAAGTCCACTCAAACAAGAAACATTAAACAAAAAAGTAGAATTTTTGTTGTCCCATGGACTCATAGAACGGAGTAAAAGTCCGTGGGCCTCGCCCTGTATATTAGTTCCCAAGCCTGATGGAACTTCTAGAACTTCCCGCCGCTGTATCTCGGTAAGTATTGATCAGAATTTTTTTTTTTATTATTACCTTCACAAAAATACGTATTATCTTTAATTCTGTAAGAATTTTTTTTTTTTCAAATTTCTTGGACACTGGGGCACCACTTCAGATTTTGGCCTTCGACCCTGAAAGGGTTAAAGGTAAGTGTCATGTATTCTATTGTTAGTAGAGCACTCCAAACTGTGCATGTCTTCTTCAGTTTGTGTGCATTAAACTTAATATTTCATGTGGTAAAATTTTTTTTTCATACTTTTTAGTGTCTTGCATAGATTAATTTGATTTCCATTATTTCTTATGGGGAAAATTAATTCGCCTTCTGATAATTTTGGCATGCGATGAGCTCTCAGGAATGGATTGATGTCGAATACCAGGGGTCCACTGTATTTTATATATATATATATATATATAATTTATATATATATATATTTTTAATATATATATATAATTTAAAAATATATTATATATTATATATATTTTACATATATATTATAAAAATAATATTATATATATATATTTTATATATATATATATATATATAAATATATATATACAGTGGACCCCCACATAACGTTGGCATCGCATAGCGTTAAATCCTCTTGGTGATACATTTTATCACTAAAATTTTGACTCGCATAGCGCTAAAAAATTCGCTCAACGCGATTCGTCTGAGACACATCCATGCGGCCTGAGCCAGCCTCACTTGTTCTGCCAGTGGCATTGTTTACAAGCCAGCCTCTGCAGTAACATTCAAGCATACAATTGGAACATTTCGTATTATTACAGCCTTTTTATAGTGATTTCACCTGAAAAATAAATGACCAGGGGCCCCCAAAATTAAAGTAATACGTTTTTTTTGTGAAGGGAAATAAAAAAAAAAAAAAAAATTGATCAAAAACTTACGAGTTTCAGCGGCAAAAGTTCTAAAATTTTCCCTTTCAGGCTTGGGAACAAATTATACAGGGCGGGGCCCCAGGGGACTTTATCCGTTTTTTTAGTCCATGGGCCCAACCCAAAAAATTTCTACTTTTTTTTTAATGTTTCTTGTTTGAGGGAAACTTGCCCTAAAAGGTAAAGGTTTCCCAAGGGGGCTTTGCTGGGGGTTTACATCTATGTCATAAATTTCCCCAATGTAAAACACTGGGGACATCATCGAATAAAACCCTTCTTTAATGTAAATCAAGTCTTTGTTATCTTTTGCTTTTTTCCCAAATCAAGGTCCATAAGAAAGGAAATCAAGAGATTGAAATTTTCTCTGTTTTTTTTAAAACGTACTTCTATCGTTTCCCGGATGTTGGGCAGACTTATATTTTCAGTTTAGCAAAAGGAAAGAACTGTCGAAATGGTCCCTTACGGGTGGAAACCCCTTTAAATTTTGGTTTTATGTGAAAAGTACTTTTTGCTTTTCTTTTCTGGGGTTTTTTAGTCCTAATTTACCTAAAATGAGCCGCCCCAATTCATTCCCAAAAGGGCCCTTCATTTTGGGTTGCGAGGTGCCAGGTGGGTTTTTCCCTTTTGCCATCACACTGTACCTGTTTTGGGAAAAAAACGAGGCGGTTTTTCGTTTGTCAAAAACCAAAGCTTCATTTTGGGGGGAATAGGGCCTTGCAAATTTTTTTTTGAGGTAATTCCCCATTGTGCAAACGCTTATGCTTTGGTTGGAGTTGTTTTAAACGGGGGGTTATGATTTTCCGGCCCCGGTAAATTCTTTTAGTAGGGCGAGGGGGCCCGCGTATTTGGGTGTCCGTTTTTTAAAATTAAAATTTGGACAAAACCCCAGGGCGGGGGGCCGGTTCCCGGTTTCCCAAGCGAACAAGGGAAATTTGGTATTTCCTTTGTTCCCAACCTGGGAAACTGCTGGCCGGGGAAACGTCTCATATTTTTTTAAATTGTTTGAGGGGGAAATGGGCCGGGGGGGGGCCCCCTTGGGGGCCCCAAAGGGGGGTTTAAAGAAACCCCAGAAAAAAGGGATTTTAATTCCGGGGCGGAAAAGGGATCACGAAAACTTTAGAGGAAAAAATTTAAACCCTTGATCGGTTTGGAATTTTTTCGAGGAATCCCCACCTGTGAAAAAAATTTTTTGAAAGCTCAAACAATGATGCGGGGGAATTTAAATTTTTTTCTCAAAGGGATAGCCCCCGGATTTTTGGGTAAGACATCCAAAAATTGTAAACAGATATTGTTTTCCCTTTTTTAGGTCCTGGGAAATGGCCCAAAACACAGTTTTTTTATCGGGCTTGGGGAAGGGGGCTCCCCCACTGAGGGGAATTTCGGAATGAGGGGAATGGGGGGGAGGTGTGGGGGAAGGTTTCCCGGTATTTGGGCCCAGCCCCTTAAAAACCCCTTTTAGATGGGTTTTCCCACAGTTCCTTCTTTTGGGGCCAATAAAAATGTTGGCTATTTTCCCCAGGGTTTTTCTTTCCCCCCAAATGTCCCCCCCGGGGACTATGGTGGGCGAAACTAATACCCAAAATTCTCAAAAGGTGTTTGGTAGCATACTAGAGGGGTTTTCTGGTAGGGAAAATGGGTTTTCGGAAAACAAAAGAGACTTTTCCCTTTTCAATTAAATTTTACCCCTAAACAAAAAAGTAACAATTGTCCCGGCTTGGGCGTCGTCTGCTGTAATAGCTATCCTTGTAATTTCTTAGGGATGGATCAAGGAAATGATCCCTTTTTAAATCTTCTTTTGATACATATCAATTCCGGGAAACTTGAAAAGGGTCGATCATAGAATATTTCAGATTTGAAAAATTCGAGTTTTTAAGGACCGGGCCTGAAAAAATAAATCGAGGGCCTTTAAAAATTTCTTCACCCTTTGGACTTAGTTGATAACGGGTTTTTGAGGGCTTAGGGCTTGCTCTAGTTATCACATTGAGAGGAAATAAAGGGAGGAGCCCCCTTTTCGGAAATTTATGGCATAGGTTTAAGGGCCGTAAAAATTTTCAATAAAATGGAGGCTCTTTGGGTTATTTCCGGGGGATTTGGTTTTTGCCTATGAGTATGTCAAAAGCCCCGGGTAGGAAAATTTTACTGGATAACCCACCGACACCAAAACCCTTTTAGGTTGGGGGTTTTTGGGTGTATATCCTGTGAAGAGGCCCCTCTTATAAAGGCGCCTCCTTTGGCTTTTTTAAAAAGACAAATTTGCTTTGTGCGAGTAAAAACACTTACGGGAAGTAGGCTGCTTCAACAATGTTAAATAACTTCCAGTACACAGAAAAGGGAAATTTTTTCCCCCCACTTTTTTGGGACCCCTCTCGTCTATTTCCCCAACCCCCTTTTTCCCTTTTGCAAAATAGGGATCATAGCTGAGTGAAAATTTTTTTTCTGAAACAGCTCAGTATTGAGTGTCTAGAAGACTACTGATCGTTCTTGTGAAACCCTTTTTCGGTACGGGGGTTTAGTTTCTTTTGAGTTGTCGATGAAGATTTATCTGAGTTGGGAAAAGAAGTGTTCGTTCCTGGTATCCCCCTCTATCCAATTACAGTGTTTTTCCCTTTAAAAGCCCCTTTTTATTACAATAAATGCAGTTCAACTCCCCTGTTATGCCTTGTGGGTTTTTAAATTTTACTAGAGTTTGATCTAAAATTTTTTTTAAATTTGGGCTGGAGGGGTCAAGGAGGTGGGGGAAGGATTCTTTTATGTGGTGCATCTCTTTTAAAATTGGTCGTCCTTTCTTAGGGGGGATTTTAGTCACTGTTTCCCTTTCTTTTTTTTTCGCCCAAACAATTTTGAGATATTTCTTTAATTTTCGGCAAGCAAGGCTGTTTCTAGTTTGTTTGTGGGGGAAAATTTTTTTGGTCCAAAAAGTTCCCCCAGCTCCGATCCGCAGGGGGGTCTGGGGGCATCTGAGCCCAGCGGCCCCCCAAAAACCCCCCCAAAAAAAGGCATTCTCTGGTTGGCGGTTGGTAAGCTTATTTAATTTATAGATTTACTCTTCAGGGAAGGAGTAGGTAGTTTTACTGGTAGTACACTAATATTAGGTTTACTAAGGCATCTGTAGATAATGATAGAGTAGACCTAAGACCTTAACATAGGTAGTAATAGGCCGATAATGTAGGCAAACACTAGGATAAGTTAGCTAGGGAGAACTGGCAGCCCTAGCTTGAATGGCGGGGCGCAGGTCACAAAGACAGAATAGCGTCCTTCTTACGATAGACACCGAGTGGACAAGACGTGCCGTGAACAGCAGGCGGCGCCCCCACGTGTCTTCACATCTGAGACCTGGGGAAATCTGGTAGAGGCACCTCAATGTACCGTAGATGATCTCCTCCATCAGCCCATACAGTAAGACGAGATATTCACCTTTTCCCGTAGGTTCTGGCCAGTGACTTAGGAGATTGTGGGTTGAGTTAACTGAGGGCTCGGCGTGCTACAGAGAGAGTATGCCCAGTAAGTACCAGCGTCTCAGAGCTGTCTGAAGCTAGTGTCTGAGTCTGCATAGTTATACTAGGGGATACACACCCTCTTGGATATAGGAATTTCTGAGGTGCAGGCAGGACACTAATAACGATTGAATATTGCAGGAATTTAATGCTCCCGGTTGCACGTGGTTTCCAAGGGGAAGTCCAAAGGGGCTAAAGCTAGGCTTAGGAAGTTGAAGATCAGGATATATGCTGCAACACCAAGTAAGTTAGTCCTTTATACGTGCATGCAGGTGAAGTTTCTTGCAATACCAATCATTTGTGAAAATCTGTTCTATAAGCCACTTGTGAGGCCGAGGTACCCACCTCAGAGCTCGGTGTCAACTGAGTTTGCCAGGGTAGGCGACTCACTTGGAGGCAGTCCACACAAATTTTCACAATGTTTACTATGGGGCAACTAATCAAATACCTATGCAAGTCTTCTGGTAAATTATTATAGAAATCCTCATGCAGGATCAATTGGGAAAGACTTTCCATAGATTTACAGGTAGAAGCTCTAGACCATCTCTCAAAAGCGATTTTCTTTTCACGTGCAAAATCTACATACGACTGAGTTGGCTGGCGTTTTAATGCTGTAAAGGTTTTCTGATAACTTACTGGGAGGAGATCATAAGCCTCTAGGATAGCCTTCTTAACGGAATCATAATCCACATATTTCTCAGAAGGTAACGTAGCTGTACAACTTTGAGCTTTGACCAGACAACGAAGTATGTAATAAGGTTGCCCAGTGTTGTTGTGGCCAGCTCATAGCACGTGCTTGATTCTCAAAGACTTCAAAATAAGTATCTAAATCTCCGTCATTAAACCTTGGAACCATAGATGCAGCTTTTTGTATATTGAAAGAATCATTTGAGGATTCAGTACATCTTTCACTCACTTTATCTTGTTGTTGTTGTCTTATACGTATAGTGGAGCGTTTCCCTTTGAAAGTCTTCTTCATTTAATTTACGCTGAGCCTCAATTTGAGCAGTCTGTAAAATAAATAGTCTCTCTAATTTCTCAAACTGACTTTGAGAAATATGCCCCGATGGTATCGAAAATGAGGGAATTGAACTGGTGGTATGTGGATATTCCTTTGGACGTGCACCTTGGTGAGGGCCAGGCTGACCATTAATAGGAATTCCTTCAGTGACGGGCGAATGTCGAACAGCGGCTGCACCCTGCAATACTTCATCTACTTTAATAGAGGCCAAAACAGGACCTAATCTATCTGATTCAATTTCAAGATCAACTCTTATAAATTTTTCTTCTAATACTTCGAATCTCGACTGGTAGCTTACTTGAGAAACTAAACTTTCAGAGTCAGAGTCTCCTGCTACATGATGGTTAGAGGCCCCTGAAAACAATTTGTTTCTAATTATTGCCCTTACGGTATTGGCTGTGTAATATCTATCATATGGCACTCCCAATTTACAGGCTATCTGCCAGCACATTTGAAGTTTCATGGAGTCCAGCTTTGACAATGTTAAATCTTCAAATAACTCTTTAATGTGATCTCCATGATCAATATTTTGAGATAAATTCCCAGTATATAACTTTAATATTGTTCTTCTGATCAATGTCTTAGAACAACAGAGATCCCGGACGGGTACCCCATTTGTTGCGAATAAGAAATTTTTTAAAGAACTTCAGAATGTGGCCTGTTACCATTTATTTCTTATGCAACAAGATTTTTGGATCTGAGTTATTTAAAGGTATAGAGTCTAGGGGAAATAATTTCAACTGGGAAACTCCATAGAATAATATTCAAATTTATTAAAGTATTTAAATACAATACTTTATCTTCTCTTTGTAGTTAATTTAACTTAATACTTTGTACAATAAATTTACCATATACATTTAGTTCAAAATCATGGAAATGTCACATTATTAAGAAAGTTTAATTATTCTTCCTGTAATTAAGTCCTCAATAATATTTACATCTTTGTCTTAACAAGACTGTAAACTCAAAATACAAAAGGTACAAGATCTAACAAGACCTTTGAATCTGGCCGTAAAGTATCTCTATGGATTACTGAACTGACCAAGAATATAAATATCAAAAGAGTCTTTCAAAGCAATGAGGAACAAATTGAGTCAGCTCTAGAGTCCAATTCTCAAAACCATTCAACTGTACACCGTAAGAGCCAATATACGATCAGTTGTCAGGGCTAGAGCAGGGAGCAGACTGACTACTTGCCAGTCTGTTGACATGTCGTCAGGTTGGATCAGCTGAGCCACGTCAGCCAGCCGGACATAAACAATTGAACAATTCACCGGATGGTTCCGAGACTTAAACTCTATATACACAAGAAATCCTACCTAACCATAATAGTAAAATAATAGTGATAATAGTAAAAAATAGTAATAATACCAAAATAGTGATAATAACAATAATAGTGATAATACCATGGTATTTTATATATATTAACAGATAATAATATAACGCCGAAAGTCTCTATTTTAGCTATAAATGGGGACTTTCGCACTATAATATTAAGTGATGAACATATTCTCTTACAATAGTTAAATAACACAGGATGACCAATTTCGAAGATATAACACCCAGGGTGCCATCTAATTTGGGAACCATGAAGCATGGGAATGCCCACTGACTCTCACTAAGCACTACAAACTGGTGTTGGAAGAATTTCACTTCTTCCTCCATATCCAATTTTTCATACAGATTTTTCCCACCCAAAAATTGTTGAATTGGCTCAGCTTCCTCAACAATTTCTTCACGGAGTTTCAACTTTTCCCCATTACTGACATCCCAAACTTTTATAAAGTTCCAAGGTGGCTGAGCCAACTCTCCAACATTTTTCTCATTAAAACCAAGCATGCATTTACCAAAATCTTTTACACACATGTTATTTCTTAAATACACTTTTGGTATTTCATACAGATTATTGTTTTGCAGCCCTTTGCATTCCATTAAAACACTGGTCTCTGAATTTTTGACATAACTTCAAACCCTTTAACCAGTTACTGTGAACCCTATACTAATTTCCTTCCTGCTCATGTGTGTGGGTTTTATATCTAACCCCTGGGAACTTCCCCCACAACATGTTTAGCTCAGAGCAACTTGCCTACAGATTTTCACATAAATTTGGGCCCCAATATCGCACTTCCTCACCACCTCCAAGCATTAGGGTCCACATAATGACCCACATCACATCCTGGTTTTGGTTTGATGGCACGTTCACGGGTACCACCACCTCATACGAGCCAAACAGTGTCGAAACTGAGAAAAAGCTCCGGGGGGAAGCTCACATCCTCCCCAACCAAAATAGCCAAGATTCCGAGTGCTTCCCCACTTACAAATACAAAAAAAGGGGATCCTCCACCCCAGTTGTTAAATTGCAACCATACTTGCATCATTGTCTTAAGGGTTTGAGTAATTTCTTATTTCCCCTTGAGATGGGGAAAAGGGCAGTTGAACACTAAGGTTTTATTTTTTAATCCCTTTAAACATTTCTAAAAGCATTGGCCCTTTTTTGCACCTCTTGGGGAAAAACCCAACAAAAAAAGAATTCACAAAGCCCTTAAGATACGGGAGCTGTATCTTATCGGGGGACTGCTTCCAGGTACCGGGTAGGGAGAAAATATTTTAGCAAAAAATCTTTTCCCAGTTGGTCCTTGGAAGGGCCCAAAAGTACATCACTACCAGTTGCGAAGGTTCACCTGTTCGAAAAGACTGCAGGGAACGGGTTTAATACTTTTACAGGACCCCCCTAAAACGAGAGACAAAACCATACCCCCCCGGGGATTGAACCCGCGTCAGAGATCTCAAAACCCCAGCCCGTTTGCTTTACCACTAAACCACTACCACAATAAAATTCTCCAATAGGTATATTTCTACACCATGGGAAGGTTAGCAGGGCACCACTGTGACCACAAAATGAAATTTTTACAGACAATCCCAGCTAGCAGGCCGGACAAACCTAGCCAATCCCTCATCCCCTCAACATACTCACAAAATCGTAATGACCGAATTGCGGGTCTAGTGCTAATGCACGGGCGGGAGTTTTAGACTCTCTCCGTGGTTAAATCCCCGCCGGGGAAAAGGTTTTTGTTTGCATCGTGTCATTACGTTTTTCGTGGCCCCAATTGAGAGACAGATGGGTCCCAAATACTCCTAAAATAGCTCCCCCACTAGACCAAAAAATGCCTGGGAAACCCTTTGGGCACATATCGGGGGCAAAACCCTTTTTCTCCTTCCCTCGATACTGCAAACAAGGGGAATTCTTTTAAAAGTTTCCTCCCGAAAAGAAAAAACTTAATTTTAAAAACCTTTCCCCAGCAACACTAGGGTCTGACAGCTTTAAAGTGCATTTTCCTGCCAGAAATTAATTGCACCCAGAGGGCAGCCCTCTCACACTACTTAACTGACCATTCTCCAGTCATCTCACCTGGGGTGGGAAAATCCTTTTCTTCAGTTCGCAGTTCAACATCAGAAAACAGAGTTACCAAACTTAAACTCTCACCATCCTCATAGAAATATTGGAAGTTTGTAACAATCAAACCATACTTCCATGGGGAACCATCAGGGAAAGGGCCCCCAGGGGTTTTCCCAGCCCTTTTCCTCCAACTTTGGACTTTGGTTTTTTCCCAAAATAGTTTTTCTCACACAACAGCCCATAATATTTTTCCCTAATAAGAGGTTGACCCCCTTCGAAGGGAATTTCATCTGAAATACCTACAGGGAGAAAGCCAACTTGGTATGCAGATTCTACCCATAATTTGTGTACAGGTGTCCTTATGGCTGAACCCGTAATACCCTTCAACAATATATCTACCCCAGTATAGGCATCCTTAGACACTGGCAGCACTCCAGCATGTAGCAAGGAGTAGGTGCTACATCCATCTCTCAAGGACAATATGTTCTAAACTCTGCCTACATCCTTTTGCAAACCAACTGTGGACCTACTAGAAAATATACACATCCTGGGGTCTAGATCCAAAGGTTCCTCCTCGCCTTGCCTTGAAGACCTAATGCAGGCAACTGGATGTATCTCTGCAGTTAGGGTCCCCTGGGATGGTTCCTCCCTTTCCTGATCTCGCCGTCTTGACCAGAAAAACTTTTGTGTGTCCAGTTTTGTTACAGTAGTAACAGGCATAACTCTTAAAGGTATTTTTACCATTTGGTGTAGGACTGGTACTGTTTACTCGAGGACCTGAAGCATTATCTGATTGTCTATGTAAACTTTGAGCTCCAGCTGACTTACCTTTTCCTTCAATTTTAGAGGGCACCTCAGCCTTCATTTGTCCCTGAAAATTCTTGTCCCACTTACCTTTATGACCATAGCACTTGGAATAAGATTTAGAACGAGTGGGGAAATTTTCAGAAGCATGACTGTTTTTACTTACCAATTCCCTGCGAGCCAAGAATCTGTCACCTAGATCCAGTGCTTCTGAAAGATTATCTGGGTTTTTGTCCTCCAGATACTCTCTGAGGTCAACAGGGATTGTATTGTACAATTCCTCATGAACCATCAGATCTATTAATTTTAGTCTTCATTAACTCCTTTAGAACAAACCCATTTCTTAAAAAGGAACAGTTTCTCATTCCCAAACTCAGTTAAGGTCTGCCCATCCCGAAATTTTTGATTTCTGAACTTTTGTCTCTATTTCTCAGGTATCATTTGGTAGGCAAGCAATACTTCCTCTTTAATCTTATCATAATCAGAAATTTTTTTCCCCTCCAGAGTCTCTACTCTCTGGAATCCTTTACCCACAAGTTGTGTGTGAACTAGGGTAGCCCACTTCTGTTTGGGCCATCCTTGCTCCAAAGAAGTCTTCTCTAAAAAAGAAAAATATCTATCTGGGTCACTCTCTGTAAACTTAGGGACAAAATTTGCAGCTTTAGTAATGTTAAAATACTGCTCAGACTCTTGTTCTGAACCTCCTAACCTTTGATGCTCTTCCTCCTTAACTTTCATTAATTTCATTTCAGCCTCTAGCACTTCTAATTTAAGTCTCATTCTCTCCATTTTCATATTCAAAGTTCATTCTCTATAAGGATTACAATGCTGAGTTTACAGAATTTGGTTATTGTGTGGTTTACATGTAGTAAAATAATAATTACAGAGTGTACCACTAGAACACCTAGCATGGCTAGGCATTTCAGGCAGACTTAAATCTTAAGTTTAAAATATTACAAAATTATGAGGTAAGTTGTTATTATGGCTAAGTGACTAAATACTAGTTTGTGAGTTTAGCAATGTGAATGCTTTTGTTTTGGCACTATATATAGTTTCAGTATTGGAGTATCAAAGGCCAACTTATGACTAGTTAAGATTCATTATTTTGAGATTGAGATTGATATTTCTGTTTATGGTCAAATGGGTGAGTGAGTGTAAGTGTTAACCACCAGGTGGTATTCGTGTAATTAGTTGACAAGGTGTATCAGGGAGATAAGATGTTTTCTGATGGTAGTTTTGAAGGTGATGAATGTGTCTGTAGTTTTAGAATTTTCAGGTAGGGTGTTCCAGATTTTAGGGCCTTTGACATACATTGAATTTTTGTAAAGGTTTAGTCGGACACGGGGAATGTCATAGAGATGTTTGTGTCTGGTGTTGTGCCTGTGGGTTCTGTCACAACTATCAAGAAAGCATTTTAGGTCAAGGTAGGTGATCCCTCATGTTCACTGTTACCAGGCATGTTTACTGATGAATTATTACCTTCCTCCCTGAAGCCTAAAAAGTTTAAAGACTCATCTTCAGACATAGTTTTTATCTTTAAACACTTGCTTCCCTCTTACAGTATCGGTGGACAAAGTTTTCCCACAGGCACATAAAATAACACAAATTGAATGTAAACTATGCACATAGCACTTACCATAACCACAACAAAAATGTGTTACTCAACCTTCCTCTCACCTTAGGAGAAAAACAACCTGTAAACTAAAATGAAAGCAACACTTCCACTGACACCACCTTGGTAAATCTTCTCCTACCAGGAACATGCAACTATTATTACCCCATACCAGCACATATAGTTCAAAGAATGTTTTGAGTTATTTTAGCAGTCAAATAACTCTCCCAGTCAAGCTCCCATGTTACGTTAGTATATCTTATTACTTTGATAGTAAGGTTCTCACTATATGTTCTAGTGTGGGGTAGCTTTTTACTTAATGGCCTTATCTGTCTAGGGTAATACATACATTATGACTGATCATCCACAGTGTCTCTGATATCCTTCCACCAGCCCTCTTCACAGGTTATTTAAATTACTACTATAAAAATATAACTGTATTCTAAATAGATATGTACAGAATATACAATTACAGCACTCACATATTCAAAACATAAGTCTACACACTCCTTAGCTGTTCTCCCACATGGTGCATCTCAGCAACTTTGCCCTTCTCTCTTCATGACTAATCTCTGGGCTAACCAGTGTTTTGACACACTTTAGTCACCCTGGGTATGGTGGCCGCAACTTAAGTTATAAAAACTCACCCCTGGAGCACACATAATGCCCAAAAGAGATAGAAGGACCCAGAGGTCCCGCCAGCTTGAAGTCCACCAACAGAGAGAGAGGGAGAGGGAGGAGCCTAGCTAAGTTCCTCCCACCAAAACAAAAGACTGTTGCCAAGCACAATTCTCCAGTTACCACAATTCTACCACACCTTAATTTTACTTTTACAAAAAGAATTACAACTTCATAAACTACTTATTTAAATTGTGTGTTTGTGTGTCTATAGTATAACCTATTATATTGAGAAAAACAGGCTTGACCCATCCGCCTTACAGCCATGAGAGTGATCTGCCCTTATGACATTTAGAGCTGAGTCCCCATTAATTCAATATAATTAGGTATCCAAGAGTAACTTACATAAATACATGTTGGGTCCCATAGCCCCATAACAGGTACCATATGGTACATTGTACCATACAGTACAATGATACCATATGGTTCATTGTACCGTATGGTACTATATGGTACTGTTGTATTCAACACTATAAACACACTAATATTTTCATTATTATTTTGTTTAAAATAGTTGTTTACAACAAAAATATGCAAATATGTTGTATATTAGTAATGTTCTATTACAAGTATATATTTACAAGTGTACAGGAACTTGACGTGTTCCTTTAGGTGGATGACAAGGCACTTTGTCTTGGAAACTGCGGAGTCAGTACCTAGCTTGCGTCGCCACTCACTCAGTCTTGGCTGGTGTCTCATGCCACCAAAACCTATTGACCATATGGTACACAGTATCATATGTTACAGGGTACCATATGGTACATTGTACTATATGGTATAGGGTACCATGCAGTACAGGGTAACATATGGTGCAGGGTACCATATGGTACAGAGTACCATATGGTACCCTGTGCCATATGGCACAGGGTGCCATATGGCACAGGGCTGCCATATGGTCCAGGGTATCATATGGTGCAGGGCACCATACAGTACAGGACACCATATGGTACAGATACAGGGATAACTATGGAAATAAGTCACCCTCACTTTTTGGGTTATCCTAGGATTTTATACATATGCTGCTATGTACGATAATCTATGTATAACTGTATTTTTGTACACCTGAATAAACTTACTTAAGTGCATGTGGCATCATAAGCAAGTTTATTTAGGTATACACAAATAAAGTTACATAGGATATCATACTTAGCAGCATATGTTTGGAGAACCTAGGATAACCCAAAAAAAGTCAGACAGACTTATTTCCATTAGGGTCCCTGTATACCCTGTACCACATGGTATAATGTACCATACGGTACAATGTACTATATGGTACTTTGTACCATATGGTACCATTGTACCATATGATACCATTGTACCACATGATACCATTGTATGACATGGCACCATTGTACCACATGGTACAATAGTACCATATGGTACAATGGTACCATATGCTTCAAAACCATAGGATTCGTCTTCAGCTCCACTTCCTTCAGTCTTAGAACTTACTGTAAGCTGTGAAGAGGAGAGTCAGAATTCACCCAGAGAGTGAGTGGGGAGTGAGAGCTTCCTTGCCGCCAGGCATGATGAACAAAGCTACTTTGCCGGCGTTCCCACAATGCCATGCTGGTGTCCAGATTTTTTCTATTGTGTGCACACTGACCACCCAGACCCATTCTCTCAGATTTAGGCCTACCAGCCTTCTCACGCTAAATTTGACACCGCTAGAATTTTGAAGTATATATATGGTTTGGACCCTGAACGTAAAGCCGTAGATCTACGGGACGGACCCTGAAAGGGTTAATGAAGATCTGGTGATGATTGATGGGATGGGAGGAGGGGAGAATGTAGAAGTTGTTACTGTTTAGAAAGGGAATCCCCTTCCATTAGGACTTGAGGTAGCAAGTCCTTTTCCGGGGTTACTTCCCAGTCTTCTTTTAATGCCACTAGGACCAGCTTGAGAGTCACTGGACCTCTGTTGCACAACAAATCTGCCCATATAGGTCTGTACCTCCCATTCCTTTAAGATTTGTCTAAAATGGGACATAACATTGTCATTGTAATAGTCACAAGCACAGCTTGCAATAGCTGGGTTAGGGTGATTTTCATCCATAAAGGTTTGCAATTCAACCCAATTTGCACACATTTCCTTAATTTTGGAAGTAGGCACAATGGATTCCACAATTGGCAGAGGCTTCTCAGGGTTAGCCCCAAACCCTTAAAAATCTTACTTAATTTCCATACTAATTCTCAGCCTTTTTACAACTGGGTTGACACTAGAAGCTTTCTTGGGGCCCATGGTGACTTATTTTGCAGAAACAAGAACCAAAAACACTGTGATAATATGTAATGTACCGAATGTATGCTTAGATGCAAGCACATTGGCTGGCTTGTAAACACTGGCAAGCACGGGGCAGTTCAGGCCACATGTGGATACGTCCCGGACGAATCACGTGTGGCTGGTTTTTTAACGAGTGGCAAGACAAAATTTTTGTGTTAAAATGTATCGAATACCGGATTTAACGTATACCGATGCCATCGAATACTCGGGGTCCACTGTATATGTACAATATATATATAATATATATATATATATATATATATTATATATAAAATATATATATATATATATATATATATATATATATATATACATGCAATAAGATCACAGTAAACAGGTGATTTCAGAATATGCAAAACAACCACTCTGAAAAAATAGAGAAATTCCAAGCGCTTTCGTGACTACTCACATTATCAAGGAACTTGATACAGTTCCTTGATAATGTGAGTAGTCACAAAAGCGCTTGGAATTTCTCTATTTTTCAGAGTGGTTGTTTTGCATAAATATATTTTTTTTATAATCACACTGGCCGATTCCCACCAAGGCAGGGTGGCCCGAAAAAGAAAAACTTTCACCATCATTCACCCCATCACTGTCTTGCCAGAAGGGTGCTTTACACTACTTTTTTAAAACTGCACATTAACACCCCTCCTTCAGGTGCAGGCACTGTACCCCCCATCCCCGGATCAAGCCCGGCCCCTGCGGTTTCCCGAATCCCTTCAAAAATGTTATTTGCTCACACCAACAGCACGTAAAGTATTAAAAACCTTTGTCTCCTTTCACTCCTATCAAACAGTATGCATGTGCTGGAAGCCAAGCCCCCGCACACAAAACCCCCTTTCCCCCTCCTCCAACCCTTTCCTAGGCGCCCCCCCTCCCCCGCCTTCCTTCCACTCAGCTGTACCTATTGAAGTCATTCTGTTTCCCCTCTTTTCTCTCTTGTGAACCCCTCCCCCCCTTCTCAGCCCTTGGAAAACTTTTTGGGAATCCCACCCTCCAAACTTCCAAACTACGAATTCTTGCATTATTTCACACCAACATGCCCTCGGTTTGAACATCTCCACTGCCTCCGCTTTCCTGCTGCACATTCATCACCCATGCTTCACCCCCATTAAGAGTTTGGGAAAAAACTTACTTCATAATTCCCCTCTTTCCCTCCAAGGAAAAAAATTTCTTTTTTCCCACAGACTCCCAAGTGCACCCTCACTTTTTTTCCCCTATCAATTCATGATTCACCTATCTTTCATAGACCCATCCGCTGACAGTCCCTCCCAAATATCTAAATTCGTTCCTCTCCTATTCCCCTCCAATCTGTACCCAATCTTTATCCCTAATTTTTTTTTACCCTCATAACCTTACTTTTTGATTCCCTTTAAATTTTTTTCTTTTGCAACCCTCCCAAATTCATCCACCAATCTCTGCAATTTTCTCTTTAGAATTCCCAAAAGGGAAGTGTCTCAGCAAAGAGCAGCTGTGACAAATCCCACTTTGTGTGTGATTCTTTATCTTTTAACTCCCTGCCCTTTCAAGACCCTGATTTACTTCCTAACAAAACCCCCTCTATAAATATTAAAAAAACCACGGCTAAATTTGTTAAGGTACTTTTACTGGGAAAAAAATTTCCCCCTTTCCCACATACTTAAATTTGGGCCCCTATCCTCGTTTTAAAAACTCTTCCTGCTTTAGTAACCTACTCCTACACCCTTTCCTTGCAACATTGCCCACTGCCCCCTTTTCCACCCTTTCATAGCCTTTTTTGAAATCCCTAAATGCCAAAACCTTTTAGCCTTTCTAAAAAGTTCCTTTTGTTTCACTGTAAAACCCGGTCCCACACCCCCCCTTTCCTAAGCCTTTGTTCATTTGCTTTCCCTTTTTCCCTTTACTCCTAATTTTTTCAATATAATCACCATGCCTTTATATTATTTACTATATACTTATATATTATAATTTTTTTTTTTTTTTTTTAAAAAGTCGGCCGTTCCCAGGGCGGGTGACCAAAAAAGAAAGAAAAAATTTTCTTCTTATTTTTTTAGAATCTTTTCAGGAAAAAAGGGGTTTTCAGCCCCTTGTTCCCGGGATTTTGTTGACTTTTCAACCGCATGGCTTCGGAGGAAAGTTTTTTATTTTCCCCTTCCCCTGGGGTATAAAAGGAAAAGTTAAGACCCAAAAAATTTTTAAGATAAATCAAAGAAAAAACCCGATGAGTGTGTATAAATAAAGTTTTACATGTATGTGAGTGTGACCTAAGTTTAAGTAGAAGTGCAAGCATGCTGTAAACTTGCATATTTATGAGACAGACAAAAGAATCAGCAATCCTACCATCTGTAAACAATCACAGGCTTTTGTTTTACTACTTGGAGGACGGTAGTCCCCCCTGGATGGTTGTGTTTTTCCAACCCCACTACCTACTATTATACATATTTTATATATTTATATATATATTTATTATATTTTTTAATATATTTATATTTTATAATATATATTATATATATATTATATATGTTTAATCCTCCATGGGGATGTGGAACAGGATTCTTCCTCCCTAAGCCCTGGGTTGTAAAAAGGGACTAAAATGCGGGGCAAAGGGGGTGTAACCCCTTCTCCTGTTTTATTACTAAATTTAAAAGAGAAAAATTTTTTTTTCTTTGGGCCCCCCACCCAGTGGGATACGGTGGAGTTGAAAGAAAAAAGATATTTATATATTTTTATATGCGGGGGCTGGGGTTCCACCAGGCATGCGTGGGTGTTTGATAGGGTGAATGGAGACAAAAAGGTTTTTAATACTTTAGACTGTTGGAGATGAGCAAAATAAAAATTTAGGGGATTCGGGAAAACCCGGGGCCGGGGTTGAGTCTGGAGATGGGGAATACAGTGCCCGCACTTGAAGGAGGGGTGTTAATGTTGCGGGGTTTTCCCTTTCAGGGGCCCAAAGGCCCAAAAACTGAAGCCCCACGTGTCCAAGAAAATTTTGAAAAAAAAAAAATTTTTTTTCTTAAGAATTAAAGGATATTTTTTTGAAGGTAATTTTAAAACAAAAAAATAAGAATTGATCAGTATTCCCAGGTACGTGCCAAGAAATTTTGCAAATGATGTGGTGGTGGCAACATCGACGAATTCCCCCAATACGCGTATTACATTATTTTGTTTTTTTAGTTTTTTTTTTTCTTTTCTTTTTCCAATTTTTTTCTATTCTACTAACATTGGGGCCTGAGGACCCAAAACTGTATTAATTTTTATATAAATCACTGTATTGAAACAATAAAACCCCACTAAAGTTTTATTATTAATTTTTTATACTTTTGTTTTTACAAAAAAATGCAC
>NC_069429.1:38339107-38363086 GCF_026875155.1 Cherax quadricarinatus | reverse complement strand
ATATATATATTTATATATATATTATATATAAATATATATATAAAATATATATAAAATATATATATATATATATATATATATATATATATATATAATATTATATATATATATATATCCCCACAAAGTCACTCTGCCAAGTCTGTAGGATGACCAGGGGCATTGTCTAACACCGGAGGCACTTAAGGTCTAATTTCTTTTCAGTTAGGTAATTTTTCACAGTGGGGGCAAATGCTTGGTGTAACCAGTCATAGAAAAAGTCACTAGTGACCCATGCCTTACTGTTTGCCCTCCACAGCAAATACAAATTAGCCTTGAGGATATTCTTTTGCCTGAACGCTCTGGGAGTTTCAGAGTGATACACTAATAAAGGCTTCACTTTGCAATCACCATTAGCAATGGCACACATGAGAAGAGTAAGCCTGTCTTTCATAGGCTTATGTCCTGGGAGTGCCTTTTCCTCCTGAGTAATGTAGGTCCTGCTTGGCATTTTCTTCCAAAATGGGCCTGTTTTGTCACAATTAAACACTTGTTCAGGTTTCAGTCCTTCACTGTCTATGTACTCCTTGAATTCATGCACATATTTTTCAGCTGCTTTTTGGTCCGAACTGGCAGCCTCACCATGCCTTATCACACTATGTATGCCACTACACATCTTAAATCTCTCAAATAAACCTTTACTGGCCTTAAATTCACTCACATCACCACTAGTTGCAGGCATTTTTCTAATTAAATCCTCGTGCAACTTCCTAGCCTTTTCACTTATGATCGCTTGAGAGATGCTATCGCTTGCTATCTGTTTTTCATTTATCCACACCAATAACAGTCTCTCAACATCTTCTATCACTTGTGATCTCTGTTTCGAAAGCACAGTTAAACCTTTGGCAAGAACAGCTTCCTTTCTTGCCGTTCTCTTGGACACAATAGTAGCAATGGTTGATTGGGGTTTACTATACAACCTGGCCAGCTCGGAGACACACACTCCACTTTCATACTTAGCAATGATCTCTTTCTTCATCTCCATAGTAATTCTCACCCTTTTTCCTGTAGGGTTGGCACTAGAAGCTTTCTTGGGGCCCATGGTCACTTATTTTTCAGGTGAAATCACTATTAAAAAGGCTGTAATAATACGAATATGTTCCAATTGTATGATTGAATGTTCTGCAGAGGCTGGCTTGTAAACAATGCCACTGGCAGAATCTAGTGTGGCTGGCTCAGGCCGCATGATGTGTCTCAGACGGAATGCGTTGAGCGGAATCTTTAGCGTATGCGAGTCAAAATTTTTAGTGATAAAATGTATCACCATGAGATTTTACGCTATGCGTGCAACGTTATGTGGGGGTCACTGTATATATATATATATATTATTACATATTTATATATATATATAATATATATGTATATATATATATATTTTTATATATATAATATATATATTATATATATATATATATATATGTAAATTTATATATATTATTTATATATATATATATATATATATATATATATATATATATATATATATTATATATGTAAAATATATATATATATAGTATATATTATTTATTTTTATATATATCATATATATTATATATATATTCGTGGACCCTGGTAATTCGACATCAATCCATTCTGAGGAGCTCATCGCATGCCAAAAATTATCAGAAGGGAGGACAGAATTAATTTTCCGAATAAAGGAAATAATGGAAATCAAATTAATCTATGCAAAGGGACACTAAAAATGATGAAAAAACATTCTACACATGAAATATTAAGTTTAATGCACACAACTGAAGAAGACAGCACAGTTTGTGAGTGCTCTAATAACAATAGAATACATGACACTTACTTTACCCTTTCAGGGTTCGAAGGCCAAAATCTGAAGTGGTGCCCCAGTGTCCATGAAATTATCCCCCAAAAAAAATTCTTGCAGAATTAAAGATAATAGTATTTTGTGAAGGTTCATAATAAAAAAAAAAAATTCGATCAATACTTACCGAGATGACAGCGGCCGTTGATTGAAGTTCTATTAGTTCCATCGGCTTGGGAACTAATTTTTAAGGGCGAGGCCCACGGGATTTTACTCACGTTTCTATGAGTCCATGGCGACAAACAAAAATTCTATTCTTTGTTTAATGTTTCTTGTTTGTGTGGGACTTGCCCTATATGGTGATGTTTTACAAGGCTTTGCTCCTTGTACACTATGTCGATGAATTCCAATGTACAACACCTTGGGACATATCGAATAAAACCTCTTAATGTAATATCAAGTCTTTGATATTCTTTTGCTTTCTTCAAATCCATGGTCCATAAGAAAAGGTCAAGAATGCAATGTCTCTGATTTTTTTAAACGACTTCTATCGCTTCTGAGATGTGGGCAGACTTATATTTTCAGTTTCCAGTCTAATGGAAGAAACTGTCGACGAAACTGGTACGATACTTGGGTGAGTAAGCTTTTAAGATGGTTGATGTGTAAGTTCGTTTTGCTTTTCTCTTTCCTGGAGTTTTGTAGTACATTATTTACCTCATTGAAGCTGCTCAATCACTTCCAAAGGGACCTTTTCATATCTGGCTTGCAGAGCGTGTCCAGGTAAGAATTCTGTGCCATCACACGGTCACCTGGTTTGAAGAAAGAGAGCCGTGTGCGTTTGTCATAACAATGCTTCATCTTGGATTGGGCTTAGCTAAGATTTTTTTGAGGCTAATCCCTCAGTTGTGACAAACGTTATGCATTAGAGGTTGGAGTTGTTTTAAAACAAGGGTTATTGATTTTCGGGTCCGTGAATCTTTTAGTACGGTGAGGGGGCAGCGGTTACTTGAGTGTTCCGTTAAATTAATTCAAATGGACCAAACCCTGTTCTTTTCTTTTTCGCTTTCCCTTAAGGCGAACAAGTGGAATGGTATTCCTTTGTCCCAAATATCGGAATAACTGCTCGAAAGAACGCTCTCATCATTGATTAATGTTTGATGAAATCGTTCGTGGGTCTCCCTTGCGATGAGGGTGATAAGCAAACAGAAAATATGGATTAATTCAGAGGCTGAGATAAGGCATCACGAAACATCTTAGAGGTTTAGTAAAAATTTGAACACTTGATCGGATTGTATTATTAGAGGAATCCCACCTGTGAGAATATTTTTTTGCAATGCTCGAAACAATGATGGGAGAATTAATTTTTCTCAAAGGATGTCTGGATATCGTGTACGGACATCCATTAAATTGTAAACAGATATTCGATTACCTTTGTTTAGTCCTGGGTATTGGACCAACACAGTCTATTATTCAGGCGGGTTGAGAAGGGACTCACACTGAAGGAATCGGAATGACGGGATAAATGGTGGAGGTCGTGTGTGCGAAGGCTTTGCCGGTCACCTTGCAGACTTAGACCACCCTTTTAGATAGCGTTTCACAGTCTCCTTAATTCGGGGACAATGAAAATGCTGGCTATTTGGCCAAGGGGTTTTCTTTACTCCAAATGTCCTCCCAGGGACTTGGGGGGCGAACTAATAGCCAATTATCTAAATGCGTGCTTAGGTAGCACTTCTAGATGTTTGCTGGTATGAATGATGATTGTCGGAAGACAACAAGAGACTTTCCGTTCTCATTGAATATAACCTCTAGCAAGATCAAGTAACAATTGTTCCAGTCTTTGGGCGTCGTCTGCTGTAATAGCTATCTCTTGTATAATTTCTCTTAGGGATGGATCAAGGAACTGATCCTTATTAAATCTTCTTTTGATAAGCTTAATCAATATCAGAATCTTGGAAAAGGGCGATCATAGAATATTTCAGATTTGAAGATTCGAGTTGTAAGGATCGGTTCTGACTGAACAATAAATCGAAGACCTAAATCTTCTCCGTACTTAGGACTTCAGTTGATAAGGATTTTGAGGGGCTGTAGACATTGCTCTAGTTTGGTCACATTGAGAGGAAATAGGTAGGAGCCTCTTTTCGAGCTTCTTATGGCATAGTTTATGTCAGTAGAATTATCAATAACTGGAGGACTTCTGGCTTAGACATGGGTATAGTCTAGATCATTGCCTAGGAGTATGTCAATGCCCTGAATAGGAAATATTTTCATTGTATATACCTACCGACACAAAGCAGTATAGGTTTGTGTTTGGATGTAGTTCCTGTGAAGAGGCACTCTTATAATGGGCCTCCATGGCTTCTAAAAAAGACATCTAGCTTTGTGCGAGTCCATATCACTTCGGGTAAGTATGACCTTGCATTCAACAATGTTAATTTAACTTCCAGTATCTCGGAAGGAATTAATTTCAACTAATTGAGTCTCTGTCTATTCCAACTTTCTCTTTAGCAAAGTAGGGCTCATAGCTGAGTGATATCTTTTTCTGAATACAGCTCTAGTATTGAGTCGTCTAGAAATGACTACTGATTCTTTTTAGTTCTTGTGATCCTTGTCGGTACTGGTTCAGTTTCTTTTGCGTTTGTCGATGTAGATATTATCTGAGTTGGGAAATCGAAGTCGTTCGTTCCTGATATCCACTCTCTATCCAATATCACGTGTTTCCTTAAATACCCTTATTATTACAAAGTGCAGTCAACTCACTGTTATGCCTTAGTGGTTTTGAACTTTTTTCTAAGTTAGATCTAAATTTATTATTAATGGGCATGAGGCATCATAGGAGGGTCGGGGCAAGGATTCTGTATGTGGCGCATCTCTGTAGAATTGGGAATCGTCACTTTCTTAGGGGCATATGTAGTCATGTTTCCTTACTTTTTGTTTCGCCATTCACATTTGTTGTGATATTTCATAATTAACGGCGAGCAAGGCTGTTTCTAGGATGCTTTATATGGGCAACTAATCAACATACCTATGCAAGTCTTCTGGTAAATTATTATAGAAATCCTCTGATGGATCAATTGGGAAAGACTTTCCATAGATTTTAATGGTTAGATGCTCTAGACCATCACTCAAAAGAATTTTCTTTTCACGTGCAAATTCTACATACGAATGAGTTGGCTGGCGTTTTAATGCTGTAAAGTAGGTTTTCTGTAACTTCTGGGAGGAGATTCATAAGCCTCTAGGGAAAGAATTTTCTTTGACGGCCTTCTTACGGAATCATAATCCACATATTTCTCAAAAGGTAACGTAGCTTGTACAAATTTGAGCTACCAGACAATGAAGTTTGTAAATAAGGTTGCCAGTGTTGTTGTGGCCAGCTCATAGCATGTGCATTGATTTCAAAGGACTTCAAAATAAGTATATAAATCTCACGTCATTAAACTTGGAACCATAGATGCAGCTTTTTGTATACTGAAAGATTCATCTTGAGGATTCAGTACTTCTTTCACTCACTTTATCTTGTTGTTGTTGTCTTATATAGCAGAGTGTTTTCCCTTTGAAAGTCTTCATTCATTTAATTTACGCTGAGCCTCAATTTGAGCAGTCTGTAAAATTAAATAGTCTCTTTAATTTCTCAAAATGGACTTTGAGAAAATATGCCCGATGGTATCGAAAATGAGGTGAATTAACTGGTGGTATGGGGATATCCTTTGGACGTGCACCTTGGTGTGGGCCTGGCTGACCATTTAATTGGAATTCCTTCAGGGACGGGTGATGCCGAACAGCGGGATGCACCCTGCATATAATTCATCTACTTTAATAGAGGCCAAAAGCAGGACCTAATCTATCTGATTCAATTTCAAGGATCAACTCGTATAATTTGTTCTTATGATACATCGTACTTCAAATCTCGATGGTTGCTTACTTGAGAAAACTAAACTTTCAGTGTCAGGAATCTCCTGATACTGATGGTTAGAGGCCCCCTGGAACACAATTTGTTTATTGTATCTGCCCTTTCGGAGTTTGGATGGGTATTAGCTATCGCACCACTATGGCACTCCAAATTTACGGGCTATCTGCCAGAATGTTTGAAGTTTCAAGGAGTCCAGCTTTGAAACAATGTTAAATCTTCAAATAAATTCTTTAATGTGATCTTCAAGGATCAAATATTTTGAGATAATATTCCCAGTTTATAACTTTAATATTGTTATTTTGATAATGTATTTGTATCAACAGAGATCCGGACGGGTACCACCATTTGTTGGAATAGGTTTTTTTAAAGACTTCAGAATGTGGGCTGTTTCCATTTATTTTTATGCAACAAGATTTTGGATCCGAGGTTATTTAAAGTTATAGAGTTTAGGGGAAATTTATTTCAACTGAGGAACTTCCATAGAATTTATTCATATTTATTAAGGGAAAGATTTAAATACATTACTTTATCTTCTCTTGGTAGTTAATTTATCTTAATACTTTGTACAATAAATTTACCCATATACATTTAGTTCAAATCATGGAATGTCACAGTATTTATAGAAAGGTTTAATTATTCTTCTGTAATTAAGTCTTCAATAATATTTACCGTCTTTGTTTAAACAAAGACTGTAAACTCAAAATACAAAAGTACAAGATCTAACAAGACCTTTGTATTGGCCGTATTAGTAATCTCTATGGATTTACTGAACTGAACCATGAATATAACTTTCAAAAGAGTTCTTTCAATGCAATGGAGGAACAACATTGAGTCAGCTCTAGTGTCCAATTCTCAAAACCATTTCAACTGTACACCGTAGTGCCAATATACGATTCAGTTGTCGGGCTTGAGGCAGGAGCAGTACTGCTACTTGCCAGTCTGTTGACGTGTCGTCAGGTTGGATAGCTGGCCACGACAGCCAGCGGACATAAACAATTGAAAAATTCACGGATGGTTCCGAGACTTAAACCTATATACAACATGAAATCTACCTAACCATATAGTAAATTAATAGTGATAAATAGTAAAAAATAGTAATAATACCAAAATAGTGATCATTACTCGCTCTACATGTCAATAGCGATAATTCCATGGCTATATTATATATATTAACAGATTAATAATATATGCGAAAGTCTCTATTTTAGCTATAAATGGGACTTTCGCACTATAATATGTATGTGATGAACATATTCTTACAATAGTTAAATAAACAGGATGACCAATTTCAGAAGGTATTACACCTCAGGTGTGCCATCTAATTTGGCGAAACATTGTAGCATGGGAAATGCCAATGACTCTCACTAAAGCACTTACAAAACTGGTGCTGTTGGAAGAATTTCACTTCTGTCTCAATATCCTATTTTTTCATACAGGATTTTTCCCCACCCAAAAAATTGTTGAATTGGCTCAGCTTCCTCAACATTTTCTTCACGGTAGTTTTTCAACTTTTTCCCCATTACTGACATCCCAAACTTTTATAAGTTCCATGGTGGCTGAGCCACACTCTCCAACATTTTTCTCATTAAAAACAAGCTTGCATTTCCAAAATCTTCTTTTAAACACATGTTATTCTTAAATACATTTTTGGTATTCTCATACAGATTATTGTTTTGCAGCCCTTGCATTCCAATTAAAAACAACTGGTCTCTGTATTTTTTGGACGTAACTTCAAACCCTTTAACCAGTTATGTGAACCCTTACTAATTTCCTTCCCTTGCCTCATGTGTGGTGTGCGGCTTTATATCTAACCCCATGGGAACTTCCCCCACAACATGTTGAGCTCAGAGCACCTTGCAATAAGATTTTCACATGAATTGGCTCACAATATCAGCACTTCCTCACCAGCTACAGAGCATTATTATTCATTATTATAATCAAAAGGAAGCGCTAAGCAACAAGGCTTATACAGCGCTGCAGGGTAGGGAGGAAAGCACAGGGAATTGGATGGCAGAAGGGAGGGGGGGGATGTTCAGCAGAGCTGGTTACAGAAAACAGCGGCGGCAGGGGGATAGTTACGGGGGTAGAAGGTAGCATGATGATTGAAGCTAGAAAGGGCCTCTGTTTGTAGGTATCAGAATTTGTGAAGTCAGTCAGTCGTTGTCAAAAAGTCATTGATGAGAGTCCGGATGAAAAGGGTAGGGTCCATCAGTGAGAAGGGTAAGGTAAGAGAGTGCCAGGGAGCATAGCAAAGACGAAGAGAGAGGTAAAATTCTGCGTGCTCGTTGTTAAGTGGGCAGTCTCCAACAGGAATGTGGCCTGACTGATAATGGAGCTTGGCATTCTCACAGAGAGGAGCAAGCGCCTTCTCCATGAGTTATCCATGAGTAAGACGAGTATGGCCATTGCGAAGACGGGGACGAGGTAGTCTACCCAACCTCGACATGGTGCATAGAAGTCGGGCAGTAACCTATAACTAGGTTTAATAGAATGATAGTTTGTTGCCGAGCATAGCTGACAACATGTTGCCAACGGGTATGTGAAGGTGGGAAGATATTGCAGCAAATATAAGTCCGTTAAATGGAATCCTATATAAGGAAACTGGTAAGGTCATGTACTGCTGAACGCGCAGACAGGAGTCTGCTGTCATTGCCCTGTATGTTCAACATGACCAGGGACCAACAAAAACAAAATCTTTATGCTTGGGAAAAGATGTGGTTGTAGCCAAAGTAGGATACGGAGGGACTAAGGGGTGTGTGTATCAAATTTTTGTATAGCCTGTTAACGCATAAGGGAGTTGAGGGACAACAAAATGACGACAAGGCATAGATGCAATACGGATAAGTGCTGTAAGGTTGGATATAATTAAGCATTTAAAAATACAAACCCGGGAAGGGATAGAAAAATGCCATTGTCGACGCTGTCCAGAAACACTGCTGCAAACCCTTTACGCCGTCAAAAAGGGACTTAGAGCCATCTGTGTACACAGCAAGGGGCATGAGAATGAGGGGTGAAAGTGGTCAAGGAAAAAAAGAGCGGGAAGCGACCGTAGAAGTTTGGGGTTTCGAGAAGGGAGGGAAAAAAGAACAGAAATCGAACAGCGGGGAAATTCCCAAAGGGGGGGAGGGGAAAAATGAGATGCCCAAAATGTACATAAAAAAGGGGGTAGTTAAAGAGAAGACAAGAGTGAAAAGAGGTGAAGAGGAGGGGAAAGGGGCGGATTTAAACCCGGGGGGGCCCCCGAACAAATAAAGGAAAGTTACTAAAATCAGTGACCATTTAAAAAATGGAAGGTTGCGGAGTCATGGGAGCGTTTCATAGTTGCGCAGGCAATGGGCATCACGGCGATCGGTTTAAAGGGTTTGGGAAAGTTCGCTTCTGCATAGAGGCTCTCGGAAAGGGGGAAAAAAACGGGAAAGCCCAAACAAAAAACGTAATCCTTGGTGATGAAAGGGGGTTTAAAGGGTAGAGAGAGTAGAAAGGGGGTTTCCCCTGAAAAAAAATCTGGTCACCATTTTTTTAAAATTTCGATAAAATAAGGGTGGAATGTAGGCGAAGGGGGGTTCGACGTCAGCTCCCCACAAAAGATGAGCAAGGGTTTTTTTGAAGGTTCACCCGGGGGCTTGACAAGTTGCCTTCAGAGAGGAAATTTTGAGGTTTTCCCCGGATAACCTACAAACCCCCCCCCCCCCCCAAGGGGAAAGGCCAGAAACTTGACTGTATCCGTTCAGGGTTGGGGGCCCATAGAGGTAAAAAAGGATGATCGGAGAGGGACAGGGGTTTCTAGTGAAAGGGGAATTGGGGGGTTTTTAGGGGGAAAAATTTAAAAACCAAAGTGGGGTTTGGCCCAATTTGGGAAAAACCGGTGATGCTGTTGGAGAAAAACTTTTAAGGAGGTGACGGGCCGCGGCCCCCCAGGCAATGGGAAAGGGTCATAACATAGGGTGATGCCCAAATATTTGATGGAAGACTAGAGGCAAAATCTTTAAAATAGAAAGGAGAAAAAGTGTTGTGCTCAGAACACATCCCGGGGGGACACCTTCAGCTTGGAATAAAGTCCGGGGAGAGCACTTATTAACCCGAACACGGAAATGCCTGTCGTTAAAAAGTTTTAAAGGAAGGATGGTAGATTGCCTCGAAGGGCCTAAGGAGTGGGCTTGAGCTAAAATATTATACCCAAGTGTGTCATATGCCTTCTAAAGGTCAAAAATATGGCAAAAACTGAGTGGTTATTCGCAAAGGCATTACAAACATACGTATCCAAGTGTAGTAAGGGGTCTATGGTAGAACGTCCCTTACAAAGCCATATTGACGAGTGGAGAGACTGTTGTGTGTCTCTAAATACCACATAAACGTCTATTTACTAGGCGTTCCATTACTTTTGCAAACTGCACTGGCAAGAGCAATGGGACGATAGTGGGAGGTTTCATGTCCCGTAGTGCCTGGTTTGCAGAAAGGGAGAACAATGGCGGATTTCCACAGCTGTGGAAGAACTCCTTGTGACCAAATAAGATTGTAAAGGCGTAATAAGACTGCAAGGGCTGACTGATGTAAATGTTGTAGCTACACAAATATGAATGTCGTCGGGCCCAGCTGCCGATGATCAACAAGCTGAGAGTGTTGCCTCCAGTTCTTGAAGTGTAAAAGGAAACATTTTTACTGTTCTTCTCTGAGAGAAGAAAAGTCCAAGGGTGCTAACTCTCGGGCAGACTTTGAGGAAAGAAATGAGGGGAATAGATGGAGTCCCTGAGAAATACGGCCCAGATGATTGCCAATTTCATTGGCAACATCTAGTGGGTTTGCTATATCAACACCGGCACCCCGCAGAACAGGACCGGGTCAGGAGAATAATTTTACCACTCAGTTTTCGTACTTTTTTCCGGGACTGCACTATAGAGGAAGCAGAGGTGATGGTGGAGACATAATCTCGCCAGCAAGTGCGTTTAGCATCATGGATGACACGGCGAGCGATCGCACGTTTTGTTTAAAATCAAGGAGTCGCTTTGTGGTTCTATTTTACCGGTACCTGCCCCATGCAGCGTGTTTTTAAACGTACTGCACGAGCACAAGCAGGAGACCACCAAGGCACGCATTTCTGAGAATGCCTGCCGGTTTGGGGTAAGAATGAGAAGCTGCGGTGAAAAGGGAGGACAAGAAGGGGTGTAAAAGCCATCGAGGAGGACGAAGAAGGAACCCTTTAAAAACAGTTAGGTGTGAGAAAAGGTTCCCAATTTTTGCCCTTTTAATTGCCACGTGGGTGGGGAAGAGGTGGCAAATATAAAGGGGGAAATAAAATGATTGGGAAATGATCACTGTCTTTAAAGTCCGGAGAACAGCCCAAGTGAAGTCAATGCGCGGGGAAGAGAAACAGAGAGATGATGCAAGAGGTATGGCGAGGATAAAAATGGGTTGAGTCCTGATTTAAAAAGGAGGGGGGGGGGCAAGAAAAGCCTCTAACTGAATTAGGGTCACTAAACCCCCCCCCCAGAGGAAATGGGGCTTTAAAATCACCAAAGCAACAGAATCGGTGGCGGGTAATGACGAAAAAAGGGGGCAAAATCCAAAATAGAAACCCCCGGAAGGAAGAGAATAAAACAGAGCGATACCACCTATGTAAGTGGATACGGGCTCGTTAATGCAGCGAAGTATAACAAATAGCTGATGTACGGAATATCATGCGGAGAAAAAGGGGAAACTTTCATTAAAGGTCCCTCGGAAAGGATCAAAGAATAAAATAATTATAGCCTGGAGTGAGAAATAAAGCAGAGGAAATTTTGGTTCCTTTTAAGCAAAACCAACAGGGTCAAAGGGGAGAGTAACATCTGAAGCTCACCCCGATTCCCCTGAGGCTGCGTATATTCCACTGTAAATAGGCCATGATTGGCAAGAAAAAGTACTTTGAAACCGCAGGAAAGGGGTTTCCAACATTATGGCCCATAAGGGGTTAACCCTCGCTTCACACGGGGGGGCCTGGGTTCGTTTCCCACCAGAGTAAAAACATTGGAGTGTTTTTTTCCCACCTTTTGTCTAGTTCCCCATCATAAAAGGGGTACCGGGTGTTAGTCGAGGGTGTGGGTCGCATCCTGGGACACTGACCAAAGGGGGCCTGGTCACAGCCCGGGGGCCGCGGGGGCTTTGCCCCCCCGGAACTCTCCCAGAAAATCCAGATAAACATCATCATCCTGGTCTGGTTATGGGACGTTCAAGGTACCATCCACCTCATCGAGCCAAACAGTTTGAAACGAGAAAAAGCTCCGGGGGGGAAGATCACCACCTTTCCCAAAGCCAATAGCTAAGTTTCCCAAGTGTTTCCCCCCATTAGCAAATACAAAAAAAGGGATCCTCTCACCCCAGTTGTTAGTTTGTCTATCCCATAGGCTTGCATCATTGTTTTGAGGTTTGATGTAATTTCTCTTTTCCCCTTGGGGATGGAGGGTGATAGGAGTTGAAAACGAGGCCTATTTTTATCCTTTTAAGACATTTCTAAAAGATTTTGAGGTAAATTTTAGGCCCTTGGGTTTTTTTTGCCCCTTTTTGGGGGAAAACCAAATGAAAAAAGAACTTCATCAAAACCCCTTAGACTACAGGGGGCAGTTTCTTGCAAAGGGGCTGCTTCCAGGGACCCGGTAGTGGACAAATATTTGTGATAAATAATCATTTCCCCGTTTGGTCCCTTTGGGGAAAGGGCCCAAATACATCTACTACCAGCTTGCGAAGGGGCACCTGGTGCTAAATAGACTGCGGGAACAGGTTTTAATACTTTGAAAGGGTCCCTATAAAAAGGAGACATAAACCCAAACCCCCCCGGATTGAACCCGCGGGCAGAGAGTCTCAAAACTCCAGCCCCTTGCGTTTGCCCTAGACCAGCTAGCCACAAAAGATTTGGGCCAACAGGAATTTTTTACACCAAGGAAGGTTAGCACAAGGGGACCACTGTGACCCCAAAAGCAAGTTTTTTCAGACGATCTCCAGCTAGCGTGGGCCGGGACAAAATTAGCTCAAGTCCTTTACTGCCATCAAAGACTCACGAAATTTGTAATGACAAAGATTGTGGTCTAGTGGCTAAGCGAGGCGGATTTTGGACTCTCTGCCTGGGGTTTAATCCCGCCGGGTATGGTTTGTTTCAATCGTGTCTTACGATTTCGTGAGTCAAATTTAGAGACATGATAGGTCCAATTACCCCTTTTATCTCGCACAGCTGAGACCAGAAGAAATGCCTGGAAACCCTTGGACATCACTATCTGGGGACAAAACCTTGTTTCTCCTTTCCCTCGATACGCAAACAGAGGGGAATTCTTTTTAAAAGTTTTCCCCCTGAAATGAAAACCTTAATTGTAAAATCTCTCCCTCAGCAACACTGAGGCCTGATCAGCTTAAGAGTGACTTTTTCCCGCACAAAATTAAAATTTCACCCTAGTAGGTGCAGCCCCTCTCACACTTTTCTTAATGATCCATTCTCCGTCATGCTCGCTCTGGGTGGGAAAACTTTTCTTCATTGACTGCAGTTCAAAATCAGAAAACAGAGTTTCCAAAATTTAAACTCTCACCATCCTCATGAGAAATATCATGGAACGTTGGTAACATGATCATGAGCCTACTTCTCATGGGGAACCATCAGGGGGGAAAGGGCCGGCAGGGTTTTCCCCCCCTTTCCCCAACTTTGGGACTTTGGGTTTTCCCCAAACTATTGTTCCTCACTATCTAAAGGCCCATAAAATTTTTCCCTAATAAGGTTAACCCCCCCGAAGGGGAAATTTTCTGAAATCCTACAGGAAAAGCCAATTGGTATGCAGATTTTTACCATAATTTGTGTACAGGTGTCCCTTTGGCTGAACCCGTAAAACCCTTTAACAATATATCTACCCCATATAGCACCTTAGACACGGCCCTCCGCATGTAGCAAGGATAGGTGTACATCCATCTCTCAAGGACAAAATGTTCTAAACTCTCCCACATCCTTTTGCAAACCAACTGTGGGCCTACTAGAAAATATACACATCCTGGGGTCTAGATCCAAAGGTTCCTCCTCGCCTTGCCTTGAAGACCTAATGCAGGCAACTGGATGTATCTCTGCAGTTAGGGTCCCCTGGGATGGTTCCTCCCTTTCCTGATCTCGCCGTCTTGACCAGAAAAACTTTTGTGTGTCCAGTTTTGTTACAGTAGTAACAGGCATAACTCTTAAAGGTATTTTTACCATTTGGTGTAGGACTGGTACTGTTTACTCGAGGACCTGAAGCATTATCTGATTGTCTATGTAAACTTTGAGCTCCAGCTGACTTACCTTTTCCTTCAATTTTAGAGGGCACCTCAGCCTTCATTTGTCCCTGAAAATTCTTGTCCCACTTACCTTTATGACCATAGCACTTGGAATAAGATTTAGAACGAGTGGGGAAATTTTCAGAAGCATGACTGTTTTTACTTACCAATTCCCTGCGAGCCAAGAATCTGTCACCTAGATCCAGTGCTTCTGAAAGATTATCTGGGTTTTTGTCCTCCAGATACTCTCTGAGGTCAACAGGGATTGTATTGTACAATTCCTCATGAACCATCAGATCTATTAATTTGTTATAGTCTTCATTAACTCCTTTAGAACAAACCCATTTCTTAAAAAGGAACAGTTTCTCATTCCCAAACTCAGTTAAGGTCTGCCCATCCCGAAATTTTTGATTTCTGAACTTTTGTCTATATTTCTCAGGTATCATTTGGTAGGCAAGCAATACTTCCTCTTTAATCTTATCATAATCAGAAATTTTTTTCCCCTCCAGAGTCTCTACTCTCTGGAATCCTTTACCCACAAGTTGTGTGCGAACTAGGGTAGCCCACTTCTGTTTGGGCCATCCTTGCTCCAAAGAAGTCTTCTCTAAAAAAGAAAAATATCTATCTGGGTCACTCTCTGTAAACTTAGGGACAAAATTTGCAGCTTTAGTTATGTTAAAATACTGCTCAGGCTCTTGTTCTGAACCTCCTAACCTTTGACGCTCTTCCTCCTTAACTTTCATTAATTTCATTTCAGCCTCTAGCACTTCTAATTTAAGTCTCATTCTCTCCATTTTCATATTCAAAGTTCATTATCTATAAGGATTACAATGCTGAGTTTACAGAATTTGGTTATTGTGTGGTTTACATGTAGTAAAATAATAATTACAGAGTGTACCACTAGAACACCTAGCATGGCTAGGCATTTCGGGCAGACTTAGATTAAATCTTAAGTTTAAAATATTAAAAAATTATGAGGTAAGTTGTTATTATGGCTAAGTGACTAAATACTAGTTTGTGAGTTTAGCAATGTGAATGCTTTTGTTTTGGCACTATATATAGTTTCAGTATTGGAGTATCAAAGGCCAACTTATGACTAGTTAAGATTCATTATTTTGAGATTGAGATTGATATTTCTGTTTATGGTCAAATGGGTGAGTGAGTGTAAGTGTTAACCACCAGGTGGTATTCGTGTAATTAGTTGACAAGGTGTATCAGGGAGATAAGATGTTTTCTGATGGTAGTTTTGAAGGTGATGAATGTGTCTGTAGTTTTAGAATTTTCAGGTAGGGTGTTCCAGATTTTAGGGCCTTTGACATACATTGAATTTTTTAAAGGTTTAGTCGGACACGGGGAATGTCATAGAGATGTTTGTGTCTGGTGTTGTGCCTGTGGGTTCTGTCACAACTATCAAGAAAGCATTTTAGGTCAAGGTAGGTGATCCCTCATGTTCACTGTTACCAGGCATGTTTACTGATGAATTATTACCTTCCTCCCTGAAGCCTAAAAAGTTTAAAGACTCATCTTCAGACATAGTTTTTATCTTTAAACACTTGCTTCCCTCTTACAGTATCAGTGGACAAAGTTTTCCCACAGGCACATAAAATAACACAAATTGAATGTAAACTATGCACATAGCACTTACCATAACCACAACAAAAATGTGTTACTCAACCTTCCTCTCACCTTAGGAGAAAAACAACCTGTAAACTAAAATGAAAGCAACACTTCCACTGACACCACCTTGGTAAATCTTCTCCTACCAGGAACATGCAACTATTATTACCCCATACCAGCACATATAGTTCAAAGAATGTTTTGAGTTATTTTAGCAGTCAAATAACTCTCCCAGTCAAGCTCCCATGTTACGTTAGTATATCTTATTACTTTGATAGTAAGGTTCTCACTATATGTTCTAGTGTGGGGTAGCTTTTTACTTAATAGCCTTATCTGTCTAGGGTAATACATACATTATGACTGATCATCCACAGTGTCTCTGATATCCTTCCACCAGCCCTCTTCACAGGTTATTTAAATTACTACTATAAAAATATAACTGTATTCTAAATAGATATGTACAGAATATACAATTACAGCACTCACATATTCAAAACATAAGTCTACACACTCCTTAGCTGTTTCTTCCACATGGTGCATCTCAGCAACTTTGCCCTTCTCTCTTCATGACTAATCTCTGGGCTAACCAGTGTTTTGACACACTTTAGTCACCCTGGGTATGGTGGCTGCAACTTAAGTTATAAAAACTCACCCCTGGAGCACACATAATGCCCAAAAGAGATAGAAGGACCCAGAGGTCCCGCCAGCTTTAAGTCCACCAACAGAGAGAGAGGGAGAGGGAGGAGCCTAGCTAAGCTCCTCCCACCAAAACAAAAGACTGTTGCCAAGCACAATTCTCCAGTTACCACAATTCTACCACACCTTAATTTTACTTTTACAAAAAGAATTACAACTTCATAAACTACTTATTTAAATTGTGTGTTTTGTGTGTCTATAGTATAACCTATTATATTGAGAAAAACAGGCTTGACCCATCCGCCTTACAGCCATGAGAGTGATCTGCCCTTATGACATTTAGAGCTGAGTCCCCATTAATTCAATATAATTAGGTATCCAAGAGTAACTTACATAAATACATGTTGGGTCCCATAGCCCCATAACAGGTACCATATGGTACATTGTACCATACAGTTACAATGATACCATATGGTTCATTGTACCGTATGGTACTATATGGTACTGTTGTATTCAACACTATAAACACACTAATATTTTCATTATTATTTTGTTTAAAATAGTTGTTTACACAAAAATATGCAAAATCTGTTGTATATTAGTAATGTTCTATACAAGTTATATATTTACAAGTGTACAGGAACTTGACGAGATCCTTTAGGTGGATGACAAAGGCCCCCACTTTGTCTTGGAAACTGCGGAGTCAGTACCAGCTGCGTCGCCACTCACTTCAGTCCTTGGTTGGTGTCTCATGCCACCAAAAACCAAATGAACCATATGGTAAAACATATCATATGTTTACAGGGTACCATATGGTACATTGTACTATATGGTATAGGGTAACCATGCAGTACAGGGTACCTATGGTGCAGGTCCTAGGTACAGAGTACCATTATGGTACCCTGTGCCCCATATGGTAACAAGGGTGCCATTATGGCACAGGGCGCCATATGGTCCAGGGTAACATAAGGTGCAGGCACCATACTGTACAGGACACCATATGGTCAGATACGGGATAACTATGGAAATAAGTCACCCTCACTTTTTGGGTTATCCTAGGATTTTTATACATATGCCTGCTGTAGTACGATAATCTATGTAAAACTGTATTTTTGTACACCTGAATAAACTTACTTAAGTGCATGTGGCATCATAAGCAAGTTATTAGGTATAACACAAATAAAGTTTACATAGGATATCATACTGGCAAGCATATGTTTGGAGAACCCTAGGAATAACCCAAAAAAAGTTCAACATACTTATTTCATTAGGGTCCCTGTATACCCTGTACCAACATGTAAAAGTACATATGGTACAATGTAGCTATATGGTACTTTGTACCATATGGTACCATTTTGTACCATATGATAACCATTTACCACATGATACCATTGTATACATGGCACCATTGAACCACATGTACAATAGTACCATATGGAAACAATGGTACCATATGCTTCAAAACCATAGATTCGTCTTCAGCTCCACGTCCTTCAGTCTTAAACTTACGTAAGCTGTGAAGAGGAGAGTCAGAAATTCACCCAGAGATGATGGGGAGTGAGAGCTCCTTGCCGGCCAGCATGGATACAAAGTCTACTTTGCCGGCGTTTCCCTTCCCTACAATCCATGCTGGAGTCGCAGAATTTTTCATTGTGTGCACACTGACCACACTGACCCACCCAACCCCATTCTCTCGAGATTTAGCCTAACTACCAGCCTCTCATGCTAAATTTGACACCGCTAAATTTTGAAGTATATATAGGTTTGGACCCTGAACGTAAAGCCGTATCTACTGGACGAACCCGACAGGGTTAATGCGATCTGGGATGATTGATGGATGGGAGGAGGGTGAGAATGTCGAAGTTGTTACTGATTTTAGAAAAGGGAATCCCCTTCCATTAGGATATGAGGTAGCAAGTCCTTTCCGGGGTTACTTCCCAGTGCCTCTTTAAGTGCCACTAGGACCAGCTGATTGAGAGTCACTCTGACCTCTGTAGCACAACAAATCTGCCCAAATAGGACTGTACCTCCATTCCTTTAAGAGTTGTCTAAATGGGACATAACATTGTCATTGTAATAGTCACAAAGCACGCTTGCAATGCTGGGGTTAGGGGATTTTCATCCATAAAGTTTTGCAATTTCAACCCAATTAGCACACATTACGTATTTGGAAGTAGCACAATGATGCACAATTGGCAGAGGAGCTTCCAGGGTAGCCCCAAACCCTTTAAAAATCATAACTTAATTTCCATACTAAATATTTTTCTCAGCCTTTTTACAACTGGGTTGACACTAGAAGCATTCTTGGGGCCCATGTGCTATTTTGCAGAAAACAAGAACCAAAAACACAGTGATAATATGGAATGGTACCGAATGTATGCTTAATTGCAAGCACATTGGCTGGCTAGTAAACACTGCAAGACGGCAGGTCAGCCACAATGTGGAACTCCCGACGAATCGACTGTGAGACTGGTTATTTTAACGAGTGGCAAGACAAACAGATTTTTGTTTTTTTGTGTTTAAAAGTGTATCGAAACCGATTTAACGTATACTGATCCATCGAATACTCGGGGTCCACTGTATATGTACATAATATATAAAAATATCTATATTATATATATATATATAAATATATAATATATATATATATATATATATATACATATATATTATAATATATAATATACATCAACACGATCACAGTAAACAGTGATTTCTGCATAGCAAAAACAACCACTCAGAAAAAATAGAGACATTCCAAGCGCTTTCGTGACTACTCACATTATCAAGGAACATGATACAGTTGCCTTGATAATGTGAGTAGTCACGAAAGCGCTGGAATTTCTCTATTTTTTCATAGTGGTTGTTTTAGCATATATATATAAATTTTATAATACACCTGGCCGATTCCACCAAGGCAGGTGGCCCGAATAAGAAAACTTTCAACCATCATTCACCCCATCACTGTCTTGCCAGAAGGGTGCTTTCCCTACAGTATTTTAACTGCAACACTACACCCCTCCCTTCCAGTGCAGCACTGTACTTCCCATCCCAGGACTCAATCCGGCTGCCGGTTTCCCGTGAAATCCCTTCATAAATGTTACTTTGCTTCACACTCCAACAGCACGTCAAGTAATTAAAAACCATTTATTTCTCCTTTCACTCCTACAAACACGCTCATGCATGCCTGCTGGAAGTCCAAGCCCCTCGCACAACAAAAACCTCCTTTACCCCCTCCCACCAACCTTTCCTAGGCCGACCCCAACCCCGCCTTCCTTCCACTACAGCGATACACTATTGAAGTCCTCGTTTCGCTCCTTCTCTCCTACATGTCCGAACCCTCCTCAACAACCCTTCCTCAGCCCTCTGGACAACAGTTTTGGTAATCCCGCACCTCCTCCTAACTTCCAAACTACGAAGCCTCTGCATTATATTCACACCACACATTGCCCTCAGCATGACATCTCCACTGCCTCCAGCCTTCTCCTCGCTGCAACATTCATCACCCATGCTTCACACCCATATAAGAGTTTTTGGTAAAACTATACTCTCATACATTCCCCTCTTTCCCTCCAAGGACAAAGTTCTTTGTCTCCACAGACCCCCAAGTGCACCACTCACTCTTTTTCCCTCATAAATTTTCTATGATTCACCTCATCTTTCATAGACCCATCCGCTGACACGTCCACTCCCAAATATCTGAATACGTTCACCTCCTCCATACTCTCTCCTCCCAAACTGATATCCATCTTTATCACCTAATCTTTTTGTTATCCTCATAACCTTACTCTTTCCTGTATTCACCTTTAATTTTCTTCTTTTGCACACCCTACAAATTCATCCACCCAATCTCTGCAACTTCTCTTCAGAATCTCCAAGAGACAGTGTCATCAGCAAAGGGGCAGCGTGACAACTCCCACTTTGTGTGTGATTCTTTATCTTTTAACTCCCTGCCCCTTGCCAAGACCCTCGCATTTACTTCTCTAACAACCCCATCTATAAATATATTAAAACAAAACGGTGACATCACAATCCTTGTCTAAGGCCTACTTTTACTGGGAAAAATTTCCCTCTTTCCTACATACTCTAACTTTAGCCTCACTTCCTCGTAAAACTCTTCACTGCTTTCAGTAACCTACCCCTACACCATACACTTGCAACATCTGCCCCACTGCCCCCTATCCACCCTGTCATACGCCTTTTCGAAATCCATAAATGCCACAAAGACCTCTTTAGCCTTATCTAAATACTGTTCACTTATATGTTTCACTGTAAACACCTGGTCCACACACCCCCTACCTTTCCTAAAGCCTCCTTGTTCATCTGCTATCCTATTCTCCGTCTTACTCCTAATTCTTTCAATTATAACTCTACCATGCACTTTATATATATATATACATATATACATTATATATATATACATTTTTTTTTTTTTTTTTTCAACAAGTCGGCCGTCTCCCACCGAGGCAGGGTGACCAAAAAAGAAAGAAAACAATTTTCTTCTTATTCTTTTTAGTAATCTTTACAGGAAAAGGGGTTACTAGCCCATTGTTCCCGGCATTTTAGTTGACTTTTACAACACGCATGGCTTACGGAGGAAAGATTCTTATTCCACTTCCCCATGGGGAAAAAAAGGAAAAGTAATAAGACCAAGAACTATTAAGTTTAAAAACAAAGAAAACCAGATGAGTGTGTATAAATAAATGTGTACATGTATGTGTAGTGTGACCTAAGTGTAAGTAGAAGTAGCAAGACATGCCTGTAATCTTGTATTTATGAGACAGACAAAAGACATCAGCAATCCTACCTCATGTAAAACAATCACAGGCTTTCGTTTTTACACTCACTTGGCAGGACGGAGTACCTCCCTGGATGGTTGCTGTCTACCAACCTACTACCTACATATATATACTTTATATATATATATTATATTATTATATATATATATATATATTATATTATATTTATATATAAATATATATATATATATATATAGTTATATATACCCTCCATGGGGAAGTGGAACAGAATTCTTCCTCCGTAAGCCATGCGTGTTGTAAGAGGCGACTAAAATGCCGGGAGCAAGGGGCTAGTAACCCCTTCTCCTGTATATATTACTAAATTTAAAAAGAGAAACTTGTTTTTTCATTTGGGCCACCCCACCTCAGTGGGATACGGCTGGTACGTTGAAAGAAGAAGATATTTATATATATATATATGCGAGGGGCTTGGACTTCCACCAGGCATGCGTGAGCGTGTTTGATAGGAGTGAATGGAGACAAATGGTTTTTAATACTTGACGTACTGTTGGAGTATGAGCAAAGTAACATTTATGAAGGGATTCAGGGAAACCGGCAGGCCGGACTTGAGTCCTGGAGATGGGAAGTACAGTGCCTGCACTCTGAAGGAGGGGTGTTAATGTTGCTGTTTATCCCTTTCAGGGTCCAAGGCCAAAATCTGAAGTCACGCACCAGTGTCCAAGAAATTTTGAAAAAAAAAAAAATTATTTTTTCTTACAGAATTAAAGAGCATATTTTTGTGAAGGTAATAAAACAAAAAAAATAAGAATCTGATCAGTACTTACCGAGATACAGTGCCAAGAAGTTTATGCAAAATGATGTGGTGGTGGCAACATCGACGAATTCCACATACGCGTATTACATTATTTTGTTGTTTTAGTTGTTTTTTCTTTTCTTTTCCAATTTTTTTCTATTCCTACTAACATTTGGGGCCTGAGAGACCAATACTGTATATAATTTATATATATAAACTCACTGTATTGAACACAATAACCGCACTAAAGTTATTATCATATTATTGTTTACTACTGTTGTTTATTACAATAAACATGCACAAATATTGTATAATACTAATGTTCTATCATATATTTACATATTTACAATCACTGGACATGGTTTTAGAACTGGTGGAGCTTGTGGAACTCCTTGAAACAAGGCACCATGCACAGAGGCACCTTACATTCTTCACACATAAACCGAGTGTCTTTGCGTCTTTGTTGCCATCGTTTTGTTTGTGCACAGACAATGCATCTCTTCTGAGCAAATTTCTTTTGAGTTGAAGGAAGCTGTATTATGAAATGATCACCTTCTCTCCTCAAACGCTTGGGTATATCCTGAGGAATTCGAGGACCATGTTGTATTGCAGGTGTTGTTACCTGGTACAGTGGACCCCCGCATAGCGAACGCCTTGCATAGCGAACAATCCGCATAGCGAACGCTTTGTTCGCTAAAACTTTGCCCCGCATAGTGGACAAAAACCCGCTCAGCGAACTTCGTCCGAGACGCGTCCAATGTGGGCCCTCAGCCAGCCTCACATGTGCCGCCCGTCCCATTGTTTACCAGCTAGCCTCTGCGGTAACATTCAAGCATACACTCGGAATATTTCGTATTATTACAGTGTTTTCGGTGCTGTTTGTGGAAAATAAGTGACCATGGGCCCCAAGAAAGCTTCTAGTGCCAACCCTACACCTCAAAGGGTAAGAATAACATTGAAATTAAGAAAGAGATCATTGATAAGAAAGAAAGTGGAGTACGTATCACCGACCTGGTCGGGTTTGTACAAGAAAACCAAAATCAACCATCGCTTCTATTGTGGCGCAAGAAAACGGCAATCAAGGAAGCTGTTTTGCCAAGGTTTAACTGTTTTTTTCGAAACAAAGATCGAAAGTGATGGAAGATGTTGAGAGACTGTTATTGGTGTGGATAAATGAAAAACAGCTAGCAGGAGATAGCGTCTCTCAAGCGATCATATGTGAAAAGGCTAGGAAGTTGCATGACGATTTAATTAAAAAAATGCCTGCAACTAGTGATGATGTGAGTGAATTTAAGGCCAGCAAAGGTTGGTTTGAGAGATTTAAGAAGCGTAGTGGCATCCATAGGTGATACGGCATGGTGAGGCTTGCCAGTTTTGGACCACAAAGCGGCTGAAAAATATGTGCATGAATTCAAGGAGTACATAGAAAAATGAAGGACTGGAACCTGAACAAGTGTTTTTAAAAATTTTGATGAAACAGGCCTGTTCTGGAAGAAAATGCCAAGCAGGACCTACATTACTCAGGAGGAAAAGGCACTCCCAGGACATTAGCCTATGAAAGACAGGCTTACTTTGTTGATGTGTGCCAATGCTAGTTTTGGTGATTGCAAGTTAAGCCTTTATTAGTGTATCACTCTGAAACTCCCAGAGCGTTTAGGCAAAAGAATGTCCTCAAGGATAATTTGTGTGTGCTGTGGAGGGCAAACAGTAAGGCATGGGGCACTAGGGAATTTTTCTATAACTGGTTACACCATGCATTTGCCCCCAATGTGAAAGATTACCTAACTGAAAAGAAATTAGACCTTAAGTGCCTCCTGTTTTTAGACAATGCCCCTGGTCATCCTACAGACGTGGCCCGAGCAACTTTATGGGGACATGAGCTTCATTAAGGTGAAGTTTTTGCCCCCCTAATACCAATCCTCTCCTGCAGCCCATGGCCAGCAGGTATTTCCAACTTCAAGAAACTGTACACAAAAGCTCTGTTTCAAAAGTGCTTTGAAGTGACCACAGACACTGGATTGACTCTAAAAGAGTTTTGGAAGGATCACTTTAATATCCTCAGTTTTGTAAAACCCTTTTAGGTTTAAAGGGTTGGGAGGGAGTGACTAAGAGAACCTTGAACTCTGCTTGGAAGAAACTGTGGCCAGAATGTGTAGACAAAAGGGATTTTTAAGGGTTTGAGGCTAACCCCGAGAGGATTTTG
>NC_069429.1:38309692-38338607 GCF_026875155.1 Cherax quadricarinatus | reverse complement strand
GAGCCTTGCCTGAAGATCCCGTACATCAAAACGTTTGGGAGTTATTACGAGGACATCGTCCACGTAACGTAACCAAGTGACGCTTGTGCAAGAAAGGTATAAAATATCGACAATATGAAAGTTAAGACACATGTGCAACATCTGGATATCTTTATTGTAGACGTTTCGCCATCCAGTGGCTTTATCAATACAGATTCTAGGACATAATAGGAAGACGAGTAGAACTATATACAAAAGATGAGGTAATCAGTCCCTCGGCCCTTGGAGTTAGTGTTCACAGCATCGTGGTGGAGGAGAATCTGGAGCAAAGGCAAGAAGACTGGCGGTTATATAGGCGTCAGTGGATAGGGACGGGCAGCAGACGAGGGCATAGTCACTGGTAGGCGGGATTCCCAGTGGAAGTAGGTCCTTCCCAAAGAGATGGGTTAGTTGCAGCAGCCGTGAAGAAGGTCTTTTAGATGTCCTCTGAACCAAGATTCCATGATGTTGCAGTGTCTGACAGTTGTGCAAGAAAGGTATAAAATACCGACAATATGAAAGTTAAGAACATGTGCAACATCTGGATATCTTTATTGTAGGACGTTTTCGCCATCCAGTGGCTTTATCAATACAGATTCTAGGACATAATAGGAAGACAGTAGAACATATATACAAAATGATGAGGTAATCAGTCCCTCGGCCTTGGAGTTAGTGTTCACAGCAACCTGGTGGAGGAGAATCTGGAGCAAAGGCGAACGAACGAACGAACGAAAGTTCAGGTTAAGATCCCAAATGGGATGACGCGGGGAAGACGGGACAGACGAAGAACAGTGCTGGAGAGGAGTGTTCTTAGTCGTAGAAATAGAGCCAGGGTTTATACCCAGCAGCGAGGCGATCGTGGGGACAGATATTGAGAAGAGAAATTCAGGCTCTTCTGTTGGGACTCCGGTGGGGTGAGCGGGAAGGAAGGGACATGCGATGTTTAGAGCTAGAGAGGAGTGAAGAACTGAGCCATGTCTTAACCAAAGGGTAAGGCGAACGTGAATCAGAGAATGTACTGTCATAGAAGGTACCTCTCGGAGAATCCAAGGTTATTTGTAAATATGGTTAGGAGCAGGATCATGCAAGGAGTAGAAAAGGTTGTGTTGGTTTGTGGGTCTGCGAATGTCTTCGTCAAGGAGAGAGGTCCAGTAGTCATGTCGTGTCACGAGTTTGTCAATCTGTCTGTCACTGAGCGTCTTCCAGTACATATTCAGAGCAGGGATGTCTAACTGGGCATGTAGAGACTCGCATGTGGCGAAGTCCTCCCATCTGACATCAAGCACCCAGCGCAGCGCCTTGTTCTGAACACGCTGCAGTTTAAGTATGTTTGTTTTTGCTGCAAGAGAGAGGGCTAGAGGAGAGTAAGTTATCAGAGGACGTATAAGGGATTTTTAGAGGTGTAGTTTGGTGCGTTGAGAGGCAAGTTTCAGTTTGTAGAGGCCCGCAAGGGCCTTATTAGCTATTGCATGCCTTGAGTGAATGTGTCCGTGTAAGAGTAGAAGGTAGTCAAGATTAACGCCAAGGACAGTGACAGATTGTGTCATGGGGATGTAAGTGCGGGTGTCAGCTGTTCTGAGCTCGACAGGTAATGGAGGATCACGTTTCTGTAGTTAAAATATGTAATGCTGGATTTAGCTGCATTGGTTTGATCCTCCATTTTTGTTCCCAGATGGCTATCCTGTCGACCTCATTTTGTGTGTGTGAGTGTATCTATTGGCATGGGTGATAAGTTGTGTAATGTCGTCTGCATAGGCTAGTGTTGATGGAGTTTTGGTATAAAGGTGTTGGAATGTCGTTAGTGTATAAAATGTAGAGGATAGGGGAGAGGACAGATCCCTGGGGTACTCCAGCATTTAGTGTGAAGTAGTCAGAGTAACAGCCTTGGAATTGATTCTCATGGTACGGCCGTCTAGGAAGTTGCAGAGGAGTTTACAAGTAGTGAGAGGCAGGTTAAAGTTAGTGCGAGTTTGTACTTGAGCCCTTGGTGCCAGACAGTGTCAAAAGCTTTTTCAACGTCTTTTGCAAACCGGGCTGTCCTGTTTCTTTGTTCTGTGTTTATGCGGATGTAGTTGAGAATGATGTTAATGGCATCTTGTGTGGATCTGTGTGTCTGAAGCCCAAACTGACCATCAGAAAGTAGAGAGTTGTGTTCCAGGTATCTGCGAAGGCGATGGTTGATGGAGTTTTTCAAAAAGTTTACCTAAAGTTTCGAGGAGGCTGATAGGGCGATAATTTCTAGGATCAGAGTGGTCTTTTTTGGGATTAGGAAGGAGGATAGCAGTAGCAGCTTTGAAGAGGGAAGGGAAGTATCCAGAGGCAAGGGAGGCATTGAGGAGGTTTGTGTAGGCAGTAATGATAGAGTCAGGAAGGTGTTTTAGGATAATATGGTTTAGGCCAGAGGTGCCAGGAGCCTTGGGAGGAAGGTGTCTGAGGAGAGTTTTATGTCTGTGCTGGTGAAAGGAGTGTCGAGTTTTGGGAGGAGGTAGAGAGTCTAGATGAATGTGGCTATCTGGTGTTGTATCTTGTGTGTGTGCAGTGTTCCAATGTTCTATGTTCTGAATGTGTTGAATAACGTTAGGGTGAGGTCGGTGAGGGTGGAAGATGTTCTCCCAGATGTGTTTGAAGATGTTGGTAGCAGCCTGCGGGTCTGAGATGTGTGTTGTTGTGGGTGATGGTTTGAATTTGTTGGTGGAGTAGTGCTCTTATTTTTTTGATAAAGTTCCAGAAGGTTTAGTGTTTTTAATACGCTGTTTGTCAGCTTGTTGTATGAGTTGTGACCAGTGATTGTTGTGGTCTTGGTCTAGACTGTATAGAATGTTGTTTCTAAGGTAAGTGAGATCTAATCGAACTTGATTAAATCTGTGTGTGTTGTAGAGGAAGCGGTTGTGGTAGCAGATAATTAGTCTTCTTGTTCTGGAGTGACGGTTTGAAGGAATAACGAGTGGTGTGAGTTTTCTTTGGTATTGCGTTGTTGGCTGCTTGTGTAATGGTGTCCTGGATGAGATTAAGTTGAGTATCGATGTCAGAGATAGGTTTGTTGTTTGTCATAGGTGGGTTTTTTTTTTTTTGGGGGGGCCCCCCCCCTTTGGCCTTGGGGGGGGGGCCCCCTTTGGGGGCCCCCTTTTTTTTCCCAAATTTTTCCAAAAAAAAATTTTTTGGGGGAAAATTTTCCCCCCTTTTTTTTAAAAATTTTTTTTAAAAAACCTTTAAAAAGGGGGGGGGAAATTTAAGACGGGGGGTTTGGGGGGGAAAAAAAAAAATTTTTTAATTTTTTAAAACCAATTGGGGGGGGGGGGGGGTTTTTTTTTGGGGGGGGGGGGGGAAAAAGGGGGGGGGAAAAGGGGGGGAAAAAAAAATTTTTTTTGGGTTTTGGTTTTTTTTTGGGTTTTTTTCCCCGGGAAAGGAAAATAAAAAAAAAAAAGGGGGGGGGTTTTGGGGGGGTTTTTCCCCGGGGTTGTTTGGGTTTTGGGGGTTTTTTTAGTTTTTTTTTTTGGGGGGGTTTTTTTTTTTTTAAAAAATTTCCTTTTTTTGGGGGAAAAGGGGGTTTTTAAAATGGGTTTTGGGGCCCCAAGGGGGGGGGGGGGGTTTTTTTTTTTTCCCCCCGGGGGGAAAGGGGGAAAATTTAAGGGGGTTAAAAAGGGGTTTGTTTTTTGGGGGGGGGGGGGAAAAAAGGGGGGTTTTTTAAAAAAAAAAAAATTTTTTTTTTTAAAAAAAAAGGGTTTTTTTTTTTTAAAAAAAAAAAAAAATTCAGGTTTTTTTTTGGGTTTTTAAAAAAAAAAAAAAATTTTTTAAAAAAAAATTTTTCCCCCCCCAAAAAACCCAAAATTTTTAAAAAAAAAAAAAACCCCCCCGGGGGGGGGAAAAATTTTTAAATTTTTTTTTTTTTGGGGGAAACCCCCCCAAAAAAAAAATTTTGGCTTTAAAAAAAAAATTTTTTAAAACAAACCCCCCCAAAAAAAACCCATTTTTTTTTTTTAAAAAAAATTTTTAAATTTTTTTTTTTTTTTTTTTTAAGGGTTTTTTTCCTTTTTTTAAAAAAAAAAACCCCCCCCCAAAAAAATTTTTTTATTTTTTTAAAAAAGGTAAACCCCAAAAAAAATTTTTAAAAAATTTTTTTTTAAAAAAAATTTTTTTAAAAAAAACCCCCCCCCCTTTTTACCCCAAAAAAATTTTTGGGGTTTTTAAAAAAAAAAGGTTTTTTTTAAAAAAAAAAGGGGGGAAAATTTTTAAAAAGGTTTTTTCCCCCAAAATTTCCCCCTTTTTTTTTTTAAAAAATTAAATTTTAAAAAAAAATTTTTAAAAATTTTTTTTTTTTTAAATTTTTAAATTTTTCCTTTTTTTAAAAAAAAAAAAAAAATCCCTTTAAAATTTTTTTGAAATTTGGGGCCCCCCCCTTTTTTTTTTTTTTTAAAAAAACCCCAACAAAACCCAAAAACTTTTTTTTAAACCCAAAAAAAAAATTTTTTGGGGAAAAAACCCCAAAAAAAAAGGGGGGTTTTCCTTTTAAAAAAAAATTTTTTTAAAATTTAAGGAAAACTTTTTAAAAAAAAAATTTTTTTAAAGGGAACCCCCCTTTTTTTTTTAAAAAAAAAACCCCCCGGGGGGGAAAAGGGGGAAAAAAACCCCCCCTTTTTTTTAAAAAAAGGGGGAAAAAAAAAAAACCCCCCCAAAAATTTTAAAAAAGGGGAAAAAACCCCTTTTTTTTGGCCAAAAAAAAAAAAACCCCCTTTTTTTTTTTAAAAAATTTTTTCCCAAAAATTTAAAAATTTTTAAACCGGGGAAAAAAAACCCCAAAAAAAAAAAAAATTTTTTAAAACCCCCTTTTTTTTAAAAAAACCCCGGGGTTTCCAAAAAAAAAAGGGGGGGTTTTTTAAAAAAAAAAACCAAAAAAAGGGGGAACCCCTTTTTCAAAAACCCCCCCCCTTTTTTTAAAAATTTAAAAAAAAAATTTTTCCCCCCCCCCAAAAAAACCCCAAAAATTTTTTGGAAAACCCCAAAAAAAAAGGTTTTTTTCAGGGGGCAAAAAAAAACCCCGGGAAAAAAGGGCGGGGGTTTTTTAAAACCCGAAAAAATTTTTTTTAAAAAAAAAAAATTTTTAAAAACCCCTAAAAATTTTAAAAAAAGGGGGGAAAAAAATTTTTTTAAAAAAAATTTTCCAAAAAAAAAAAAAATTTTTTTGGGGGGGAAAAAACCCGGGGAAAAAACCCCCCGGGGGAAAAAAAAACCCCAAAAAGGTTTTTAAAAACCAGTTTAAAAAATTTGGGTTTAAAAAAAATTTTTCCCAAAAAAACCCAAAAAAGGGCCCCCCAAAAAAAAAAAAAAAAGGAAAATTTTAAAAACCCCCAAAAAAAATTTTTTTTTTGGGGGAAAAAAAAAAAACCCAAAACCCCAAAAACCCCCAAAAGGCCAAAAATTTTTTTAAAAACCCCCCCCCCCCCCTTTTGGCTTTTTTTTTGGGGAAAAAAGGGGAAGGGAAAATTTTTTTAAAAACCCCCCAAAAAAAAAATTGAAAAAATTTTTTTTTTTTAAAAATTTTTTTTAAAAAAAAAAACCCCAAAAAAAAACCCCCCAAAAAATTTTAAAAATTTTTTAAAAAACCCCCCAAAAAAACCCTTTTTTTCAAAAATTTTTTTCCCCCCCAAAAAAAAAACCCCCAAGGGGGGAAAACCAAAAAAAAAAATTTTTTCCCCCCCAAAAAATTTTAAAAGGGAATTTTTAAAAAACCCCCGGGGGGAAAAATTTTTTTGGGGAAAAAAGCGGTGGGGGAAGGGGGGCCCCCCCAAAATTTTCCCCGGGGAAAATCCCCCCCCCCCAAAAAACCCCCAAAAAAAGGGGGGAAAAAAAAAACCCCCCCCAAAAAATTTTTTTGGGGGGGGTTTTCCCCTTTTCCTTTTTAAAAAAAACCCCTTTTTTTTTTAAAACCCCAAACCCCAAAAAACCCCTTTTTCCCCCCCCAAAACCCCCCCCCAAAAAAAAATTTTTTTAAAAACCAACCGGGTTTTAAAACAAAAAAACCCCCCCTTTTTTTGGGGGGAAAAATTTTTTTTCCCCCCAAAAAAAAAAAACCCCCCCCAAACCCCCAACCCGGGGGGGAAAACTTTTTCCCAAAAAAATTTTTTGGGCCCTTAAAAATTTTTTTTTTTTCCCCCTTTTTAAAAAATTTAAAAAAAAAAACCCCCCCCCCCTTTTTCCCCCTTCCCCCCCCACCAATTTTTTGGGGGGGGGGCCCCAAAAAAACCCCCAAAAACCCAAAAAAAAAAAAAAATTTTTCTTTCCCACCCCAAAAAAGGAAAAAGGGCCCCCCCAAAAAAATTTTTTTTGCCCCTTTTTTAAAAATTTTAAAACCCCCCCCCCCCCCTTTTGGGGAAAAAAAAAAAAAAAAAAAAATTTTAACCCCCCCAATTTTAAAAAAAAAACAAAAAAAAAAAATTTAAATTTTTTTTAAAAAAAACCTATTTTTTTGGGGTTTTCCCCCCAAAAAAAAAAAAAGGAATTTTTTTTCCTTTTTTTTTTTTTTTAAAATTTTAAATTTAAATTTTCCCCTTTTTTTTTTAAAAAAAAAAAAAAAATTTTTAAAAATTTTTTTAAAACCCCAATTTTTTAAAACCAAAAAAATTTTTCCTTTTTTTTTTTTTAAAAAAAAACCCCAAAGGGGGGGGAAAAAAAGGGGGCCCCCTTTTTTTTTTTTTTTCCCCCCAAAAAAAAAATTTTTTAAAAAAAAAAGGGGGGGGTTTTTTCCAAAATTTTAAAAAAAAAATTTTTTAAAAAAAAAGGGGGTTTCCCCCGGGGGGTTTTTTTTCCCTTAAAGGTTTCCCCCCCCTTTTTTTTTTTTTAAAAAAAAATTCCCCCAACCCCCCTTTCCCCCCTTTTTTCCCCCCCCCCCCCAAAAAAAGGGGGTTTTTTTTAAAACCCCCCTTTTAAAATTTTAAAAAAAAAACCCCCCTTTTTTTTTAAAAAAAGGTTAATTTTTTTTAAAAAAAAAAAATTTTTTCCCACCCCCCAAAAAATTTTTGGGGGGCCCTTTACCTTTTTAAAAATTTTGGGGGCCCCCAAAAAAGGGTTTTTTGGGGGTTCCCTTTTTTTCCCCCCAAAAGGGGGCCCCCCCTTTGGGGGAAAATTTTTTAAAAGGGGAAAAAAATTTTTTTTCCCCCAAAAAAAAAATTTTTGGGGGTTTCCTTTTTTTTAAAAAAAAATTTTTTCCTTTCCCCAAAATTTTTTTTAAAAAAAAAAATTTTCCCCTTTTAGTTAACCCTTTAAAACCCCTAAAAATCCCCCCCTTAAAAAAAATTTTCCCCTTTTTAAAAACCCCCCTTTCCCTAACCCCCCCCCCCTTTTTTAAAAAAAAACCCCCGGGTTGGGGGGCCCCCTTTTTTTTGGGGGTTTCCCCCCGGGGGGGGCCCCCTTTGGGGGGTTTTTTTTTCCCCCTTTTTTTTCCGGTTAAAAAAAAAAATTTTTGGGGTTTTTTAAAAAGGTTCCTTTTTTTTCCCCAAAAAATTTTTGGGGTTTTTAAAAGGGCCCTTTTTTTCTTTTTTTTTTCCCCCCCCCCCCTTTTTTTTTCCCCCAAAATTTTTCCCCCTTTTTTTAAAAATTTTAAATTAAAAAAAAGGGGGGGTTTTGGGAAAAAAAAAATTTTTTTTCCCAAAACCCGGGGTTTTTTTTCCCTTTTTAAAAAAATTTTTTTTGGGTTTTTTAAAAAGGGGGGGGTTTTTTTTTTGGGGAAACCGGGGTTTTTTTTTTTTAAATTTTTTAATTTTTTTCCCTTTTTTTAAAAAAACCCCCCTTTTTTTAATTTTTTTTTCCCCCCCCCAAAAAATTTTTTTTTTTTTTTTTTTAAATTTTTTTTTTGGAATTTTTTTTTAAAAAAAAAAATTTTTAAAATTTTTCCCCTAATCTTTACCCCGGTTTTTTAACGGGGGGGGCCCCCCCCCCCAAACCTTTCCCCAAAAAAAAAAAAAAAAATTTCTTTTGGGAAAATTTTTAAAAATTTGGAACTTTTTTTTTGGGGTTTTTTTGAAAAAGGGGCCCCGGGTTTTTTCCCCCCCCTTTTTTTTTTCCCTTTTTTTTGGTTTTTTAGTTTTAAAATTAAAATTTTTTTCCCCCCCCCCGGGGGGTTTTTTTTTTCCCCTTTAAAACGGTTTTTAATTAAATTTTCCTTTTTTAAAAAAAAAAAAAAAAAATTTTTTTTTTTTTTAAAAAATTTTTCCCCCTTTTAAAAAAGGGGCCCAAATTTTTTCCCACAGGTACATAAAATAACAAAATTTAATGTAAAAAAAAGCACCAAAAGCAAATTCCATAACCACAACAAAAATGTGTTACCAACCTTTTTTTCCCCCCCCTTAGGAAAAACCCAAACCCTTTAAAATAAAATATGGGAAAAAAACCTTTCCCCGGGGGGCCCCCCTTGGTAAATTTTTTAAACCCGGGAAAAAATGGGAAAAAATTTTTACCCTTTCCGTTTCATATAGTTTCAAAGAAAAGTTTTTTAGTTTTTTTTAGCAATTCCAAAAAACTCCCCGGTTTAAGCTCCCATTTACGGGGTTTGGGTTTTCCCTTATTACTTTGAAAGTAAGGTTTTTTCCCCTAATGTTTTTTGGTTTTGGGGTTTGCTTTTACCCTTTAAAGGCCTTATTTTTCTAGGGGTAATACTTTAAATTTTTGGTGACATCCCCGAGGGTCCCCCTTTATATCCTTTTACCGGCCCCCCCTTTCCCCGGTTATGTAAAAAAAAATACATAAAAAATAAAAAATGTATTTTCAATTTGAAATGTACAGAATTTTCAATCACACTTGCATTTTTTAAAAAAAAAATTTACACACTCCAAGCGGGTTTTCCCACATGGTGTTTCCCCAAAAAAACTTTAGTCCTCCTTTTTGAATAACCCGGGCTTAAACCCTGTTTTGAAACACTTTAGGGCACCCTGGATATGGTGGCACAACTTTAAAATTTTAAAAACTCCCCCCCTGGACAAAAAATAATGCCCCAACAATGAAGAAGGGCCCCGAGAGCCTTTCCCGGGGTTTAAGGCAGCCACAGAGAGAGAGCCTCAGGAGAGGGGAGAGAAAGACTTGCTAAAATCCCCACCAAAACAAAGGGCTGTTGCCCAAACACAAATTTTCCTTTTTTACAATTCACCAACCCCCTTAATTTTACTTTTACAAAAAGAAAATACCAAAAATTTTTAAAATAAATTTTTAAATTGTGTTTATGTGGCTTAGTATAACCTTTTATATGAGAAAAATAGGCTTGACCCCGGGTGCCCCTCAGTCATAAGGGTTTATCAGTCCCTTTTTGACATTTAGGGGAAAGTCCCCATCAATTCAATATAAAATTTGGTATTCCGAGTAAAAATGTTTCTTATAAAAAACAAAGTTTTGGGGGTTCCTAAGCCCCAATTTAAAAAAGGAAAACCCCCCGTGACGGGGGAAATTTCCTTTCCCGAAATTTCCCTTTTGTATCCAGAAGCAAAAAAAAATAACCAAACGACATTCGTATTTCCCGAAAAATTACCCGGTGGAAACATTCGAAAAAATGGGGGTTCCCTGTTTAAACCTAATTTTTTCTTAGGGAAACTTAGATTAAACCCTTTAAAATTTTTTAGGCCCAAAAGCTATAATTTTGGGGAAATTTTTTGTTTAAAAGGCATTTTTGGGGGGGTGTAAATGTAAATTAGGGGGGGAAATTTCAGATAACAAGGAGGGGCCAAAAAAGGGTTTTGGGGGGTTTTGTTCCTGATACAAAAAGAGAATTAGGTGGTTTTCTTTTTGGTTAGGTGTGAGGGGGGGGGTTTGGGAGTTTAGATGATTTTACAGGTTATTAAAAAAGAGGTTTGGGGCCCGCAGGTTTTAGAGTTTTCAGGAAGGGAATTTTAAATTTTAGGCCCTTTTAAAGTTTCATAGGGAATTTTTTTTTAGAGGCTTAACCGGGCACAGGGGGAAAGTTATAGGGGATTTTTTTTTGTCTTTGGGATTGTGCTAATTTAAAACCTGTTTACCCCCTTTTTGGGGGCCCAGGGTTTCCCAGGGGCCCTTTTTTATACCCAAAACTTTTTTGAACGGGCCCCCAGGGAAAGGTATGGGGTGCCCAATAAACTAAAACCCCTTCGGGGTGGAAAAAACTAAAAAAAAATCTGGTTTCACTGAATCTTTTTTTTCCCAAATTTTTCCCTCTTTCTATAAAATTTAGTAAAGAAAAAATGCCCCCTTTTTCTTTTTTCAAAAAAAAATCTCCGAAATTTGGGGGAAAATTTTAAAAACAAAAATTTAAAAATGCCAAATTTTAAAAAGGGCCCCGTTTAAAATTTGGGAGACATTCCTGGCCCCTTAAAAAAATTTTTCCTCTTCCTTAGTCTGTCTTTCCCAAAGGGCCCCCCTTTATAGCTGCACCCCTTCGAAGGGAATTCATCTGAGATACCTACAAATACCAACTTGGGTTTCAGATTCTAACCCCTAATTTGTTACGGTTCCTTAGGGTTTTTAAACCCTAAACCCTTCAAAATAATTTTACCCAGTATAGGTATCCTTTGACACGGCAAACACTCCAGCCCTACAAAGAGTAGGGGCTACATCCATCTCTCAAGGGAAAAAGTTCAACCCCCCACATCCTTTGCAAACAACGTGGACCTTTCTAGAAAAAAACCTCACCGGGCAGACCCCCAAAAACCTCCCACCTTTTCTTTTTAAAACCAATCAGGCAACGGTTTTCTGCAGTTAATCCTCGGGGGGTTCCTCCCTTTCCTGACCCGCGCCCTTTACCAGCAAAACTTTTGTGGTGTCCAGTTTTTTTTACGTATAAAAGGATAACTCTTTAAAGGATTTTTTCCTTTGGTGTAGGGGCTGGTCGTTTACTCAGACCTAAAAATTTTCTATTGTCTATAAACTTTACTCCAGCTGACTTAAACCTTTTTTTTTTCTATTTTTGAGGGCCTCGCCTTTTATTTGTCCCTGAAAAAACTTTTCCCACTTACCCCTTTTTGACCAAGGACTTGGAAAAGGTTAGAAGATGGGAAATTTTTTAAAGGGCATGACTTTTTTACTTTTAAACCCAATTCCCTGCGACCCAAAATCTACCTAACCATGCTTCGAAAGATTATCTGTTTTTTTCCCCAAATATTTCCCGGGTCACAGGGTTTTTTTTGTAAATTCCCATAACCCTCAGTCTACTAATTTTTTATATCTTTTTTTAACCCTTTGAACAAACCCATTTTCTTAAAAGGAACAGTTTCCATTCCCAACTCATTAAGTCTGCCCACCCCAAATTTTTATTCTGAAAATTTTGTCTAATTTTTCCGGTACATTTGTAGGAAGCAAAACTTCCTCTTTTTTCTTAACAAATTAGAAAAATTTTTTCCCCTCCAGATCTCTACCCGGGGAAACCTTTCCCCCAAGTGTGTGGAAAATAGGGTACCCACTTCTTTTTGGGCCATCCTTGCCAAAGCATCTTCTCAAAAAAGAAAAATATTATCGGTCACTTCTTAAACTAGGAAAAAATTTTTCAGCTTTAGTTTGTTTTAAAATATGCCAGCTCTTGTTTTGAACCCCCTAACCTTTGAGACGTTCTTCCTCCTTAGCTTTCAATAAGTTCATCTGAGCCTCTAGTACTGCTAATTTAAGTCTCATACTCTCAAATTCCATATCACCCTGGAGTAGGTTATTTCATCATCTTCACTGGTACTAGCATGTTTACTGATGAATTTATTACCTTCTTCCCTGAAGCCTAAAAAGTTTAAAACTCATCTTCTGACATATTTATTATCTTTAGAACGCAACTTGCCCTTCCCTCTTACAGTATCATGGACAAAGTAAAGTTTTCCCACAGGTACAAAAAATAACACAAATTGAAGTAAACTATGCACATACACTTACCATAAGCCACAACAAAAATGTGTACTCAACCTTTCTCCCCACCTTGAGGAGAAAAACAACCTTGTAAACTAATAAATGAAAACAACACAGTCCACTGACCCACCTTGGTAATCAGTCTACCCAAAACATGCAACTGTTAATTAACCTCATACCAGTTACATTTAGTATCAAATAATGTTTTGAGTATTTTTAGCAGTCAAATAACTCTTCCCGGTCAAAGCTCCATGTTACGTTGGGTTTGTCCCTTATTACTTTGATAGAAGTCTCACTACATTCTAGTGTGGGTAGCTGGTTACTTAATGGCCTTATTTGTCTAGGGTATTACTTTACATATGGCTGATCACCTGAGTGTCTCTGATATCCTTTCACCATCCTCTCACCAGGTTATGTAAACTACTACTATAAAAATATAACGTATACTTTTTTTTAGTTCTCAAAAGATATGTACAAATATACAATCACACAGCCTCGCATTTTTCAAAACATAAATCTACACACTCCATAGCTGTCCTCCACATGGGTGTATCCCAACAACGTTAGTCCTCTCTTCTTGACATAACACCTGGGCTAACCATGTGTTTTGACACACTTTAGTCAACCTGGATATGTCCAGCAACTTTTAATTAAATTATAAAAAACTCACACCCTGGAGCACACATAAGCCCAAACAGATAAATAAGACCCAGAACTGCAAATGAAGGTCATCCACAGAGAGAGAGCCCTCATGAGAGGAGAGAGAGAAAACTAGCTAACTACTCCCACCAAAACAAAGACTGTTGCCAAGCACAATTCTCCAATTACCACAATCTAACCACACCTTAATTTTACTTTTACAAAAAGAAATACAGACTTTAATAAACTACATATTAAATTGTGTTTAAGTGTCTATAGTATAACCTTATTATATTGAGAAAAATAAGGTTGACCCCACTGCCTTCACATCATAAGTTGATCAGTCCTTCTGACATTTAAGCAAAAGTCCCCATACAATTCAATATAATAGTATTCCAGAGGTAAACTGTTTACTTTATAAATACATGTTGGTCCTATCGCCCCATAACAGAACCTCCCTTGACGGGGAAGTTACTTCCTGAAATTTCATTCGTAATCCAGAAGCAAAAAATCACCAAACGACAGTTCGTATCCTGAAAATTCACATGGGGAAGCATTCGTAAGCTGAGGTTCCACTGTACATACTAATTATCTTCACGCAAAACTTAGGAGTACCTAAGAAGTTATTAGGCAATATTCTATATTAGGAAGTTTATGTTTACTAGTCAATTGGGTGGGGTGAGTGTAAATTAAGGGGGAATTACATAACAAATAAGACTATAGATATTGATGTGTCCTTGATACTAAAAGAGAATTATGTGGTTTTCATTTGTTAGCTATGATGGTGTTTAGGGAATGAGATATTTTAAAGGTATATTAAAAATGTGGTGAGTCTGCAGTTCTAAGAGTTTTCAGGAGGGATTTCCAATTACCCTTTTTGTTACTAGAATTTTTGTAGAGGCTTAGCCAGACACCGGGAATTTATAGAGATTTTGTGTCTGGTATTGTGTCTAAGTACAAACCTGTTTTAACCCTTTTGGGGCCTAAGGTTCCTAGCCTTTTGTATATCCATATGCTCTTGTGATTACTGTCCACAGATGAGATATGGGTGCACAATAAACTACCCACTTCGGTAGAAAAATCTAACTAAATCTGGTTCACTGAATCTTTTTTTCCTAATATTCCCTCTATTCTATCAATTGAGTATAAGAAACTGCCCATTTACTTATTTCAACTATCTCAGAAATTGGCCAATTTCACACAAAATTCAAAAATGCCAATTGAAAAATAGGGTCCAGAATAAACATGGTAGACATTCCTGGCACTAAAAAAGTATTTCCTCTTCCTTAGTCATGTCTCCAAGCCCCTCTTTCATTATGCTTGCTTTCCACCTGGTGGTTCACACTTACACTCACTCACCCATTTGACCATAAACAGAAATCTTTCTTTCTTTCAACACACCGGCCGTATCCCACCAAGGAAGGGTGGCCCAAAAAGAAAAACGAAAGTTTCTCTTTTAAATTTAGTAATTTATACGGGAGAAGGGGTTACTAGCCCCTTGCTCCCGGCATTTTAGTCGCCTCTTACAACACGCATGGCTTACGGAGGAAGAATTCTGTTCCACTTCCCCATGGAGATAAAAGGAAATAAACAAGAACAAGAACTAGAAAGAAAATAGAAGAATACCCAGAGGGGTGTATATATATGCTTGTACATGTATGTGTAGTGTGACCTAAGTGCAAGTAGAAGTAGCAAGACATACCTGAAATCTTGCATGTTTATGGGACAGACAAAAGACACCAGCAATCCTACCATCATGTAAAACAATTACAGGTTTTCGTTGTACACTCACTTGGCAGGACGGTAGTACCTCCTTGGGCGGTTGCTGTTTACCAACCTACTACCTAGGGTAAACAGAAATATCAATCTCAATCTTAAAATAATGAATCCTAACTAGCCATAAGTTGGCCTGTGATACTCCAATACTGAAACTATGTATTGTGCCAAAACAAAAGCATTCACATTGCTAAACTCACAAACTAGTATTTAGTCACTTAGCCATAATACCAACTTACCTCACAATTTGTAATATTTTAAATTTAAGAATTAATCTAAATCTGCCCGAAATGCCTAGCCATGCTAAGTGTTCTAGTGGCACCCTCTGTAATTAGTATTTTACTACATGTAAACCACACGATAACCAAATTCCGTAAACTCAGCATTGTAATCCTTATAGAGAATAAACTTTGAATTTCAAATTTTTAGTCACACAAAAAATAGGAGATTTACTGTTTTGCATTATTGTAGTAATTTCATTAAATACTGTCAACCCATTCGTGAACACATATTAGATTGGCTAGTTGGACATGTACTGCACTAGCTTGATCGCTAGCGCACTCAGCTCACACACTGAGGTCTGGAGTTCGAATCTCCTCCTGTACGGCTGGAAAACATTAGGGATGTGTTTCCATAAGACACCTGCCATCCATGTTCACCCATCAGTATAAAATGGGTACCTGGATGTTAGCTGACTGGTGTGGGTCACATCCTGGGACAAAACTGATCTAATACAGTGGACCCCCGGTTAACGATATTTTTTCACTCCAGAAGTATGTTCAGGTGCCAGTACTGACCGAATTTGTTCCCATAAGGAATATTGTGAAGTAGATTAGTCCATTTCAGACCCCCAAACATACACGTACAAACGCACTTACATAAATACACTTACATAATTGGTCGCATTCGGAGGTAATCGTTATGCGGGGGTCCACTGTATACCCGAAATGCTCGGCATAACAAGTGGCTGTCTATATAGTAGTACAGTGGTAGCCCGAGTTTTGGCCATAATTCGTTCCAGAAAGCTGTTCGAGTGCCGTTGCTGAACGAATTTATTCCCACAAGGAATAATGTAAATTTGATTAGTCCATTTCAGACCCTCAAAAATACACTTACAAAAACACTTACAATAATACACTTACATAATTGTTCGAGTTGGGAGCTGTACGAAACTTGGAATACCACTGTATGTCATTGAATGTCAGCTAGGCCTGTATACCATGTACATGTACTTGTAGTTAATAAAGATATTATTATTATTATTATTATATTATTATTATTATTAAATGACATCATTTGTGTACTCTGGAATATCAGCAAAATCAAACATTTTCACTATTTTGATCACAGTTTCAAGCTACTTTCAGTCCTAAAACTAATAAAAATCATCCTATTTCTGTAATGTATCTTCTATTCTATCAAATGAGACCAAGAAACCGAGAATACAACCATAAAAACCATACAAAAATATACCGCAAAGTCGCAGTTTTAATCCAAGAACACGGTCATAGTTTTTTCTCATTATTTACTGCGTGCTGCAGTAGTTTTTAATAATATGAGGCACACTTACCACACAGACCCGTTCTTTCATATCTAGGCTTAAATTTACCGCTCACAGCTTATCTGAGTGAGCTGAGCTCGTGGTGTCATACTACGGGACCGACACTGGCTCTAAAGCTGTTATATAACAGGACTGACACCAAAAAGGCTAAATTAGATATTTATATACTTTTAAAACTAAAACTGTGTCATACATTACAGTATTAATTCTTTCAAACTTAACTGGAAAGTCTAGACTTTTAGAATCTGTTTTTTCCTTGTATTTTCTGCCTTCTTGCTTCCACACACAGACATTATTCAGCAATGATTTCAGTGACTGATTCCACTTCCTACTGTTGTTATACAACTGTGTCCAGTAAAAAAAAATTGCACCAAAACTGCAAAACAAAAAAAGTTCACAAGATGCACAACAAAAAAGCTCAAGAGACGTTTACAACACATGAGTTAGGCGCTATACTGAGACCCATACTGTTTACCTGGAGTTTACCTGGAGAGAGTTCCGGGGGTCAACGCCCCTGCGGCCCGGTCTGTGACCAGGCCTCCTGGTGGATCAGAGCCTGATCAACCAGGCTGTTGCTGCTGGCTGCATGCAAACCAACGTACGAGCCACAGCCCGGCTGATCAGGAACTGACTCAGCCGGGCTGTGGCTCGTACGTTGGTTTGCGTGCAGCCAGCAGCAACAGCTGCTCTTTGTCTGGTGATCACATGATCCGAGCATTGTTGGTCAACAACCGAGAGAACGTACGAAAACCAGGACATTTTTTTCTCAAATTCCTTGTTTGAAAACTGATTTGTTCGACAGCCAAGGTTCCGCTGTACAGTGGTCCCTTGTTTTTCGTAATTAATCAGTTCCTGGAGCCGTTACTATAAACAAAATTTACGATTTATGAATCAATTTTCCCCATAAGAAATAATGTAAATACAATTAATCCGTTCCTGACACCCAGAAGTATTAAAACAAAAATTTTTTTTACATGAAATATACATGTAGTACATAAACAATACAATGGGAAATGATGAATGAAACATTAACAGCATAACACTTACCTTTATTGGAGATTCTTCTTAGTGTATGGGAGACTGGAGGAGGAGAGAGAGTGGATTGTTTACAGTTTGGAAGGGGAATCCCCTTCCAGCAACACCTCAGGTACCAATTGCTTCTCTGGGGTTTCTTCTCTTCTCTGTTTCTTAATGCCACTAGGACCACCTTGAGAGTTACTCTAGTCCTGTCTCGCAAAGTAACTGTGGAGAGAGTTCTGTTTCTGGCGTCTCTTTAACACTTCCCTAAAATGGCCCAAGACTTTGTCACTGTACATACTTCTCACCTTCTTTACCACAGGCTTGGCACTAGGAGCTTTCTTTGGAGCCATGGTAGCTTATTTAGTACTTGCAAGCACTAAAATGAGTGGAATATTATGAAATATTTTGTAGGAGCACTTGAGGGGACCTTCACTCACTGGTAAACAATGCCAGACTGGCTGGGTAGGGAGGCCGCCCCGGCTCACACCGTGCGTACACGTCCAGGACGAACTACTATTCGCAAGTCAACCTATGAAAAGTGAGTCCATGTTTATACGAAATACCCCTATGATGGCGAAATTTACGATTGCCGAGAACTACGAAAAGCGAGGGACCACTGTATATACGTTTTTACCGCTAGTGCCCTAAACGTATACAGTGGACCCCCGCATACCGCACGCATCGCATACCGTACAATCCGCATACCGCTCGCTTTTTTCGCAAAAATTTTGCCTCGCATACCGCCCAAAAACCTGCTCACCGCTCTTCGTCCGAGACGCGTCCAATGTGCGGCCTGAGCCACGCTCACATGTTCCGCCGGTGGCATTGTTTACCAGCCAGCCTCCGCGGTAACATCCAAGCATACAATCGGAACATTTCGTATTATTACAGTGTTTTTGGTGATTTTTTTCTGGAAAATAAGTGACCATGGGCCCCAAGAAAGCTTCTAGTGCCAACCCTACAGCAATAAGGGTGAGAATTACTATAGAGATGAAGAAAAAGATCATTGATAAGTATGAAAGTGGAGTGCGTGTCTCCGAGCTGGCCAGGTTGTATAATAAACCCCAATCAACCATCGCTACTATTGGTGGTACAGCTGCTGCTGCTGCTGTACCACTGTCAGCTGCTGCTGCACTGTCAGCTGCTGCTGCTGTTGTACCACCGTCAGCTGCTGCTGCTGCTGTAGTACCGTCTGCTGCTGCTGTAGCATCGTCTGCTGCTGCTGTAGCATCGTCTGCTGCTGCTGTACATCGTCTGTTGCTGCTGTAGCATCGTCTGCTGCTGCTGTAGCATCGTCTGCTGCTGCTGTAGCATCGTCTGCTGCTGCTGTAGCATCATCTGTTGCTGCTGTAGCATCGTCTGCTGCTGCTGTAGCATCGTCTGTTGCTGCTGTAGCATCGTCTGTTGCTGCTGTAGCACCGTTGTTGGTGTGGCTTATTGAGAATACCAAGAAACAATTAACCCCAGAGGATTTGCCACCCAGGATAACCCAAAAAAGTCAGTGTCATCGAAGACTGTCTAACTTATTTCCATTGGGGTCCTTAATCTTGTCTCCCAGGATGCAACCCACACCAGTCAACTAACACCCAGGTGAACAGGGAAAAATGCCTGGAACTAGTGCTCATATTGGTGAATTTAAAGCCAGCAAAGGTTGGTTTGAGAGATTTAAGAATCGCAGTGGCATACACAGTGTGATAAGGCCTGTTCTGGAAGAAAATGCCAAACAGGACCTATACTCAGGAGGAAAAGGCACTCCCAGGACACAGTGTCTCATCAGTCATTGCTGCATCTTCAATAAAGGTAAGTGTCATTTATTCTTCATTAAGTAGAGTAGTACATGCACAATATATATTGTGCATGTACTACTCTACTATTGTGCATGTATCCTTCTCTTTGTGTGTAGGAAAATGTATATTTCATGTGGTAAAATTTTTTTTTCATACTTTTGGGTGTCTTGCACGGATTAATTTGATTTCCATTATTTCTTATGGGGAAAATTCATTCGCATACCGAACATTTCGCATAACAATCAGCCCTCTTGCACGGATTAAGGTCGCTATGCGGGGGTCCACTGTATATACGTTTTATGTGTCATACATTTAACATTGCCACGATAAGCCTGAGTCGCCTAGACATGAGAGAATGGGTGTGAGCACTCACTGTGCGCCATATTAAAATAATTGGGGATGCCTGGGTACCATATGCTCTTTTTTTCCTATTAAAAAACAACAATGTTTTTTTTCTCAAAAAAGTTGGGGCAGTACGGTAGTGAACGTATATATACATTTGGACCGTTTACAGGTTAAAGGAGGGGTGTAGGATATTGGCAGTTTGGAGGGATGTCTAAACTGCTGTATCTGAGCACCTCTGCAAAGACAGTGATTATGTATGAGAGATGGTGCAAGTGTTGAATGATGAAAGTTTTTTTTCTTTCATTTTAAGTTTTTCTTTCTTTGTGGGTCATCCTGCCTTGGTGGGAAATGGCCGACGTGTAAAAAAAATATATATTCCAGAGAAATTTTTGAAACAATGTGTTATATGACCTTTCTGGGTTTAGTGCTTAATTATTATTATTAAAAATAGTAAAAGTAAATAAAAAAAAACAAAATTAAAAAATATTATAAGTTTAACCCTTTCAGGGTTTCCAACGTAGTAGTGCATCTTGCGCACCAGGGTTATTGACGTACTTGTACGCATCAATTCTAGCGCCTTCAAATCAAGTGAGAGAAAGCTGGTAGGCCTACATATGAAAGAATGGGTCTATGTGGTCAGTGTGCACAGTATAAAAAAATCCTGCAGCACACAGTGCGTAATGAGAAAAAAAAAACTTTGACCCGTGTTTTTGGTTTAAAAGAGCGACTTTGCACTGTATTTTCGTATAGTATTTATGGTTGTACTCTAGTTTTCCTGGTCTCATTTTATAGAATGGAAGACATATTACAGAAATTGAGATGATTTTGATTGGTTTCACAATGAAAAGTACCTTGAAATTGAGCTCAAAGTAGCAGAAATGTTTGATTATTGCCAGTTCATAAGTAAACATATCATGCCACGCGTCCAATACACGTTAACTGGTGAGTCTAATGCAGTAGTCTGCATAACAGTAAATCTTCTATTTTTTGTGAGAATAAAAATTCAAAGTGAAAAGCAAAAGAATGTAAGAGGGGCATGGGTATGTGACTAATGGACAGAGGAAATGTTATTTTAGTGCCAGGAATGTCTTTCTTGTTTATTCTGGACCCTATTTGGAAATTGGCATCTTTTGAAATTTGTGTGAAATTGGCAAAATTACTAAATTCTGACCACTTTATTGGATAGTTAAAATCGGTAAATGGGTGGTTTCTTGTGCTCATTCGATATAAAAAAAATGGAGTTTTAGTGAAATAGTTATGATTTTTGTCGACTAGACACTGGAATTGGCTGAAAATAGGGCTCAAAGTGGGCAAAATCGCTGATGCGTAAACATTGTCGAGACCGCTAACTTTGCGTGAGCATAATTCCATAAGTTTTCCATCAAATTTCATACTTTTGGTGTCATTATGATCGGGAAAAGATTCTTTATCTTTTCATAAGAAAAAATAATTTTTCATTTTTTGAAAATTTGGCGACCCTGAGAACAAGTCTCTGAGAGGGACTGTCAACCCTGAAAGGGATAAAAACTGAAAAGGAATGATGGTCACTGCTGTTGAACATGTATATTCACACAATGCAGTCCTTCAGAAAGAGTACTGAACTTATATTGTCCATTAATAAATAAAGCAAAATATTAAACCTACTGATTCCCTTTACAGTGTTATTTTGTGATACGAACAGCTCAAACCTCGAACAGTTATTTGTGTGTATTTATGTAAGAGCTTTTGTAAGTGTATTTTTAAGGGTCTGAAATGCATTTATCTAATTTACATTATTCCTCATGGGCACAAATTCGTTTGGTACTGGCACTCGAACAGCCTTCTGGAATGAATTAATTTCGTATCCCGAGGTACCACTGTACTTCCTTTTTTTCAGAAATGGGATGGGTTGGGTATATGATATTTTAGAAGGATAAATTTAAGAAAATGTAAAAATGCCTTTTATTTTCATTTACATTTTATATACAGCAGAGTGTTCTTTACTTTGGTATGTCACCTCATCCAATTCTTTTTACTGATAATATCTAAATCATTTATTCATTTATTTTAAGATAATTAAAACAGTTTAAGACAAAAATATTTTGTAATCAATTTACAACCAAAATAGTTAATATAAAATGGATAAACAAAAGTCCTTAAAATCAACTAAATTTCTGGATGCATATACATTATATAAAGAGTATACATGATTCCCTCCTTCACTCTTAAGTGAATCACAGCCTTGTACAGCAATCTAGTTAATAATATCAACCTTATTAAATAACATACTTTTTTGGACTTACAACTAACTAACTAAATATATACAGTGAACCCCCGACTTACAAACAGCTCCCAACTCGAACAATTATGAAAGTGCATTTTTGTAAGTGCTTTTGTAAGTGTATTTTGGGGGGTCTGAAATGGACTAATTTAATTTACATTATTCCTTATGGGAGCAAATTTGTTCGGTAACAGCACTCAAACAGCCTTCTGGAACGAATTAAGTTTGTAAGTCGGGGGGGGGGTCCACTGTATACATATTTTTTTTTTTTCAACAAACCGGCCATATCCCACCAAGGCAAGGGGGCCCAAAAAGAAAAATGAAAGTTTCTCTTTTTAAATTTAGTAATTTATACAGGAGAAGGGGTTACTAGCCCCTTGCTCCCGGCATTTTAGTCACCTCTTACAACACGCATGGCTTATGGAGGAAGAATTCTGTTCCACTTCCCCATGGAGATAACAGGAAATAAACAAGAACAAAAACTAGTAAGAAAATAGAAGAAAACCCAGAGGGGTGTACATATACAGTAAGGCCCCGCTTTACGGTGTTTTGCCTTACTGCGTTTTGCCTTACGGCGTTCCGCTAATATGGATATGTCAAATTATGACCAAAATTTGCTATACGGCAAGCGGTCTTTCAAATACGGTGCCCCCACCCGGTTTGTTTACATTTTCTGTGACCACATCTATTATGTCAGGAAACTTTCCAAAATTTCAAGTGTTTTAAAGTTACTGCATATTTTATATGTACTCTGATAATTATACTTATGTGTACCTGTACCTAAATATACTTACACACTGTACTGGTGTGCAGGTACACATTAAAATCGCTAAGTCTCTCTCTACTCATGACACCAATACTACGTAATAATAATCACTCTTGGGCACACTAAATGTCTTATTTTACATCAATATAGGCATTTTCATTAATCCATCTATGATATTTTCCTCAAAATTATATACGAAACCCGTTACATAGCATATAAACATGATATATACACTCACAGAATAAAAATTTATGTAAATATGAGACTTGTTTACAAAGCAGCTGTGTAGGTAGTGTTGGAAGAATTACGTTTTCTCTAGTCAAACACTGGGGGCTAAGTAAGTAAGTAAGTTTATTCAGGTACACACAAATACAGTTACATAGAATTATCATACATAGCAGCATATGTGTAGAGAACCTAGGATAACCAAAAAAGGTAAGACAGAGTGACTTATTTCCATTGGGGTCCTTTTACCTTATTATTATAATATAAAGGTTATAATATTTTCTTATTATTCTACAATGAAGATAACATCTTATTATCATACTAAAAAGACTATCTACTACACGAGGGTCATTAAGACTATCTACAATACGAGGGTCATTACAGTGGACCCCCGCATACCGTTGGCATCACATAACGTTAAATCCGCATACCGCTACATTTTATCGCCAAGATTTTGCCTCGCATACCGCTAAAAAACCCGCTCAACGCTGTTCGTCCAAGACGCGTCTAATGTGCGCCCTTAGCCAGCCTCACATGTTCGCCGGTGGCATTGTTTACCAGCCAGCCTCCGCGGTAACATCCAAGCATACAATCAGAACATTACGTATTATTACAGTGTTTCTGGTGATTTTATCTACAAAATAAGTGACCATGGGCCCCAAGAAAGCTTCTAGTGCCAACCCTACAGCAATAAGGGTGAGAATTACTATAGAGATGAAGTAAGAGATTATTGATAAGTATGAAAGTGGAGTGAGTGTCTCCGAGCTGGCCAGGTTGTATAGTAAACCCCAATCAACCATCGCTACTATTGTGGGCAACAAAAAGGCAATCAAGGAAGCTGTTCTTGCCAAAGGTTTAACTGTGTTTTCGAAACAGAGATCACAAGTGATGGAAGATGTTGAGAGACTCTTATTGGTGTGGATAAATGAAAAACAGATAGCAGGAGATAGCATCTCTGAAGTGATCATAAGTGAAAAGGCTAGGAAGTTGCATGACGATTTAATTAGAAAAATGCCTGCAACTAGTGATGATGTGAGTGAATTTAAGGCCAGCAAAGGTTGGTTTGAGAGATTTAAGAGGCGTAGTGGCATACATAGTGCGATAAGGCATGGTGAGGCTGCCAGTTTGGACCACAAAGCAGCTGAAAAATATGTGCAGGAATTCAAGGAGTACATAGAAACTGAAGGACTGAAACCTGAACAAGTGTTTAATTGTGATGAAACAGGCCTGTTTTGGAAGAAAATGCCAAGCAGGACCTACATTACTCAGGAGAAAAAGGCACTCCCAGGACATAAGCCTATGAAAGACAGGCTTACTCTGTTGATGTGTTCCAATGCTACTGGTGATTGCAAAGTGAAGCCTTTATTAGTGTATCACTCTGAAACTCCTAGACCGTTCAGGCAAAGAATGTCCTCAAGGAAAATTTGTGTGTGTGCTGTGGAGGGCAAACAGTAAGGCATGGGTCACTAGGGACTTTTTCTATGACTGGTTACACCATGCATTTGCCCCCAATGTGAAAGATTACCTAACTGAAAAGAAATTAGAACTTAAGTGCCTCCTGGTGTTAGACAATGCCCCTGGTCATCCTACAGACGTGGCAGAGCGACTTTATGGGGACATGAAATTCATTAAGGTGAAGATTTTGCCTCCTAATACCACTCCTCTCCTGCAGCCCATGGACCAGCAGGTTATTGCAAACTTCAAAAAACTGTACACAAAAGCTCTGTTTGAAAGGTGCTTTGTAGTGACCTCAGAAACTCAACTGACTCTAAGAGACTTTTCAAGAGATCACTTTAATATCCTCAATTGTGTAAACCTTATAGGTAAGGCTTGGGAGGGAGTGACTAAGAGGACCTTGAACTCTGCTTGGAAGAAACTGTGGCCAGAATGTGTAGACCAAAGGGATTTTGAAGGGTTTCAGGCTAACCCTGAGAATCCTATGCCAGTTGAGGAATCCATTATGGCATTGGGAAAGTCCTTGGGGTTGGAGGTTAGTGGAGATGATGTGGAAGAGTTGGTGGAGGAGGACAATGAAGAACTAACCACTGATGAGCTGATATATCAACTTCAACAGCAAGAGGCCAGACCTGAGGAAACTGGTTCGAAGGAGGGGAGAGAGAAACTGAAGAAATTGCCTACTACAAAGATTAAGGAAATCTGTGTAAAGTGGCTTGAAGTGCAAACATTCATGGATGAAAATCACCCTCACACAGCTATTGCAAGCCGTGTTGGTGACTATTACACTGACAATGTTGTGAAACACTTTAGGGAAGTCATAAAGGAACGAGAGGTACAGGCCACTATGGACAGATATGTTGTGCGACAGAACTCCAGTGACTCTGAAGCTGGTCCTAGTGGCATTAAAAGAAGAAGGGAAGTAACCTCAGAAAAGGACTTGACACCTCAAGTCTTAATGGAAGGGGATTCCCCTTCTAAACACTAACACACTCTCCTCCTCCCATCCCATCAATCACCACCAGATCTTCAATAAAAGTGTCATGTAAGTGTGCATGCCTTTTTCAGTTTGTGTGTATTAAAATTAATATTTCATGTGGTAAAAATTTTTTTTTTCATACTTTGGGGTGTCTTGCACGGATTAATTTGATTTCCATTATTTCTTATGGGGAAAATTCATTCGCATAACGATAATTTCGCATAACAATGAGCTCTCTTGCACGGATTAATATCGCTATGCGGGGGTCCACTATACTAGGAATAAGGTAAAATTTACACGTATGTTAGCTAAAAAATAGAAAATCATTCCCCTCCCTTTCTGTAGCTACATTCATCAGACATCTTTTGGCACTCTTCTTGAACTGGTTCATGCTATGACTGGCTTTGACATGTGCGGGTAGTCTGTTCCATTCCTTTATTGCTGTACAATAAAAGGTGTTTGATGCCTGGCCAATGACTGTGGGTACTACAAAGTTGTGCTCCCTTTCCCTAGTACGTACTATGATTGCTTTGGTTCCCAACCTTGACAAAATTGACAGCAAGATATTCTGGACACTGTTTGTGAGCAATTTTATAAACATGATTTAGCTTCAGTTGTTTTACTCTGTCTTCAACATTCAGCATATCCAGCTGCTGTAATTCATCCTGGCCTACATGTTCTCTTGGTCCCAGCCCCAGGATGAATCTTACGATTTTGTTCTGGGTGATTTGCAGTCTATCTTTCAGTTTTTTTTTGTCAAGGCAGAGTACCATGAAGAGCAAGCGTAATCCATATGGCATTGTATAAGGGCTAGACACAGGGTCCTGCGAGCCTCAGTAGGTAGACACTGTGCTTGTCTATACAGGAACTTCAGTCTGGCATTCGCTTTCTTTACTACACTGTTCCCTATCAATTCTCCTGACATGCATGGGTCAAAGGGGATTCCCAGATATTTTACTGCTGAAACCAAAGTGATGGGCTCCCCATTACACTGAACATTAAAATTATTTACCCTTCTCAGTTTATGTTTCGTGCCAAAGAGAATGGCTTCAGTTTTCCCTAGGTGTAATGATAGTTTGTTGTCTACTAACCATTTGCTGAAGGACTCCAGTTCCAGTGTTAAAACATTAGCAATATCTTGTGGGTCTTTACCTGACACTAACAGAGCACTGTCATCTGCATACAGTAGGAGTTTGCACTTGACACTGATAGGCATATCATTGACATAACATAAGAACAATAAGGGACCCAGAATACTACCTTGGGGAACTCCACATGTTATCGCTAACTGTAGAAAAATATTCTTTTCGTATGCCTTTACTCTATATACAGCAATTCACGACCCTTGTGGGTTTAGTGCTTTTTATAATAAAAAATATTATTATTATATTATTATTATTATTATTATTATCTTCATTCACTCTAAAAATGGTGTGTTGCTGTTTGTTTATTCTGAACTAACTTGTACAACTTGTACGCAATACGCATTTATTTCGCCTGATCGAGTGATCGTCTACTACGTGTTCAGTTTGTGTTCTTACATTGTCTCAGCTCTGTATCTCATTCTCTCTCTCGTTTACTCTTTCGTTAACTAGTTGGCTCTCATTGACGATGGCGTCTAAGGTTAGCTGTAATAAAAAGAGAAGTCGTAAGCCTCTTGCTTTAAGTGCCAAGTTAGAGGATGATGGTGTGCCATTCTGATTTTATTCAATAAACACCCTGCCACTCACCTCTCACACATTAGTATTAATATTTTAAGGTAAGTAATAAGTGTACTCTGTGCGTATCTTACCTTTTACTGTGTTTTTAATGCATATTTCTATTGCTAACTTAATATAAGTTAGTGTAAACTTGTTGTCTGGCATTTATTGCATATTTTATGTGTGCTCTGATAATAATACTTGTGGAGCTGTGTGGTAGCCGGGTGGAGGGACAACATTACGTTTTCTCTGCTCAGCCATCAGAGAAAACGTGTATGAATCTGCATTTGGCCCAGCCACTCCCTCACTCCACTTTTGTTTACAATTTTCGGCATGAATTATTCATTACTTCTACCTTCGTTTATGATGGCATCTAAAGGTAGTTGCTAGAAATGATTAAGTTCAGTGAACAAGGCATGTCGATGTTAATAATATGGCTCTGGGCCACAGTGTAGGTAGCCGGTAGGTGTAGCCCAGGCGGGATACACCTACCGGCTGCCTACACTGACTTCCTACAAATAAATACTACTCACCTCTCTTCCTGTATTAAGACTACACATATTCTAAGGTAAATAATGAGTGTACTGTATGTGTATTTTACCTCTCTGGGATGTTTTAAATATCATATACAGTGGACCCCCGCATACCGTTGGCCTTACATAACGTTAAATCCGCATACCGATACATTTTATTGTTAAGATTTTGCCTCGCATACCGCTAAAAAACCCGCTCAACGCTGTTCGTCCGAGACGCGTCTATGTGCGGCCTGAGCCAGCCTCACATGTTCCGCCGGTGGCATTGTTTACCAGCCAGCCTCCGCGGTAACATCCAAGCATACAATTGGAACATTTCGTATTATTACAGTGTTTTTGGTGATTTTATCTGCAAAATAAGTGACCATGGGCCCCAAGAAAGCTTCTAGTGCCAACCCTACAGCAATAAGGGTGAGAATTACTATAGAGATGAAGAAAGAGATCATTGATAAGTATGAAAGTGGAGTGCGTGTCTCCGAGCTGGCCAGGTTGTATAATAAACCCCAATCAACCATCGCTACTATTGTGGGCAACAAAACGGCAATCAAGGAAGCTGTTCTTGCCAAAGGTTCAACCGTGTTTTCGAAACAGAGATCGCAAGTGATGGAAGATGTTGAGAGACTCTTATTGGTATGGATAAATGAAAAACAGATAGCAGGAGATGGCATCTCTCAAGTGACCATAAGTGAAAAGGCTAGGAAGTTGCAGCAGGATTTAATTAAAAAAATGCCTGCAACTAGTGATGATGTGAGTGAATTTAAGGACAGCAAAGGTTGGTTTGAGAGATTTAAGAAGCGTAGTGGCATACATAGTGTGATAAGGCATGGTGAGACTGCCAGTTCGGACCACAAAGCAGCTGAAAAATATGTGCAGGAATTCAAGGAGTACATAGACAGTGAAGGACTGAAACCTGAACAAGTGTTTAATTGTGATGAAACAGGCCTGTTTTGGAAGAAAATGCCAAGCAGGACGTACATTACTCAGGAGAAAAAGGCACTCCCAGGACATAAGCCTATGAAAGACAGGCTTACTCTGTTGATGTGTTCCAATGCTACTGGTGATTGCAAAGTGAAGCCTTTATTAGTGTATCATCTGAAAGTCCTAACCATTATATATATAATATTAATTTTTAAAAAAATGCAGTTTTTAGAATGGGGGCAGAATTTGGGGTTTTATAGGAGGGTGGGGGAGGAGGAAAAAAGGAGTGATTGGGGGAAATGATGAAGTAAAAGGGGGTGATAAAAGAGAAAAAAGGGCTTTCGAGAGGTTTTTACAAAGCGAAGTGTTTAAGAAGGCAAGTTATGGGAAGTAAAAGAAAGGGGAAGAGAGGGTGGAGAGTGCAAAAGGGGAGCAGTGAAAGAGTGGGAGAGGCCTGTCAAGAAATTTTAATGAAAAAAAAAAAAATTTTTGGGGGAAATGAGTTAAACAAGTTTAAAAAAGCCTAGGGGGAAAATATGGATTTGTCAGTTAAAAACAGGTAGGGGAGTTAGTAATGGGGAGAGGTAGGGGTTTTGGTAGATGGGGAGAATATTTTGAGGAACTTTTAAATGTTAAGGAAAAAAAGGGAGGGGGTAAATTTATGCACTGGCCAGGGGGGTATACCTTTATAGGAGTGAAGAAGAGCAGAATGAAGTGTGGTGGAGGTACGGAGGCATTACGTAGAATGAAAGGGGGTTTAAAACGCTGGAAATGATGGGATCATGACGAAATGTTAAAAAGGGGGGGTATAGTGTTGGAGTGGTTGGTACTTTTGTTTAATAAATGTACGAAAGAGGGGGGAAATCCCAAGGGATTGGCGGAGAGCATGTATAGTCCCCTTTTTATAAAGGGAAAAGGGGACAAAAGGACTGTAAAAATTTTGAGGAAAAGCTTACTGGTATACCAGGAAAAGTGTCGGTTTGGGGTTTAATTGAAAGAATTGAGGTAAGACAAATGTAGGATTGCGGATGAGCAAGGAGGTTTCAGAGTGGGGAGGGGATGGTAGATCAAAGTGTTTTACATTGAAGCATATTA
>NC_069429.1:38290826-38309192 GCF_026875155.1 Cherax quadricarinatus | reverse complement strand
GGGAAACAGTTAAAAAAGATATTATTTTATTATTATTATATTATTATTATTATTAAATGACATCATTTGTGTACTCTGGAATATCAGCAAAATCAAACATTTTCACTATTTTTAAATCACAGTTAAAGTACTTTCAGTCCTAAACTAATAAAAATTTCATCCTATTTCTGAAATTTGTATCTTCTATTCTATCAAATGAGACCAAGAAACCGAGAATACAACCATAAAAACCATACAAAAATATACCGCAAAGTCGCAGTTTTAATCCAAGAACACGGTCATAGTTTTTTCTCATTATTTACTGCGTGCTGCAGTAGTTTTTTATAATATGAGGCACACTTACCACACAGACCCGTTCTTTCATATCTAGGCTTAAATTTACCGCTCACAGCTTATCTGAGTGAGCTGAGCTCGTGGTGTCATACTATGGGACCGACACTGGCTCTAAAGCTGTTATATAACAGGACTGACACCAAAAAGACATTTATTTAAACGTAAAGAATCCTTCTCAGTCACAGCCGAGGCTCTGATCGACTTAAGTGTGTCATCACACCCCTGTGCAGCAATTAACTGCATCATAGTAGGCCCAATTTCCCTCACACTACTACCTTGATCTCTGCACCGATTAGACTCAACTCGGGTTGTGGTATCCTTTTCTTTAGTTGACTGCAGTTCAACATCAGAAAATAGAGTTTCCAAACCTAAGTCCTCACCATCCTCATGAGAAATATAAGGATTACCCTTGGTATCCTGGTCACGAGACATACTTCGTGTGATGGCACCAACAGGAAAAAGGTCTGTTAGGTAAGACACATATGCAACAGTTAGACAACTTTATTCCGAAACGTTTCGCCTACACAGTAGGCTTCTTCAGTCGAATACAGAAAATAGGCAGGAACAGTAGAGATGTGAAGACGATGTAATCAGTCCATCACCCTTGTAGTCGTAGAATTTGAGGTTGTCAGTCCCTCGGCCTGGAGAAGTTCAGTTCCATAGTCAGGAACTATCTGAAGATCAAGCGACAGTGCGGAGACTTAAATACTGTGGGAAAAGGAGAGGTGCATATTTAGTAGTAGAAAGTATAGTAGTAGTGAGAATGTAACCACTGATAGGTCATGTCCCTCTCAGATCCGACACTCTCACTTGAAAAGCTTGTCCAAGGTGTTTTCTGTACCAAGATGCCACGTGTTGCAGTGTCGGGACAAGATGAACATCAAAATGGTATACAAAAACCGAAGGTTGTTAGGTAAGACACAATGCAACAGTAGACAACTTTATTCCGAAACGTTTCGCCCACACAGTAGGCTCTTCAGTCGAATACAGAAAATAGGCAGGAACAGTAGAGATGTGAAGACGATGTAATCAGTCCATCACCCTTGTAGTCGTAGAATTTGAGGTTGTCAGTCCCTCGGCCTGGAGAAGTTCAGTCCGAGGGGACTGACAACCTCAAATTCTACGACTACAAGGGGGATGGACTGATTACATCGTCTTCACATCTCTACTGTTCCTGCCTATTTTCTGTATTCGACTGAAGAAGCCTACTGTGTGGCGAAACGTTTCGGAATAAAAGTTGTCTAAAATGTGCATATGTGTCTTACCTAACACCTTTTCGGTATTGTATACATTTTGATGTTCATCTTGTCAGACACTGCAACACGTGGCATCTTGGTACAGAAAACACCCTTTGGGCCCAAACTTTTCAAGTGAGAAGTGTCGGATCTGAGAGGGACATGACCTATCATGGTTACATTCTCACTACTACTTACACTACTACTACTACTATGCACCTCTCCTTCCGACAGTATTTAAGTCTCCGCACTGTCGCTTGATCTTCAGATGTTCCTGACTATGGAATGAACTTCTCCAGGCCGAGGGACTGACAACCTAAAATTCTACGACAACAAGGGTGATGGACTGATTACATCGTCTTCACATCTCTACTGTTCCTGCCTATTTTCTGTATTCGACTGAAGAAGCCTACTGTGTAGGCGAAACGTTTCGGAATAAAGTTGTCTAACTGTTGCATATGTGTCTTACCTAACAACCTGTCGGTATTGTATACCATTTTGATGTTCATCTTGTCAGACACTGCAACACGTGGCATCTTGGTACAGAAAACACCTTGGACAAGCTTTTCAAGTGAGAAGTGTCGGATCTGAGAGGGACATGACCTATCAGTGGTTACATTCTCACTACTACTACTACTACTACTACTACTATGCACCTCTCCTTCCGACAGTATTTAAAGTCTCCGCACTGTCGCTGATCTTCAGATAGTTCCTGACAATGGAACTGACTTCTCCGGGCCCCGAGGGACTGAACAACCTCAAATTCTACGACTACAAGGGTGATGGACTGATTACATCGTCTTCACATCTCTACTGTTCCTGCCTATTTTCTGTATTCGACTGAAGAAGCCTACTGTGTAGGCGAAACGTTTCGGAATAAAGTTGTCTAACTGTTGCATATGTGTCTTACCTAACAACCTGTCGGTATTGTATACCATTTTGATCTTCAGGAAAAAGGTCTGGCAGGGTCTCCCTAGCCTTCTTCTCCCAAACTTTGGGGCCTGGTTGCCCCCATACTAGTGGTTTTTCACTGTCTAACAGTCCCATAACATTATTCCCTAATAAGAGGTCGACCCCTTCGAAGGGAATTTCATCTGAGATACCTACAGGGAGATAGCCAACTTGGTATGCAGATTCTACCCATAATTTGTGTACTGGTGTCCTTATGGTTGAACCCGTAATACCCTTCAATAATATATCTACTCCAGTATAGGTATCCTTAGACACTGGAAAACACTCCAGCCCGTAGCAAGGAGTAGGTGCTACATCCATCTCTCAAGGACACTATGTTCTCAACCCTACCCACATCCTTATGCAAAGCAACTGTGGACTTACTAGAAAATACCTGCATCCTGGGGTCTAGACCCAAAGGTACCTCCTCACCTTTCTTTGAAGACCAAATACAGGCAACTGGATGTGTGCCCTGCAGTTAGAGTCCTCTGGTGGTTCCTCCCTTCCTGATCTCGCTGCCTTGCCCAGCAAAACTTTTGTGTGTGTCAGTTTTTTTTACAGTAGTAAACAGGCATAACTTTTAAAATGGTATTTTTACCATTTGGTGTAGGACTGGTACTGTTTACTCGAGGACCTGAAAATTATCTGATTGTCTAGGTAAACTTTGAGCTCCAGCTGACTTACCTTTTCTTTCTATTTTAGAGGGTGCCTCTGCCTTCATTTGTCCCTGAAAATTCTTGTCCCACTTACCTTATGACCATAGGATTGGAAATAAGGCTTAGAACGAGGGGGGAAAATTTTTCGGGAAGGAGCATAAACAAATTTTTACTTCCCAATTCCCTGCGAGCCAAGAATCGGTCACCTAGATCCAGTGCTTCTGAAAGATTATCTGGGTTTTTGTCCTCCAAATATTCTCTGAGGTCAGCAGGGATTGTATTGTACAATTTCTCATCAACCATCAGGTCTACTAATTTGTTTAAGTCTTTATTAACCCCCTTTAGAACAACCCATTTCTTAAAAAGGAACAGTTTCTCATTCCCAACTCAGTTAAGGTCTCCCCATCCCGAAATTTTTTATTTCTGAACTTTTGTCTATATTTCTCAGGTATCATTTGGTAGGCAAGCAATACTTCCTCTTTAATCTTATCATAATTAGAAAAATTTTGCCCCTCCAGAGCCCTCTACTCTCTGGAATCCTTTAACCACAAGTTGTGTGCGAACTAGGGTAGCCCACTTCTGTTTGGCCATCCTTGCTCCAAAGCAGTCTTCTCAAAAAAAAAAAATTTTCTATCTGGGTCACTCTCTGTAAACTTAGGAACAAAATTTGCAGCTTTAGTTATGTTAAAGTACTGCTCAGGCTCTTGTTCTGAACCTCCTAACCCTTTTATGTTCTTCCCCCCTTAGCTTTCATTAAGTTCATCTGAGCCTCTAGTACTGCTAATTTAAATCTCATTCTCTCAATTTCCATATCACCTGGAGTAGGGATTCCTCATCTTCACTGTTAACAGGGATGTTTACTGATGAATTATTACCTTCTTCCCTGAAGCCCAAAAAGTTTAAAAACTCATCTTCTGACATAGTTTTTATCTTTAAACACTTGTTTCCCTCTTACAGTATTTAGTGGACAAAGTTTTCCCACAGTAATAAAATAACACAAATTGAATGTAAACTATGCACATAGCACTTACCATAACACAACAAAAATGTGTTTTCTCCCAACCTTTCTCCCAAACCCTTTGGAGAAAAACAACCTGTAAACAAAAAATATGAAAACAACACTTCCACTGACCCACCTTGGGAAATCTTCTACCGAAACATGCAACTGTTATTACCCCATACCGTACATATAGTTCAAAGAATGTTTTGAGTTATTTTAGCAGTCAAATAACTCTCCCCGGGCAAGCTCCCATGTTACGTTGGTTGTCCCTTATTACTTTTATAGTAAGGTTCTCACTACATGTTCTAGTGTGGGGTAGCTTTTACTTTAAAGGCCTTATTTGTCTAGGGGGAATACTTACATTATGGCTGATCATCCTGAGTGTCCCCTGATATCTTTCACCAGCCCTCTTCACAGGTTATGTAAACTACTACTATAAAAATATAACTGTATTCTCAATAGATATTTTACAGAATATACAATCACAGCCTCGCATTTTCAAAACAAAAATCTACACACTCCATAGCTGTTCTCCCACATGGTGTATCCCAACAACTTTAGTCCTCTCTTCTTGACATAACTCTGGGCTAACCAGTGTTTTGACACACTTTAGTCACCCTGGATATGGTGGCCACAACTTAAATTATAAAAACTCACCCCTGGAGCACACATAATGCCCCAACAGATAGAAGAAGGACCCAGAGAGCCTGCCAGGTTGAAGGTCAGCCACAGAGAGAGAGCCTCAGTGAGAGGGAGAGAGAGAAAGACTAGCCAAGCTCCTCCCACCAAAACAAAAGACTGTTGCCAAGCACAATTCTCCAGTTACCACAATTCTACCACACCTTAATTTTACTTTTACAAAAAGAAATACAACTTTATAAACTACTTATTTAAATTGTGTTTATGTGTCTATAGTATAACCTATTATATTGAGAAAAAACAGGCTTTGACCCATCCGCCTTACAGCCATGAGAGTGATCTGCCCTTATGACATTTAGAGCTGAGTCCCCATTTTATTCAATATAATTAGGTATCCACAGTAGTTACTTACATATATTTACATGTTGGGTCCATTAGCCATAACAGGTACCATTTGGTACATTGGACCATACAGTACAATGATACCCATATGGTTCATTGTACCGTATGGTATATATGGTACTGTTGTATTCAACATATAAAACACACTAATATTTTCATTATTATTTTGTTTAAAATAGTTGTTTACAAAAAAAAATATGCAAATTCATGTTGTATATTAGTTATGTTCTATTTCAAGTATATATTTTAACAAGTGTACAGGAACTTGAACGTGTTCATTTAGGTGGATGACAAGGCACTTTGTCTTGGGAAACTGCGGTGTCAGTACCTAGCTCTGCGTCGCCAACTCACCAGTCTTGGCTGGTGTCTCATGCACCCAAACTATTGACCTATGGTACACAGTATCATATGAGTTACAGGGTACATGTGGATACTTTGTACTATATGGTAATAGGGTTGACCCATGCAGTTACAGTGGTAACAATTATGGTGCAGGGTAACCATATAGGGTACAGAGTAACCATATGGTACCCTGTGCAATATGGCACAGGGGTGCCATATGGCACGGGTGCCATATGGTCCAGGGTATATATGGTGCAGGGCACCATACAGTACAGGACACCTATATGGTACAGATTACCGGGATATAACTTGGAAATAAAGTCACCCTCACTTTTTGGTTCAATCCTAGATTTTTTATACATATGCTGATATGTACGATAATTTATGTATAACTGTATTTTTGGACCCTGAATAACTTACTTAAGTGCATGTGGCATCATAAGCAAGTTTATTTAGGTATACACAAAATAAAGATAATAGGGGATATCATATTAGCTCAGCATATGTTTGGAGAACCTAGGAACCCACAAAAAGTCAGAACAGGACCTTATTTCCCATTTAGGGTCCCTGTATACCCTGTACCACATGGTATAATGTTCCATACGGGTACAATGTACTATATGGTACTTAGTACCATATGGTACCATTGTACCATTACCATTGTACCAATGATTTAACATTGTATGACATGCACATTGAATCCTACATGGTACAATAGTACCATTGGCTTACAATGGTACCATATTGCTTCTAAACCATAGGATTGTCTTCAGCTCACTTTCCTTAGTCTTTAGACTTACTGTAGCTGTGAAGAGGAGAGTCAGAATTCACCAGAGAGTAGTGGGGGAGTGAGTGAGAGCTTCCTTGCGCCAGGCTTGATGAACAAAGCTCCTTTGCCGGCGTTCCACAAGGCCATGCTGGTGTCCAGATTTTTTCTATTGTGTGCACCCTGACCACCCAGACCTTCTCTCAGATTTAGGCCTACAGCCTTCTCACGCTAAATTTGACACCGCTAGGTAATTTTGAAGTATTAATATGGTTTGGGACGGAACGTAAAGCCGTAGATCTACCGGGACGGACCTGAAAGGGTTTAATGAAGATCTGTGATGATTGATTGGGATGGGAGGAGGGGAGAATCGTAGAAGTTGGTTACGTTTAGAAAGGAATCCCCTTCATTAGGACTTGAGGTAGACGTCCCCCCCCTTTTGGTGGTTACTTCCAGTCATCTTTTAATCGCCACTAGCCAGCTTGGATGAGTCACTGGAACTTGTTGCACAACAAATCTGCCCATATAGGTCTGTACTCCCATTCCTTTAGATTTGTCTAAAATGGGACATAAACATGGTCATTGTAATAGTCACAAGACAGCTTGCAAAGAGCTGGGTTAGGGTGATTTTCATCCCTTAAGGTTGCAAGTCAACCCCACCCCCCCCCCCCCCCCCCCCCCCCCCCCCCAACACCAATTTGCACACATTTCCTTTAATTTTGGAAGTAGGCACAATTGGATTTCCACAATTGGCAGAGGCCTTCTCCTGGGTTAAGCCCATAACCCTTAATAATCTTACTTAATTTTACATACTAATTCTCAGCCATTTTACAAACTGGGTTGGTTGACCACTAGAAGCTTTCTTGGGGCCCCATGGTAGTGATTATTTTGCCGAAACAAAGAACCAAAAAACTGTGCTAATATGTTATTGTAACGATGTATGCTTAAGATGCAAGCACATTGGCTGGCTTGTAAACACTGGCATGCACGGGGCAGTTCATGCAACATGTGGATACGTCCCGACGAATCACGTGTGGCTGGATTTTTAACGAGTGGCAGGACAAATTTTTGTGTTAAAATGTATCGAATACCGGATATATGTTGACCGGATGCCATCGAATACTCGGGGGGTCCTCATGATACTTATGTACATATATATATATATATATATTATATATATATATATATATATATTTATTATATATAACTTTAAAAATTATATATTATATATATAATATATATATATATATACCATGCAATAAGATCCACAAGTAAACAGGTGATTTCAGAATATGCAAAACAACCACTCTGAATAAAATAGAGAAATTCCAAGCGCTTGCGTGGACTACTCCTTATAAGGAACTTGATTACAGTGTCTTGTGATATGTGAGTAGTAACAAAAGCGCTTGGAATTTCTCTATTTTTTCAGAGTGGTTGTTTATGCATAAATATGATTTTTTTTTTAATCACACTGGCCGATTCCCACAAGGCAGGGTGGCCCGAAAAAAGAAAAACCTTTCACCATCATTAACCCTCATGTCTGCCAGAAGGGAGCTTTACACTACAGTTTTTAATTAATTATTATTATAACCAAGGGGGAAGAGCTAAACCGGAGGATTATACAGAGATGGGGGTGGATGTGGAAGGCATTCAGGCTTAATTAGGGGAAGAACTGGAGCTCAGATCCAATTTCACTAAATCAAGAGCCCTCACCAACATAACAGTTTTTAAACTGCAAACATTAACACCCCTCTTCAGAGGCAGGCACTGTATTCCCATCTCAGACTCAAGTCCGGCCTGCGGTTTCCCCGAATCCCACTTCATAAATGTTTACTTTTCTCACACTCCAACAGCACGTCAAGTTATTAAAAACCAATGTGTCTTCCATTCAATCCTATCAAACACGCTCATGATGCCTGCTGGAGTCAAAGCCCTCGCACACAAACCTCCTTTACCCCCTCCCTCCATCCTTCCTAGTGCGGGCCGACCCTACCCCGCATTCTTCTCCACTACAGATGATACACTATTGAAGTCATTCTGTTTCGCTCCATTCTCTCTACATGTCCGAACCACCTCCAACAACCCTTCCCTCAGGCCCTCTGGGACAAACAGTTTTGGTAATCCCAACACCTCTCCTAACTTTCCAAACTACGAAATTCTCTGCATATATTCACCACCACACATTGCCCTCTCAGTATGACAGTCTCCACTGCTCCCAGCCTTCTCCTCACATTGCAAATTCATCACCCATGTTCACACCCATATAAGAGCATGGGTAATACTATACTCTCCATACATTCCCCTCTTTGCCTCCAAGGACAAAGTCTTTGTCTCCACGACTCTAAGTGACACTCACTCTTTTTCCCTCATCAATCTATGATTCAACTCATCTTTCATAGACCATCCGCTGACAGTCACTCCCAAATATCTGATATACGTTCACCTCCTCCATACTCTCTCCCTTCCATCTGATATCCAATCTTTCATCACTAATCTTTTTGTTATCCTCATAACCCTTACTCTTTTCTGAATTCACCTTGAATTTTCTTTTGGTGCACACCTACCAAATTCATCCACCAATCTCTGCGCAACTTCTCTTCGAATCTCCCAAGAGCACAGTGTCAATCAGCAATGAGCAGCTGTGACAAAACTCCCACTTTGTGTGTGTTTCTTTTTCTTTTAACTCCACGCCTTCTTGCCAAGACCATCGCTTTACTTCTTTACAACCCATCTCATATTTAAACAACTCGGTTGACATCACCATCCTTGTCTAAGGCGTACTTTTACTGGGAAAAAAATTTCCTCTTTCCTACAACTCTAACTGAGCCTCACTATCCTCGTAAAATCTCTCTTCACTGTTTAGTAACCTACCTCCTACACCATTACACTTGCAACATCTGCACATTGCCCCCTATCCACCCTGTCATACGCCTTTTCAAATCCATAAATGCCACAAAGACCTTTTAGCCTTATCTAAATACTGTCACTTATATGTTTCAACTGTAAACACCTGTCCACACACCCCTACCTTTCTAAGCCTTCCTTGTTCATCTGCTATCCTATTCATCCGTCTTACATCTTAATTCTTTCATTTATAACTCATACATACACTTTATATATATATACATATATACATTCTATATAATTATATTTATATATATATTTATAGATTATATATATATATATTATATAATATATATAGTTATTTATATATATATATATATATATATATATATATATATATATATATATATTGTTATTATATATATATATATATTTATTATATATATAGATATATTATAATTACTATATATTTATATATATTTAATAGTTATCACAAATTTTGTTGAAAATAAGAAAACAGTTTTGGAGTGAGATTAAAAAGTTATTAAGAAAGCTAGAGAACAAAAGGATTTGTCAGTTAAAAATAGGAGAGGAGAGTTTATATAAATGGAGAGTTAGTTGTATGGGATGATGGAGGGAATAATTTTGAGGAATGTTAATGTTGATGAAAGATGGGAAGCTGTTGATTTGTGTATAGGGCAAGGAGGGAATAACATCTTCTGTAGGATGAGGAGAGGCCAGTTGTGAGTTGTGGTGGAGTTCGTGAGGCAAGTAGGTTAAAATGAACGGGGGTAAGGCAGCGGGATTGATGGGATAAAGATAGAAATGTTTAAAAGAGCCGGTGGGGACTATAGTTTTGGAGTGGTTGGTGCTCATTATTTAATAAATGTATGGGAAGGGGTAAAGGTACCTAGGGATTGGCCAATAGTAGAGCATGCATAGTTCCTTTGTTTATAAAGGCAAAGGGGAATTAAATAGAGAGTGCAAACATTATAGGGGGATAAGTAGTTGAGAGAGTGTTACTGGGTAAAGTGTTATGGTAGAGTTATAATTGAAAGAAATAAGGTAAGTCGGAGAATAGGAGTAGCAGGTGAACAAGAGGCTTTCGGAAAGGTAGGGGGTGTCGGGGACCAGGTGTTTAAGTGAAACTATAAGTGAACAGTATTTAGATAAGGCTAACGAGGTCTTTGTGGCATTTATGGATTTGGAAAGGGTTATGCAGGGTGGATAGGGGGGCAATGTGGCAGATGTTGGCAAGTGTATGGTTGTAGGAGGTAGGGTTTACTGAAAGCAGTGAAGAGTTTTTACGAGTATAGTGAGGCTCAAGTTGAGTATGTAGGGAAAAGAGGGAAATTTTTCCAGTAAAAGTAGGCCTTAGACAGGATGTGTGTGTGATTGTCACTGTGGTTGTTTAATACTATTTATAGATGGGGTTGTAAGAGAAGTAAATTGCGAGGGTCTTGGCATGAGGCGTGGAGTTAAAAGATAAAGAAATCCACACACAAAAGTGGGAGTTGTCACAGTTGCTCTTGCTGATGACACTGGGCTCTTGGGAGATTCTGAAGAGAAGTTGCAGAGATTGGTGGATGAATTGGTATGGTGTGTGCAAACGAAGAAAATTAAAGGTGAATACAGGGAAAGAGTAAGGTTCTATGAGGATTAACAAAAAGATTAGGTGATGGAAGATTGAATATCAGATTGGAGGGAGTGAGTTATGGAGGAGGTGAACGTATTCAGATATTTGGGACGGTGGAGTGTCAGCGGATGGGTCTATGAAGATGAGGTTGAATCATAGAATGATGAGGGGAAACAGAGTGAGTGGTTGCACTTAGGAGTCTGTGGAGACAAGAACTTTGTCCTTGGAGGCAAAGAGGGAATGTATGAGAGAGTTATAGTTTTTACAACGCTTCTTATATGGGGTGAAGCGTGGGTGATGATGTTGCAGCCGAGGAGAAGGGCTGGCGGCAGTGGAGAGATCCGTCTGTCTGAGGGCAATGTGTGGTGTGTTATAATGCAGAGAATTGTAGTTGGAAGTTAGGAGGAGGTGCGGGATTACAAAACTGTTGTCCAGAGGGCTGAGGAAGGTTGTTGAGGTGTTCGGACATGTTAGAGAGAATGGAGCGAACAGAAGGACTTCAACAGTTTATCCAGTCTGTAGTGGCAAGGAAGGCGGGGTAGGGGTCGGCTAGGAAAGGGTTTAGGATGCGGAGGGGGGTAAAGGAAGGTTTTGTGTGCGAGGGGCTTGGACTTCCAGCAGCATGTAGTGAGCGTTGTTTGCATAGGAGTGAATCGGAGGGACAAATGGTTTTTAATACTGACGTGCTGTTGGATGTGTGAGCAAAGTACTTTTTGAAGGGATTCTAGCAGGGAAACCGGCAAGGCCGGACTGAGTCCCTGGAGAGGGAAGTACAGTGCTGCACTTGAAGGAGGGAGTGTTAATGTTGCAAGTTTAAAAACTGTAGTGTAAAGCACCCTTCTGGCAAGCATGATGGATTGATGTGGTGAAAAGTTTTCTTTTTCGGGCCACCTGCCCTTGGTGGGAATCGGTCCTCAGTGTGATAATAAAAAAATAAGAAAAAATATAAGGATATATTATTCAATTATATATAGTTATATATCCTCCATGGGGAAGTGGAACGAATTTCTTCACTCCGAAAGCCATGCGCTGTTGTAAGAGGCGGACTAAAAATGCCGGGAGCAAGGGGCAGGAGGGGAACACGGAGGCTAGTAACCCCTTCTCTGTATATATTACTAATTTTAAAAAGAGAAAACTTGTTTTTTCTTTTGGGGCCACACACCTCAGTGGGATATGGTGGTAGTTTGACAAGAAGAAGTTTATTTATATATATATATATATATGCGAGGGGGTTGGACTCCACCAGGTATTGGTGAGCGTGTTTGATAGGATGTGAATGGAGATATTGGTGTTTATCTATTGAGTGCTGTGGAGTATGAGCAAAGTAACATTATGACGGATTCAGGGAAAACTGGCAGGCCGGACGTGAGTCCTGGAGATGGAAGTACAGTCCTGCACTCTGAAGGAGGGGTGTTAATGTTGCAGTTTAAAAAACTGTAGTGTAATAGCACCCTTCTGGCAAGACATTGATGGAGTGGAATGATGGTGAAAGTTTTCTTTATCAGGCCACCCTACCCTGGTGGGATCGGCCAGTTGGTGCTTATATAATTAAAATAATACTGTGTATATATATACATGTATATATATATATATATATATATAAATATATATATATATATATATATAGATATAAATATATATATATATATATACTATATTTATATATATATCACAGTGGACCTCGGTTAACGAACTTTTTTCATTCCAGTAGTATGTTCAGGTGCCAGTACTGAACGAATTTTTTCCCAATAAGGATATTGTGAAGTAGATTAGTCCATTTCAGATCCCCCCAAAATACACGTACAAACGCTCGTTACATAAATACACTTAATAATTGGTCGCATTTGGAGGTGGATGTTTTAAGCGGTGGGTTCCACTGTTTTATATACTCATATTATATATACTATATATATATATATACATATATATATATATATATATATATACTATATATATATTGAGTCCTGGAGATGGGAAGTAACAGTGCCTTAGCCTCTCACTCTGAGGAGGGGTGATAATGTTGCAGTTTAACCCTTTCTGGGTCAAGGCCAAAATCTGTAGTCACGCACAGTTGTCCAAGAGAAGGAAATTTTGAAAAAAAAAAAAAAATGTTTTTCTTACAAATTAAAGAGCCTATTTTTGTGAAGTAAGAAAACAAAAAAAATAAGAATCTGATCAGTATTATCCGAGATACAGTGCCAAGAAGTTTACGGCAAAATGATGTCGGTGGCGGCAACATCGACGAATTACCACATAAGCGTATTACTTTATTTTGTTGTTTTGTTGTTTTTTCTTTTCTCTTCAATTTTTTTTTCTATTTACTAACATTTGGGGCCTTGCGGAGACCAATACTGTATATTAATTATATATATAAACTCACTGTATTGAACACAATAAACCGCAATAAGTTAATTATATATTATTGTTTACCACTGTTGTTTATTACAATAAAAACATGCACATATAGTGGTATAATACTAATGTTCTCTCATATATTTACACATTTACAATCACTGGACTGGTTTTATAACTGGTGAGCTTGTGGGGGAAAAACTCCTTGAAACAAGGCCCATACACAGAGGCACCTATACATTCCTCCTCATAAACCGAGTGTCTTTGCCATCTTTGTGCCGTCGTTTTGTTTGTGCCACAGACAATGCATCACTTCTGAGCAAATTCTTTTGGTTGAAGGAAGCTGTATTATGAAATGATCATTCCTCTCCTCAAACGTTGTGGTATATCCTGAGGAATTCGTAGGACCAGTTAGTATATGCAGGTGTTGTTACCTGGTACTTCAGTATGAGTTGTCTGACAACAGATCAAAAACAACATTCACCATACGGTGGTCTGTTTACCAGTCTTGATTTGGTACATATTATATGCATTGAGCATTGAAATGTCCAGGAGATGGAAGAAACGTTTCATGTACCATATGTAACTCTTACGACACGTCAAACCAAAACCAATCTGCATTGTCCACAACACTTTGTCAACCAAGAGCTGTTTTGTGTATTAATCAATTCACTGACACTGGTTTTCGAATATGTTCTTTAGTCATGACTCGATCAACTTTGCCACTGTTTGCATTTTCATTACGGGTGAATGGTTGTCAACAATGTGACATCTTGTTTGTCATGCCACCGTAATGCCATGATGTCATTGGGCAGTAAACACCTGCACGTCATTCACCACGAACACCTGCGTTGTGCCTGGGCATATGTTTACGATAAGAACGCACTGTTTCACACAACATTGTCTTGTTCACTTGCATGAAATCACTGAGTAAGGGCCTTGTGTAACAGTTCGGTATATAATGTATGCCCTTACCAAGATAAGTGCCATCATGTTTCTCACTACGTACCTGAGATACCCAATAAAATCTTGGTATCTTTCAATGTTTTATTAGCCGTGTATAACAACAATTATCCAACACAGGCCACTGTCACAATCACAGAGTACAACACAGTTTTATACCAAGCGTTTCCTCTTGCTCGGTATATACTGCTTGAATGACAGCCTACCCTTTGAACAAAATCAAGATCGTTCAATTACAAGATTCTTGGAATGGAAAAAGGGTATATCCTGAACTTTTGTTTGAGATACATGAAAACATTTCTAATCTTGTATAACCTGTCACTTCTGTCAGGCCTGTTTTGTCAGAGAAGGCAACATACGCAACAGTAAGATAAACCTGTTCACTGGTATTATTTCACTGAAGCCGTGGGTAGAAATTAGCCGATCTGTGGACAGTATGCTGTTATATTATGCTTATAGACGTGAGGCATAAGCATTATTGTTGCAAAAAGCAAATACATTTCTGCAAACAGTCGTTCTTTCCACCTGTTTTAGTCTTGACTGTGGTGATAAGATCGTATTTGCCATGTGTACTGAAATATACTTATTACTTTCCTGGCAATAATTTCCATCAATGGCTACGTCAAAGGAATAATTCAATGAATTCCAGTTCATTGGCCGTGGTTCCAGAAGGGGACAGGTAGGTAGAATTTCCACTTTGGAGAGTCAATCAAGTGGTGAGGTTGGAACAAAATTTGGGATTCTTGCTGCCAATCCACATACGTATTTGGTGGATACTGGACATCATAGGCTGGTTGTACGTGGTGGTTGTGTGTTGTGGTGGGCTGGGGCTGACGCTCCGCTTTGTCCTTGAAACTGTATGAGTCAGCGCGGTGGGTCCCCGCGTGGCATGGTGAGTCACAATGGCGGATATGCCATACCACCACCACCCTAAACACATCACTGATGCCTGTGAGTCCATCCATGCCAAGTGTAGCCACATCATCTTCACTATCACTTACCTAAAACGGGTGTGTAGGGCCACGGAGATGTTCTCCGCGATGTACTCCGTCCCCCGGGCACAGGCATAGGCAAAAAATAGGGTACACATACCCGAGTGCATGCTGGCAGCGAACATACCGGACTCTTCAATGGTGAATTTGATTCCCACTATCACTACTCGATATGTCGTCGAGCGCAATAAAACCACCAATCCAGTCGAATCATGCGGTCATTACTGAGTCAGAGGCCTGGCCTCCGCGAAAATATTAGTTTTTCTCTTACGTTTAGGGACACCCGACATGAGTCACGTTGTGCCACACCAGAGGTAGATTTTTTTTTTTTTAGCTTCAAGGTCGAGGATCGTCGGGGTTTTCTGCACTAATTATCGATAATCCTGAGCATTATTCTTTCGGTCACTAACTTATCATGCGTAGATTCGTCTTCATTTCCACTTTCCATCAGTGTCAGAAACTATCAGATAGGAGAGGAGAGTCCCATTTTCGGGAGTGAAGTGAGAGCTGATTGCGATGAGGCATGGTGAACAAAGGGTGACTGAGCCGGCGTTGCCCACAATGCTCTGGCAGGCGCCTAGATTTTTTGTTTATGGCGCACACCTACGGCGCAGACCATTCTATTCAATGTAGGCCTATGAGCGCTTTTGCGCTAAAACTTTTGACAAGCTGATTTTTGCATTTGATCTTACGAGTTTGGACACTCACCGTAAAGCCGGCGTAGATTACGGGGACGGACCTGAAAGGGTTTAAAAAAACCGTAGTGTAAAGCACCCTTATGGCAAGTCAGAAGTGATGGAGTGAATGATGGTGAACGTTTTTCCCCCCCCCCTTTTTGGGCACCTGCCTTGGTGGGAATCGGCCAGTGTGATAATAATATATATCTATATATATATATATTATAATTATATATATTATATAAATATATTATATATATAGTATTTATTATTATATATATATACATATATATATATAAATATATATATATACTATATATATATTCTATATTATTATATTATTATAGATATATATATATATACTATATATAAAAAAAATATATATATACAGTGGACCCCCGGTATTCGATATTAATCTGTTCCTGAGAGCTCATTGAATACTGAAAACATCGAAAAGCGAATCAATTTTCCCCATAAGAAATAATGGAAATCAAATTAATCCGTGCAAGACACCCAAAATTATGAAAAATATTTTTTTACCACATGAAATATTAAGTTTAATGTAATAGAATAATTACAATAACAACAATAATTATAGAATAATAACAATAGAATAATTGATACTTACCTTTAACCCTTTGACTGTCGAAGGGCCCAATCCTGAAGTTGCTCCTGGTGTCGCAAAATATTCGAAAAAAAAAAAATTATTTTTTCTTATGAAATAATAGAGAATCTTTTCCCGATTGTAAAGACACCAAAAAAACGAAATTTGATGGAAAACTGACGGAATTACGCTCTCGCGAAGTTAGCGACTTCGGCGATATTTGAAAATCGGCAATTTCGCCCACTTTGAGCCCTATTTTCGGCTAATTCCGTTATTCCAGTCAACCAAAACTCATAACTTTTCTTCAGAACTCTATTTTTCCTTCGATTGTCGCACAAGAAATGCCATACCGATTTCTACTACCCAATTACATGGTCAGAAATTTGCAATTTGGGCCAATGTCATTGAAAATTAAAAAAATACGTCAAATTTCAAATAAGGTTCCAGACATGAACAATGCAGACATTCCTGGCTCTAATAAGATTTTCTTTGTTTCATCAGTCATGTCTCAGGTCCCTGTGGATATTACTCTTGCTTTTTATTTTGGAAATTTTATTCAAACAAAAATAGAAGATTTACTGTTATGCAGACTACTGCAATTACTGTAATAATTGTAAAAATTACATCAACCCATTCATGACTGCGGTATTAGAATGGCTATTTGGACATTTATTGGACAATGACATCATTTGTTTACTTTTGAACATCGGCAAAAATCAAACATTTCCTGTACTTTGTGCTCCATTTCCAGGTTCTTTTTATAGTAAAATTAATCAAAATCACCTCCATTTCTAAAATTTTAGTTTCCATTCTATCAAATGAGACCATGAAAACGAGAATACAACCACAAATACTATACGAAAATAGACCACAAAGTCGGCATTTTAATTAAAAAAAACGGTCGGAGTTTTTTTTTTCTCATTATGCACTGCGTGCTCCAGGATTTTTTTTATGTGGTGCACACTGACCACACAGACCCATTCTCTCACATGTGGGCCTACTAGCTTTCTCCTGCCTGATTTGAAGCCACTAGAATTTATGAGTATATATACGTCAAACACGGTACCTCACAAATGTATATATACGGCCGCGACAGTCAAAGGGTTAATGAAGATCTGGTGATGATTGATGGGATAGGAGGAGGGGAGAGTGTGGATGGTGTTAGTGTTTAGAAGGGGTATCCCCTTCCATTAGGACTTGAGGTAGCAAGTCCTTTTCCAGGGTTACTTCCCTTCTTCTTTTAATGCCACTAGGACCAGCTTGAGGGCCACTGGACATCTGTCACACAACATATCTGTCCATAGAGGCCTGTACCTCTCGTTCCTTTATGACTTTCCTAAAGTGGTTCACAACATTGTCATTGTACAGGTTGCCAACACGGCTTGTAGTAGCTGTGTCAGGGTGATTATCATCTAAAAAGGTTTGAACTTCAAGTCACTTTGCACACATTTCCTTAATCTTTGAAGCAGAGTTCAAGGTCCTCTTAGTCACTCCCTCCCAGGCCGTACCCTACAAAGGTTTATACAATGAGGATATTAAAAATGGTCCTTCCAAAACTCTTTTAGAGTCAGTTGAGTTTCTGTGGTCACTACAAATCACTTTTGAAACATAGCTTTTGTGTATAGTTTCTTGCAGTTGGAAATGATCTGCTGGTCCATGGGCTGCAGGAGAGGAGTGGTATTAGGAAGCAAAAACTTGACCTTAATGAAGCTAATGTCCCCAGAAAGTCACTCTGCCAAGTCTATAGGATGACCAGGGGCATTGTCTAATACCAGGAGGCCCTTAAGGTCTAATTTCTTTTCAATTAGGTAATTTTTCACAGCGGGGGCAATTTCATAGTGTGACTAGTCATAGAAAAAGTCCCTAGTGACTAATGCCTTACTGTTTGCCCTCCACATCACACACAAATTAGCCTTGAGGACACTGTTTTTCCTGAACACTCTGGGAATTTCAGAGTGATACACCAAAAAAGGG
>NC_069429.1:38288568-38290326 GCF_026875155.1 Cherax quadricarinatus | reverse complement strand
CTTTGAGAAAAAGGTGCTTTGACTTTTGAAATGAAGAAAGAGAAATTTACAAGTACGAAAGTAGAGTGCGTTTTTCGGAGGGGCCAGGTTGTAAGTAAACCCCAATCAACGTCTTACTATAGTGACCGGGAAAATGGAATCAAGGAAGCTTTCTTGAAAAAGGGTTGCAATTTTGGATTATGAAACACGCCCGAAGTTTTTTAGAAATTAGAGACGTTATTGGTGTGGTAAATGAAAAAACATAGAGGAGTAGCATCTTCGGGGCGTTATTGTGAAAAGGCTGGGCTGGCATGATATTTGGTAAAGAATTGCCTCAACTAGGGGTTTTGTGAGTAAATTTTAAGGCCAGCAAAGGTTGGTTTAAATTTTTAAAGAACTATGGCATACATAGTGCAATTTTGGCATTGGGCTGCCAGTTCAACCAAAAAAAACAGCTAAAAAATATGTGAAAAATTTAAAGGATTACATATGAAAAATTTTAAACCTGAAAAATGTTTTAAACTCGATAAACAGGCCTTTTTTTGGAAAAAAATGCCAACCGGGACCTACATTTCAGGAGAAAAGGGCACTCCCAGACATCCAGGCTAAGTTATGAAAGACAGCTTACTTTTAATAAATAACTAATAACAAAAAGGCACAATACCGTGACTGGAACAATACACAAAAAACCCCGCACTAAAAGGGGAAAATTTTACGACGACTTTCGGCCCAATTTGGGACCATTGACAAAGCACACTAACAGAGGTGGAGCAGACGGCTATATATAGGCGGGAAAAGGGTGGTAGTAGTTGTAGTAGTGTACAAGAATTGTATATAATACCGAAGATGAAATTAAGACACATGCACAACGCCCGGGCACCCCTCGTAGACTTTCGCCATCCAGCCAGCCACGGGATGGCGAAACGTCCACAAAAAAGACAAAAAACCCAACAGGTCTCAATTTCAACAGAGTTTTTAATAGAAAAAAGAAGAGGTAAAGAAAGGGGAGCGGGAAAAAGTGGAAATAAGGGAAAACGGGGCCCGTCAATACAAAGGGAAGGGGGGGCACTGCAAGAAGTGTACCCCAGAGGGAAGCAAGCGACAAGGTGGGGAAAGGGGGGAAATGGTGAAATAAAAAAAAAATGAAGAAGGAACAGAAACACGAACAGGAGAAGAAAGACAACCCAGAGGAGAAAAGGAGAGAGGGAAAAAGGGGAAAAGGGAAAAAAAAAAGAAAAAAAAAATGAGGATTCGTTAAGTCAGGGGGTTCGAAATTTGGAGCATTTTTCATTAATGGGGAGAGGAAGTCATCTACAGAACAAACCGGGCAAGGTTCATACAAGGAAATTTGTATTAAAGGGGGTTTAACAGACACGAAGGTTTGAGTTGGAAGTAGGGAAGACAGTTTTAGCAGAAGACCAGTCAATAGGTGGTATGTCCGACGGCAGAAAAGAGCTTGTTGGTCGGGAAAACCAACACTTTTTTTTGCCCCTAATCTGTCAGAAAGAGATCGACCGTTTTTTTCCGAAGTATTGAAGAGGACAGGAGGAGCAAGAAATAGAGGTATACACCAAGGGAACATCTGTAAGGGAGGGAGAGTATGACGAGATAGTGCGAAGAAGTGGTTAGTCTGGCGAAGGAAAGCCTAATGTCTAAGGGACGGAGAGAATTGTTGAGATTAGAAAGAACCGGAAATGTAGTGAAAGGGCAGAGGTTAGAAGAGTTTCCCATGAGTAGATAGTTGGGAGAGAAGAAATTGCGTTTTAGAGCACGTGAGAG
>NC_069429.1:38271068-38286068 GCF_026875155.1 Cherax quadricarinatus | reverse complement strand
AGTGGCCCCGGGTGGGCCTATGGCATTTTTAAAAAAAGAAGGGAATAACCCTGGAAAAGGATTGCTACCTCAAAATCCTAATGGAGGGGATCCCCCTTTAAAAAACTAACACCATCCACACTTTTTCCCCCCCCCCTATCCCATCAATCACACCAGATCTTCATTAACCTTTGACTGCGCGGCCGATATTTAAAATTTTTGAGGTACCCTGTTTGACGTATTTACTCATAAATTCTAGTGGTTTAAATCAGGCAGGAAAAGCTGTGGCCCACAGTGGGGAGAATGGGTCTGTGGGTCGTGTGCCCACATAAAAAAAATCCTGGGGCACCAGTGCAAATGAGAAAAAAAAAAAAACCCCACGGTTTTTTTTTAATTTAAAAAAACCACTTTGTGTCTATTTTTGTAAGTATTTTTGGTTGTATTCTCTTTTCATGGTCTCTTTTGGGTAGAGGGAAAACTAATTATAAAATTTGGGGTGTTTTTGTTTTAATTTTTTTACTAAAAAAAGGGAAACCTGGAATTTGGGCAAAAATTTTAAAGGAAATTTTTTATTTTCCCCGAGTTAAAAAAGTAAAAAAATGATGTCTTTTGTCCAATAAAGTCCAAATAGCCTTTTAAAATTACGCAGTCATAAAGGGGGGTTGATTTTAATTTTTTACTTTTAAATTTACAGTATTGCAGTAGTTGCAAAAACAGTAAATCTTCTTTTTTTTGTTTGAAAAAAATTTTCAAAATAAAAGCAAGATTAATATCACAGGGCCCGGGGGACTGACTGAGGGAAAAAAAGAAAATTTATTTTGGACCCAGGAATGTCTGCATTGTTCATTCGGGCCCTTATTTTAAAAATTGTTTTATTTTTAATTTTCATAAAAATTGGGCCCAAAATTGCAAATTTCTGACATGTTTTTGGGGGTTTTGAAACCGGTAAAGGGGCAGTTTCTTGTGCTAAATCGATGGGAAAAAAATTAGAAGTTCTAAAGGGAAATAGTTTATTTTTGGTTGACTGGAATAAGGGAAATTTACCCGGGAAAAAAATAGGGCTCAAAGTGGGCAAAATTTTCCCGGGATTTTCAAATATCCCCGAAAGTCGCAAATTTTCGCGAGACCCGTAATTCCGCCCAGTTTTCCACCCAAATTTCGTTTTTTTGGTGTTTTTTACAATCGGGAAAAAAAATTCCCTTATTATTTCAAAAAGAAAAAATTTTTTTTTTTTTTCGAATATTTTGGGGACACCAGGAGAATTTCCAGGTTTGGCCCCCCTTCGACATTCAAGGGTTAAAGGTAAGGATAAATTATTCTATTGTTTTTTATTCTTTTATTATTGTTGTTTTTTGTAATTTTTCTTTTAAAATTAAAATTTTAAATTTCATGTGGAAAAAAAAAATTTTTTCAAAAATTTTGGGGTTGTCTTGCCGGTTTTTTTTGATTTCCATTATTTCTTATGGGGAAAATTGATTGGGTTTTTCGATTTTTTTGTTTTTAAATGGTTCGGAAAACAGATTAATATAAAAATTACGGGGGTCCACTTTATTTTAATATATATTTATATATTTATTTTATTATATATATATATATTTATATAAAATATTTTTTATATATATATTATTTTTAATTTATATATTTTTTTTAAAATAAAATTTTTATTTATATATTTTTTATATATAAAAATTAAAAAAATATATATATATTTTATTTTATATATTATTATCCCCACTGGCCGATTCCCCCCAAAGGCGGGGGGGCCCCCGAAAAAAAAAAAACTTTCCCCTCATTACTCCATCACTGTCTTGCCAGATGGGTGTTTTTACACTACTTTTTTTTTAACCCCTTTCAGGGTCCGCCCCGTGGGATCTACGGTTTTTGGGTTTGGTGTCCAAACCGTTTCTATCCCAAAAATTTTTCTGGGCGTTGTCAAATTTAGCGAAAAAGCGCTCATAGGCCTACATGTGGGGAGGAATGGGTTCCCGCCGTGGGTTTGGGGGGCGCCATAAAAAAAAAATCTAGGGCGCCTGCAAAGCATTGGGGGAACGCCGGCTCGGGTCACCCTTGTTACCTTTTGCCTCATGGCAATTTCGCTCTATTTCCCCGGGAAAATTTGGGGGATCCCCTCTTCCTATTGATAGTTCTGCATGATGGAAGTGGAAATAAAGACGAATTCTCGGCCCTTTTTTAAGTTTGTGACCCCAAAATAATGATCAGGAATCGAAATAGTGCCCGAAAAAACCCGACGTTCCCGACCTTCTACCTCTGGTGTGGGCACTCGGGCTCATGGTCGGGTGTTCCCAAAGTAAAAGAAAACTAATATTTTGCGTTTGGCCCGGGGCCCTTGGGCTTCTAGTAAAAGACGATGATTCTGGCGGGGATTGTGTTTTTTGCGCTCGACGATCATTGAGTAAATGATAGTGGGGGAAACAATTCACCCGTTTTAAGAGTCGGTATGTTCGCTGCCGCCCTGGGACTCGGGTAGTGTTTTCCCTATGCTGTGCCCAGGGGGGCGGAAATACATTTCCCCGGAAGTAATCCGTGGGGCCCTTAAAACCCTTTTTTGGGAGTGATAGTGAAGGGATGTGGCTACATTCCCTTGGGGGGTGGGGTGGGGGGGCCAAGGGATTCAGTGGTGGGGTTAGTTTGGTGGTGGGGTGGCCCGCCATTGTTTTGACTCCCATTTCCACGCGGGGACCCCCGGGTGGGGCTCATCGTTAAGGCAAAGCGGAGCGTCGCCAAACCCGCCCACCACAAACCCCAACCACACGTACAACCCAGCCTATGATGTCCCGTATCCCCAAAAAACCGTATGTGGGATTGGGGCAAGGGTTTCCCCAAATTTTTTTCCCAAGGGCCCCCCACTTTGATTGGGCTCTCAAAGTGGAATTTACCCAATTTTCCCCTTGGGGAAACCCCGGAAATGAAAGGAAATTTTTTTGGGAAAATTCTTTTGGCCAGCCATTGATGGAAATTTTTTGCCGGGGAAAATTATTAAATATTTTTTTGTACACCATGGGAAATACTATCGTATCACCCAGGTTTAAGACCACAGGTGGAAAAGAGACGAAATGGTTTCAGAAATGTATTTGCTTTTTGCAACCAAAAATGCTTATGCCCCCCAAGTCTTTAAGCATAATTTTAAAAGCATACTGGTCCCCCAGATCGGCTAATTTAACCCCCGGGCTTTTAGTGAAATAAAATTCCCGTGAAAAAGGTTTATCTTATGTTGCGTATGTTTTCAATTCTCTGAAAAACCAAAGGGTTGGGCGGGAAATGACAGGGTTTTTTTGATTAGAAATGTTTTAAAGTATTCAAACAAAAGTTCGGATTTATTTTAAACCTTTAAAAAATTTTTTGTAATTTTTCGAGTCTTTTATTTTGTTCAAAGGGTAGGCTGTCATTCAAGCAGTAAAATACCGAGAAAGAGGGAAAAAATTTGGTATAAAATGTTTGTACTTTTGGATTGTGACAGGGGGCCGGTTTGGGTTTTTGTTGTTTTCACGGGTTAAAAAAACATTGAAGATACCCAAAATGTTATTGGGGATTTTCCCGGTGACGTAGTGGAAAAATTTATGGCACCTTTTCTTTGGGAAGGGGATTTAAAAATTATTTACCGGGTAACTGGTTCACAAAGCCCCTTAATCAGTGATTTTTATGAAGTGAAAAGGAAAAGATGTGTGTGGACAGTGCGTTTTAATCGTAAAAAAATTTCCCAGGTTCCCCAACGCAGGGGGTTCGTGGTTTTATGAGTGAGGTGTTTTTTCTGCCCAAAAAAAGACATCATGGGATTACGGTGGCATGACAAACAAGATGTCCCATTGTTGACAACCATTCCCGTAATGAAATGCAAGACAGTGGCAAAGTTGATCGATTGACTAATGAACATATTCGAAAAACCAGTGTCAGTGATTGATTTTTACACCAAAACATGCGCTTGGTTGACAAGTGTGACATGCAGATTGGTTTTGTTGACTGTGTTCGTAAGAGTTACAAGTGGTAATGAAACTTTTTTTCCCTTTTCATGGACTTTCAATGCTCAATGCTTTTTAATATGTACCAAAAAAAGACTGGTAACAGACACCGTATGGTGAATTTTGTTTGTCTGTTGTCAGACAACTCATAATGAAGTACCAGGTAACAACACCTGCAATACAAAATGGTCCTCGAATTCCTCAGGATATACCCAAGCGTTTGAGGAGAGAAGGTGATCATTTCTAATACGCTTCCTTCAACTCAAAAAAAATTTTGCTCAGAAGAGATGCATTGTCTGTGCACAAACAAACGACGGCAACAAAGATGCAAAGACACTCGTTTATGTGTGAGGAATGAAAAGGTGCCTCTGTGTATGGTGCCTTGTTTCAAGGGTTCCACAAGCTCCACCAGTTCTAAAACCATGCCCAGTGATTGTAAAGGGTTTTAAATATATGATAGAACATTAGTATTATACAATATTTGTGCTGTTTATTGTAATAAACAACAGTGGTAAACAATAATATGATAATAACTTAGTGCGGTTATTGTGTTCAATACAGTGAGTTTATATATATAAATTATATACAGTATTGGTCTCCAGGCCCCAAATGTTAGTAGGAATAGAAAAAAATTGGAAGAGAAAAGAAAAAACAACAAAAAACAACAAAATAATGTAATACGCTTATGTGGAATTCGTCGATGTTGCCACACACATCATTTTGCATAAACAATCTTGGCACTGTACTCAGGTAAGTACTTGATCAGATTCTTTATGTTTTTGTTTAAATTTACACTCACCAAAATTATGCTGTATTAATTCTGTATAGAAATTTTTTTTTTTTTTTTTAATAATTTCGTGTACATGGTGCGTGACTTCAGATTTTTGGGCCTTGGACCCTGAAAGGGTTAAACTGCAAACATTAACACCCCTCCTTCAGAGTGCAGCATGTACTTCCCATCTACCAGGATCAATCTATAATATATATATATATATATATTATATATATATATATATTATATTATATATATTATATAATATATTATATACATGTATATATATTACACAGTTATTTTATTATTAACACACTGGCCGATTCCCACCAAGGTAGGGTGGCCTGAAACAGAAAAACTTTCACCATCATTCACTCCATCAATGTCTTGCCAGAAGGGTGCTTTACACTACAGTTTTTAAACTGCAACATTAACACCCCTCCTTCAGAGTGCAGGCACTGTACTTCCCATCTCCAGGACTCAAGTCCGGCCTGCCGGTTTCCCTGAATCCCTTCATAAATGTTACTTTGCTCATACTCCAACAGCACGTCAAGTATTAAAAACCATTTGTCTCCATTCACTCCTATCAAACACGCTCACGCATACCTGGTGGAAGTCCAAGCCCCTCGCATATATATATATATATATAAATATCTTCTTCTTTCAACGTACCAGCCATATCCCACTGAGGTGGGGTGGCCCAAAAGAAAAAACAAGTTTCTCTTTTTAAATTTAGTAATATATACAGGAGAAGGGGTTACTAGCCCCTTGCTCCCGGCATTTTAGTCGCCTCTTACAACACGATTGGAGGAAGAATTCGTTCCACTTCCCCATGGAGATATAACTCTATATTATATATATATATTATATATATATAAATATATAATAATATTATATATATAATATTATATATATTTAATTATATAATGGAAATACATTCAATATATTACATATTATGTTAATATTATGTATTATTTACAGTGGTATGGAATTATAATTGAAAAATTAAGATTAAACGGCACTCATACTTCCAATGACAAATGCTTTAATAATGTATGGGTGTCTGCTAGGTTTTCTAATTGAACTATATAACATATTTTGATAAGTAAAAGTCCTTTTGCCTTTATGGATTTGGAAAAGGCGTATGCAGGTGGATAGGGGGGCAATGTGCAGAGTTCAGTGTATGGTGTGGAGGTAGTTACTAAATCAGTGAAGAGTTTTTTACGTAGGTAGTGAGGCCAATTTTGAGTATGTTAGAAAGAAGGAATTTTTTCCCATAAAAGTAGGCCTAGACAAGGATGTGTGATGTCACCGGGGTTTTGTTTAATATTTTTTATAGATGGGGTTGTAAGAGAAGTAAATGCGAGGGTCTTGGCAAGAGGCGTGGAGTTAAAAGAAAAAGAATCACAAAAAAGGGGGAGTTGTCACGGGCTGCTCTTTGCTGATGACAACGTGCTCTTGGGAGATTCTGAAGAGAAGTTGCAGAGATTGGTGGATAAATTTTGGGTTTAGGGTTTTGCAAAAGAAAAAATTTAAAGGTGAATAAAAGGAAAGAGGTAAGGTTATGAGGATAACAAAAAGATTAGGTGATGAAAGATTGGATATCAGGATTGGAGGGAGAGAGTATGGAGGAGGTGAACGTATTCAGATATTTGGGAGTGGAGTGTCAGCGGATGGGTCTATGAAAGATGAGGTGGAATCATAAAATTTGATGAGGGAAAAAGAGTGAGTGGTGCTATGGAGTCTGTGGAGAAAAGAACTTTGTCCTTGGAGGCAAAGAGGGGAATGTATGAGAGTATAGTTTTACCAACGCTCTTATATGGGTGTGAAGCATGGGTGATGAATGTTCAGCGAGGAGAAGGGCTGGAGGCAGTGGAGATGTCATATCTGAGGGCAATGTGTGGTGTGATAAAATGCAGAGAATTCGTAGTTTGGAAGTTAGGAGGAGGTGCGGATTACCAAAACTGTTGTCCAGGGGGCTGAGGAAGGGTTGTTGAGGTGGTTCGGACATGTAGAGAGAATGGAGCGAAACAGAATGACTTCAATATTTGTATCAGTCTGTAGTGGAAGGAAGGCGGGGTAGGGGTCGGCCTGGGAAAAGGGTTTTGGAGGGAGGGGGTAAAGGAGGTTTTGTGTGCGAGGGGCTTGGACTTCCAGCAGGCAGCATGAGCGTGTTTGTAGGAGTGAAGTAGAAATGGTTTTTAATACTGACGTGCTTTGGAGTTGTGCAAAGTACCTTTATGAAGGGATTCAGGAACCCGGCAGGCCGGATTTGGGAGTCCTGGAATGGGAAAACAGTGCCTGCATTGAAGGAGGGTTTAGTTGCAGTTTAAAACTGTTGTTGGTGAGGGGCTCTTGATTTATGGGAATTGATCTGGCCCAGTTCCCAAATTTAAAGCCTGATGCCTTCCACATCCCCCCAGGCGGGTATAATCTCCGGTTTAGCTCTTCCCCCTTGATTATAATAATAATAATTAAAAACTGTAGTGTAAAGCACCCTTCTGGCAAGACAGTGATGGGGTGAATGATGGTGAAAGTTTTTCTTTTTCGGGCCACCCTGCCTTGGTGGGAATCGGCCAGTGTGATTATAAAAAAAATATATATATGCAAAACAACCACTCTGAAAAAATAGAGAAATTCCAAGCGCTTTTGTGACTACTCACATTATCAAGGAACTGTATCAAGTTCCTTGATAATGTGAGTAGTCACGAAAGCGCTTGGAATTTCTCATTTTTTTCAGAGTGGTTGTTTTGCATTTTCTGAAATCACTGTTTACTGTGATCTTATTGCATGTATATATATATATTTATATATATATATATATATAAAATATATATATATATTATATTATATATATATATATATATATATATTTATATGTTTCATATACAGTGGACCCGAGTATTCGATGGCATCGGTATAGTTAAATCCGGTATTCGTTACATTTTAACAAAAATTTTGTCTTGCCACTCGTTAAAAAACCAGCCACACGTGATTCGTCCGGGACGTATCCACATGTGGCCTGAACTGCCCCGTGCTTGCCAGTGTTTACAAGCCAGCCAATGTGCTTGATCTAAACATACATTCGGTAACATTCCATATTATCACAGTGTTTTTGGTTCTTGTTTCTGCAAAATAAGTCACCATGGGCCCCAAAAAGCTTCTAGTGTCAACCCAGTTGTAAAAAGGCTGAGGAATTAGTATGGAAATTAAGTAAGATTTTTAAGGGTTTGGGGCTAACCCTGAGAAGCCTCTGCCAAATTTTGGAATCCATTGTGCTACTTCCAAAATTAAGGAAATGTGTGCAAATTGGGTTGAATTGCAAACCTTTATGGATTTAAAATCACCCTAACCCAGCTATTGCAAGCTGTGCTTGTGACTATTACAATTGACAATGTTATGTCCCATTTTAGACAATCTTAAAAGGAATGGAGGTACGACCCCATATGGGCAGATTTGTGTGCAACAGAGGTCCCGTGACTCTCAAGCTGGTCCTAGTGGCATTAAAAAAAGACTGGGAAAATAACCCCGGGAAAAGGACTTGCTACCTCAAGTCCTAATGGAAGGGGATTCCCTTTCTAAAAAGTAACAACTTCTAATTCTCCCTCCTCCCATCCATCAATCATCACCAGATCTTCATTAACCCTTTCAGGGTCCGTCCCGTAGATCTACGGCTTTACGTTCAGGGTCCAAAACCATATATATACTTCAAAATTCTAGCGGGGTCAAATTTAGCGTGAGAAGGCTGGTAGGCCTAAAACTGAGAGAAAGGGTCTGGGGTGGTCAGTGTGCACACAATAGAAAAAATCTGGACACCAGCATGGCATTGTGGGAACGCCGCAAGTAGCTTTGTTCATCATGCCTGGCGGCAAGGAAGCTCTCACTCCCCATCACTCTCTGGGTGAATTCTGACTCTCCTCTTCACAGCTTACAGTAAGTTCTAAGACTGAAGGAAGTGGAGCTGAAGACGATCCTATGGTTTTGAAGCATATGGGTACCATTGTACCATATGGTACTATTGTACCATGTGGGGACAATGGTGCCATGTATACAATGGTTATCATGTGGTACAATGGTATCTATGGTAACCAATGGTTACCATATGGTACCCAAAAAACCATATAGTACATTGTACCTATGGTACATTATTTCCATGTGGTACAGGGTATACAGGGACCCTAATGGAAATAAGTCTGTCTGACTTTTTTTGGGTTATCCTAGGTTCTCCCCAAAACATATGCTGCTAAGTATGATATCCTATGTAACTTTATTTGTGTATACCTAAATAAACTTGCTTATGATGCCACATGCACTTAAGTAAGTTTATTCAGGTGTACAAAAATACATTTTATACATAGATTATCGTACATAGCAGCATATGTATAAAATCCTAGGATAACCCAAAAAGTGAGGGTGACTTATTTCCATAGTTATCCCTGTATCTGTACCATATGGTGTCCTGTACTGTATGGTGCCCTGCACCATATGATACCCTGGACCATATGGCGCCCTGTGCCATATGGCACCCTGTGCCATATGGCACAGGGTACCATATGGTACTCTGTACCATATGGTACCCTGCACCATATGTTACCCTGTACTGCATGGTACCCTATACCATATAGTACAATGTACCATATGGTACCCTGTAACATATGATACTGTGTACCATATGGTCAATAGGTTTTGGTGGCATGAGACACCAGCCAAGACTGAGTGAGTGGCGACGCAAGCTAGGTACTGACTCCGCAGTTTCCAAGACAAAGTGCCTTGTCATCCACCTAAAGGAACACGTCAAGTTCCTGTACACTTGTAAATATATACTTGTAATAGAACATTACTAATATACAACATATTTGCATATTTTTGTTGTAAACAACTATTTTAAACAAAATAATAATGAAAATATTAGTGTGTTTATAGTGTTGAATACAACAGTACCATATAGTACCATACGGTACAATGAACCATATGGTATCATTGTACTGTATGGTACAATGTACCATATGGTACCTGTTATGGGGCTATGGGACCCAACATGTATTTATGTAAGTTACTCTTGGATACCTAATTATATTGAATTAATGGGGACTCAGCTCTAAATGTCATAAGGGCAGATCACTCTCATGGCTGTAAGGCGGATGGGTCAAGCCTGTTTTTCTCAATATAATAGGTTATACTATAGACACACAAACACACAATTTAAATAAGTAGTTTATGAAGTTGTAATTCTTTTTGTAAAAGTAAAATTAAGGTGTGGTAGAATTGTGGTAACTGGAGAATTGTGCTTGGCAACAGTCTTTGTTTTGGTGGGAGGAGCTTAGCTAGGCTCCTCCCTCTCCCTCTCTCTCTGTTGGTGGACTTCAAGCTGGCGGGACCTCTGGGTCCTTCTATCTCTTTTGGGCATTATGTGTGCTCCAGGGGTGAGTTTTTATAACTTAAGTTGCGGCCACCATACCCAGGGTGACTAAAGTGTGTCAAAACACTGGTTAGCCCAGAGATTAGTCATGAAGAGAGAAGGGCAAAGTTGCTGAGATGCACCATGTGGAAGAAACAGCTAAGGAGTGTGTAGACTTATGTTTTGAATATGTGAGTGCTGTAATTGTATATTCTGTACATATCTATTTAGAATACAGTTATATTTTTATAGTAGTAGTTTAAATAACCTGTGAAGAGGGCTGGTGGAAGGATATCAGAGACACTGTGGATGATCAGTCATAATGTATGTATTACCCCTAGACAGATAAGGCCATTAAGCAAAAAGCTACCCCACACTAGAACATATAGTGAGAACCTTACTATCAAAGTAATAAGATATACTAACGTAACATGGGAGCTTGACTGGGAGAGTTATTTGACTGCTAAAATAACTCAAAACATTCTTTGAACTATGTGTACTGGTACAGGGTAATAATAGTTGCATGTTCCTGGTAGGAGAAGATTTACCAAGGTGGTGTCAGTGGAATGTTGCTTTCATTTTAGTTTACAGGTTGTTTTTCTCCTAAGGTGAGAGGAAGGTTGAGTAACACATTTTTGTTGTGGTTATGGTAAGTGCTATGTGCATAGTTTACATTCAATTTGTGTTATTTTATGTGCCTGTGGGAAAACTTTGTCCACTGATACTGTAAGAGGGAAGCAAGTGTTTAAAGATAAAAACTATGTCTGAAGATGAGTCTTTAAACTTTTTAGGCTTCAGGGAGGAAGGTAATAATTCATCAGTAAACATGCCTGGTAACAGTGAACATGAGGGATCACCTACCTTGACCTAAAATGCTTTCTTGATAGTTGTGACAGAACCCACAGGCACAACACCAGACACAAACATCTCTATGACATTCCCCGTGTCCGACTAAACCTTTACAAAAATTCAATGTATGTCAAAGGCCCTAAAATCTGGAACACCCTACCTGAAAATTCTAAAACTACAGACACATTCATCACCTTCAAAACTACCATCAGAAAACATCTTATCTCCCTGATACACCTTGTCAACTAATTACACGAATACCACCTGGTGGTTAACACTTACACTCACTCACCCATTTGACCATAAACAGAAATATCAATCTCAATCTCAAAATAATGAATCTTAACTAGTCATAAGTTGGCCTTTGATACTCCAATACTGAAACTATATATAGTGCCAAAACAAAAGCATTCACATTGCTAAACTCACAAACTAGTATTTAGTCACTTAGCCATAATAACAACTTACCTCATAATTTTTTAATATTTTAAACTTAAGATTTAATCTAAGTCTGCCCGAAATGCCTAGCCATGCTAGGTGTTCTAGTGGTACACTCTGTAATTATTATTTTACTACATGTAAACCACACAATAACCAAATTCTGTAAACTCAGCATTGTAATCCTTATAGATAATGAACTTTGAATATGAAAATGGAGAGAATGAGACTTAAATTAGAAGTGCTAGAGGCTGAAATGAAATTAATGAAAGTTAAGGAGGAAGAGCGTCTAAGATTAGGAGGTTCAGAACAAGAGCCTGAGCAGTATTTTAACATAACTAAAGCTGCAAATTTTGTCCCTAAGTTTACAGAGAGTGACCCAGATAGATATTTTTCTTTTTTAGAGAAGACTCCTTTGGAGCAAGGATGGCCCAAACAGAAGTGGGCTACCCTAGTTCGCACACAACTTGTGGGTAAAGGATTCCAGAGAGTAGAGACTCTGGAGGGGAAAAAAATTTCTGATTATGATAAGATTAAAGAGGAAGTATTGCTTGCCTACCAAATGATACCTGAGAAATATAGACAAAAGTTCAGAAATCAAAAATTTCGGGATGGGCAGACCTTAACTGAGTTTGGGAATGAGAAACTGTTCCTTTTTAAGAAATGGGTTTGTTCTAAAGGAGTTAATGAAGACTAAAATTAATAGATCTGATGGTTCATGAGGAATTGTACAATACAATCCCTGTTGACCTCAGAGAGTATCTGGAGGACAAAAACCCAGATAATCTTTCAGAAGCACTGGATCTAGGTGACAGATTCTTGGCTCGCAGGGAATTGGTAAGTAAAAACAGTCATGCTTCTGAAAATTTCCCCACTCGTTCTAAATCTTATTCCAAGTGCTATGGTCATAAAGGTAAGTGGGACAAGAATTTTCAGGGACAAATGAAGGCTGAGGTGCCCTCTAAAATTGAAGGAAAAGGTAAGTCAGCTGGAGCTCAAAGTTTACATAGACAATCAGATAATGCTTCAGGTCCTCGAGTAAACAGTACCAGTCCTACACCAAATGGTAAAAATACCTTTAAGAGTTATGCCTGTTACTACTGTAACAAAACTGGACACACAAAAGTTTTTCTGGTCAAGACGGCGAGATCAGGAAAGGGAGGAACCATCCCAGGGGACCCTAACTGCAGAGATACATCCAGTTGCCTGCATTAGGTCTTCAAGGCAAGGCGAGGAGGAACCTTTGGATCTAGACCCCAGGATGTGTATATTTTCTAGTAGGTCCACAGTTGGTTTGCAAAAGGATGTAGGCAGAGTTTAGAACATATTGTCCTTGAGAGATGGATGTAGCACCTACTCCTTGCTACATGCTGGAGTGCTGCCAGTGTCTAAGGATGCCTATACTGGGGTAGATATATTGTTGAAGGGTATTACGGGTTCAGCCATAAGGACACCTGTACACAAATTATGGGTAGAATCTGCATACCAAGTTGGCTTTCTCCCTGTAGGTATTTCAGATGAAATTCCCTTCGAAGGGGTCAACCTCTTATTAGGGAATAATATTATGGGCCTGTTAGATAGTGAGGAACAACTAGTTTGGGGAAAACCAAGTCCCAAATGTTGGGAGGAAAAGGCTGGGAAAACCCTGCCGGACCTTCTCCCTGATGGTTCCACCATGAGAAGTATGGCTCATGATCATGTTACCAACAGTCTCCATGATATTTCTCATGAGGATGGTGAGAGCTTAAGTTTGGTAACTCTGTTTTCTGATGTTGAACTGCAGTCAACTGAAGAAAAGGATGTTCCAGCCAGAGCTGAGCATGACTGGAGAATGGATCAGTTAAGTAGTGTGAGAGAGGCTGCACCTACTAGGGTGCAATTAATTTCTGTGCAGGAAAATGTCACTCTTAAGCTGATCAGAGCCTCAGCTGTTGCTGAGGAAGAGATTTTACAATTAAGTGTTTTCATTTCAGGGAGGAAACTCTTACAAAGAATTCACCTCTGTTTGCAGTATCGATGGAAGGAGAACAAGGTTTTGTCCCCAGATAGTGATGTCCAAGGTTTCCAGGCATTTCTTCTGGTCTCAGCTGTGGGAGACTATCAGAGAGTATATTGAGACCTATCATGTCTCTCAATTGACTCACGAAATCGTAATGACACGATTGCAAACAAACCATACCCCGGCCGGGATTGAACCCACGGTCAGAGAGTCTCAAAACTCCAGCCCGTCGCATTAGCCACTAGACCAGCAATCGTGTCATTACAATTTCATGAGTCATGTTGACGGCAGTGAAGGGACTTGAGCTAGAGTTTGTCACGGCCATGCTAGCTGGAGATTCGTCTGTAAAAACTTGCATTTGTGGTCACAGTGGTGCCTGTGCTAACCTTCCTATGGTGTAGAAATATACCTAGTTGGACGAATCTTATTGTGGCTAGCTGGTCTAGTGGCTAACGCAACGGGCTGGAGTTTTGAGACTCTCTGACCGCGGGTTCAATCCCGGCCGGGGTATGGTTTATGTCTCTCAGTTTATAGGGAGTCCTAGTCAAAGTATTAAACCTGTTCCCCTGCAGTCTATTTCAGAACCAGGTGAACCCTTCAGCAAGCTGGTAGTAGATGTACTTGGTCCATTCCCAAGGACCAAACTGGGAAATGATTATTTGCTCACAAATATTTGCTCCACTACCAGGTACCTGGAAGCAGTCCCTCTGCATAAGATAACAGCTCCTGTAGTCTTAAGGGCTTTGATGAAGTTCTTTTTTCATGTTGGTTTTCCTCAAGAGGTGCAAAAAGACCAAGGGCCTAACTTTACCTCAAAGTCTTTTAGAAATGTCTTAAAGGGATTAAAAGTAAAGCCTCAGTGTTCAACTGCCTATCACCCTCCATCTCAAGGGGAAATAGAGAAATTACATCAAACCCTTAAGACAATGATGCAAGCCTATGGTATAGACAATACTAACAACTGGGATGAGAGGATCCCTTTCTTTGTATTTGCTAAGTGGGGAAGCACTCTGGAATCTCTGAGCTATTGGCTTGGGGAGGATGATGATGCTTCCCCCTCGGAGCTTTTTCTCAGTTTCAGACACTGTTTGGCTCGTATGAGGTGGATGGTACCTGTGAACGTGCCCATCAACCAGACCAGGAGGATGATGTGGGATCATTATGTGGACCATAATGCTCTGGAGGCTGGTGAGGAAGTGCTGATATTGGAGCCAATTCATGTGAAAATCTGTATGGCAAGTTGCTCTGAGCTAAACATGTTGTGGGGGAAGTTCCCAGGGGTTAGATATAAAACCCACACACATGAGCAGGAAGGAAATTAGTATAGGGTTCACAGTAACTGGTTAAAGGGTTTGAAGTTATGTCAAAAATTCAGAGACCAGTGTTTTAATGGAATGCAAAGGGCTGCAAAACAATAATCTGTATGAAATACCAAAAGTGTATTTAAGAAATAACATGTGTGTAAAAGATTTTGGTAAATGCATGCTTGGTTTTAATGAGAAAAATGTTGGAGAGTTGGCTCAGCCACCTTGGAACTTTATAAAAGTTTGGGATGTCAGTAATGGGGAAAAGTTGAAACTCCGGGTTT
>NC_069429.1:38253557-38270568 GCF_026875155.1 Cherax quadricarinatus | reverse complement strand
GCTTTAATGCGACGGGTGGGTTTTGAGACTCTCTGACCGTGGGTTCAATCCCGGCCGGGGTATGGTTTGTTTGCAATCGATGTCATTACGATTCGTGAGTCAATTGAGAGACAGTAGGTCTCAATATACTCTCTGATAGTCTCCCACAGCTGAGACCAGAAGAAATGCCTGGAACCTTGGACATCACTATCTGGGGACAAAACCTTGTTCTCCTTCCATCGATACTGCAAACAGAGGGTGAATTCTTGTAAGAGTTTCCTCCTGAAATGAAAACACTTAATTGTAAAATCTCTTCCTCAGCAACAGCTGAGGCTCTGATCAGCTTAAGAGTGACATTTTCCTGCACAGAAATTAATTGCACCCTAGTAGGTGCAGCCTCTCTCACACTACTTAACTGATCCATTCTCCAGTCATGCTCAGCTCTGGCTGGAACATCCTTTTCTTCAGTTGACTGCAGTTCAACATTCAGAAAACAGAGTTACCAAACTTAAGCTCTCACCATCCTCATGAGAAATATCATGGAGACTGTTGGTAACATGATCATGAGCCATACTTCTCATGGTGGAACCATCAGGGAGAAGGTCCGCAGGGTTTTCCCAGCCTTTTCCTCCCAACATTTGGACTTGGTTTTCCCCAAACTAGTTGTTCCTCACTATCTAACAGGCCCATAATATTATTCCCTAATAAGAGGTTGACCCCTTCGAAGGGAATTTCATCTGAAATACCTACAGGGAGAAAGCCAACTTGGTATGCAGATTCTACCCATAATTGTGTACAGGTGTCCTTATGGCTGAACCGTAATACCCTTCAACAATATATCTACCCCAGTATAGGCATCCTTAGACACTGGCAGCACTCCAGCATGTAGCAAGGAGTAGGTGCTACATCCATCTCTCAAGGACAATATGTTCTAAACTCTGCCTACATCCTTTTGCAAACCAACTGTGGACCTACTAGAAAATATACACATCCTGGGGTCTAGATCCAAGGTTCCTCCTCGCCTTGCCTTGAAGACCTAATGCAGGCAACTGGATGTATCTCTGCAGTTAGGGTCCCCTGGGATGGTTCCTCCCTTTCCTGATCTCGCCGTCTTGACCAGAAAAACTTTTGTGTGTCCAGTTTTGTTACAGTAGTAACAGGCATAACTCTTAAAGGTATTTTTACCATTTGGTGTAGGACTGGTACTGTTTACTCGAGGACCTGAAGCATTATCTGATTGTCTATGTAAACTTTGAGCTCCAGCTGACTTACCTTTTCCTTCAATTTTAGAGGGCACCTCAGCCTTCATTTGTCCCTGAAAATTCTTGTCCCACTTACCTTTATGACCATAGCACTTGGAATAAGATTTAGAACGAGTGGGGAAATTTTCAGAAAGCATGACTGTTTTTACTTACAATTCCCTGCGAGCCAAGAATCTGTCACCTAGATCCAGTGCTTCTGAAAGATTATCTGGGTTTTTGTCCTCCAGATACTCTCTGAGGTCAACAGGGATTGTATTGTACAATTCCTCATGAACCATCAGATCTATTAATTTTTTAGTCTTCATTAACTCCTTTAGAACAAACCCATTTCTTAAAAAGGAACAGTTTCTCATTCCCAAACTCAGTTAAGGTCTGCCCATCCCGAAATTTTTGATTTCTGAACTTTTGTCTATATTTCTCAGGTATCATTTGGTAGGCAAGCAATACTTCCTCTTTAATCTTATCATAATCAGAAATTTTTTTCCCCTCCAGAGTCTCTACTCTCTGGAATCCTTTACCCACAAGTTGTGTGCGAACTAGGGTAGCCCACTTCTGTTTGGGCCATCCTTGCTCCAAAGAGTCTTCTCTAAAAAAGAAAAATATCTATCTGGTCACTCTCTGTAAACTTAGGGACAAAATTTGCAGCTTTAGTTATGTTAAATACTGCTCAGGACTCTTGTTCTGAACCTCCTAACCTTTGACGCTCTTCCTCCTAACTTTCATTAATTTCATTTCAGCCTCTAGCACTTCTAATTTAAGTCTCATTCTCTCCATTTTCATATTCAAAGTTCATTATCTATAAGGATTACAATGCTGAGTTTACAGAATTGGTTATTGTGTGGTTTACATGTAGTAAATAATAATTACAGATGTTGTTACCACTAGAACACCTAGCATGGCTAGGCATTTCGGGCAGACAATTAAATCTTAAGTTTAAATATTACAAAGATTATGAGGTAAGTTGTTATTATGGCTAAGTGATAAATACTAGTTGTGAGTTTAGCAATGTGAATGCTTTTGTTTTGGCACTATATATAGTTTCAGTATGGAGTATCAAAGGCCAAATTATGACTAGTTAAGATTCATTATTTTGAGATGAGATTGATATTTCTGTTTATGGTCAAATGGGTGAGTGAGGGGTAAGTGTTAACCACAGGTGGTATTCGTTTTAATTAGTTGACAGGTGTATCAGGGAGATAAGATGTTTTTGATGGTAGTTTGAAGGTGATGAATGTGTCCGTAGTTTTAGAATTTTCAGGGAGGGTGTTCCAGATTTTAGGGCCTTTGACATACATTGAATTTTTGTAAAGGTTTAGTCGGACACGGGGAAGTCATAGAGATGTTTGTGTCTGGTGTTGTCCCTGTGGGTTCTGTCACAACTATCAAGAAAGCATTTTAAGGTCAAGGTAGGTGATCCCTCATGTTCATGTTACCAGGCATGTTTACTGATGAATTATTACCTTCCTCCCTGAAGCCTAAAAGTTTAAAGACTCATCTTCAGACATAGTTTTTATCTTTAAACACTTGCTTCCCTCTTACAGTATCAGTGGACAAAGTTTTCCCCAAACAGGCACATAAATAACACAAATTGAATGTAAACTATGCACATAGCACTTACCATAACCACAAAAAAAATGTGTTACTCAACCCTTTCCCTCTCACCTTAGGAGAAAAACAACCGTAAACTAAAATGAAAGCAACACTTCCACTGACACCCCCTTGGTAAATCTTCTCCTACCAGGAACATGAACTATTATTACCCCCTACCACACTATAGTTCAAAGAATGTTTTGAGTTATTTTAGCAGTCAAATAACTCTCCAGTCAAGCTCCCATGTTACGTTAGTATATTTATTACTTTGTAGTAAGGTTTTCACTATATTTCTAGTGTGGGGTAGCTTTTTACTTAATGGCCTTATCTGTCTAGGGTAATACATACATTATGACTGATCATCCACAGTTTTCTCTGATATCCTTCCACCAGCCCTCTTCACAGGTTATTTAAATATACTATAAAAATATAACTGTATTCTAAATAGATATGTACAGAATATACAATTACAGCACTCACATATTCAAAACATAAGTCTCACACTCCCTTAGCTGTTTCTCCCACATGGTGCATCTCAGCAACTTTGCCCTTCTCTCTTCATGACTATCTCTGGCTAACCAGTGTTTTGACACACTTTAGTCACCCTGGTATGGTGCCGCAAATTAAGTTATAAAACTCACCCCTGGAGCACACATAATGCCCAAAGGAGATGAAGGACCCAGAGTCCCGCCAGCTTGAAAGTCCCACCAACAGAGAGAGGGGAGAGGGAGGAGCCTAGCTAAGCTCCTCCCACCAAAACAAAAGACTGTTGCCAAGCACAATTCTCCAGTTACCACAATTTACCACACTTAATTTTCTTTTTTCAAAAAAGAATTACAACTTCATTTAACTACTTATTTAAATTGTGTGTTTGTGTGTCTATAGTATAACCTATTATATTGAGAAAAACAGGCTTGACCCATCCGCCTTACAGCCATGAGAGTGATCTGCCCTTATGACATTTAGAGCTGAGTCCCCATTAATTCAATATAATTAGGTAATCCAAGAGTAACTTACATAAATACATGTTGGGTCCCATAGCCCCATAACAGGTACCATATGGTACATTGTACCATACGTACAATGATACCATATGGTTCATTGACCGTATGGTACTATATGGTATGTTGTATTCAACACTATAACACACTAATATTTTCATTATTATTTTGTTTAAAATAGTTGTTTACAACAAAAATATGCAAATATGTTGTATATTAGTAATGTTCTATTACAAGTAATATATTTACAAGTTGTACAGGAATTGGCGTGTTCCTTTAGGTGGATGACAAAGGCAAAACCCTTTTTTTTTTGTCTTGGAAACTGCGGGTCAGTACCTAGCTTGCGTCGCCCACTCACTCAGTCTTGGCTGGTGTCTCATTGCCACAAACTAGTGACCATATGGTACCACAGTATCATATGTTACAGGGTTACCATATGGTACATTGATACTATATGGTATAGGGTACATGCAGTACAGGGTAACATATGGTGCAGGGTTTTTTTTAAACCATATGGTACAGAAGTACCATATGGTAACCCTGTGCCTTATTGCACAGTGGTGCATATGGCACAGGGCGCATTATGGTCCAGGGGTATCATATGGTTGCAGGGCCACCATTACATTACAGGACAACCATATGGTACAGATACAGGGATCACTATGGAATAAGTCACCCTCACTTTTTGGGTTATCTGGATTTTATACATATGCTGCTATGTACGATAATTATGTATAACTGTATGTTTGTACACTGAATAAATTAACTTAAGTGCATGTTGGCATCTAAGCAAGTTTATTTAGGTATTACACAAATAAAGTTTGACATAGGATTATCATAATTAGCAGCATATGTTGGTGAACCTAGGATAACCAAAAAAAGTCAGACAGTCTTATTTCCATGAGGGTCCCTGTATCCCTGTACCCACCTGTATAATGTACCCTTATGGTACAATGTACTATATGGTACTTTGTACCATATGGTACCATGTACCATATGATACATTGTACCACCTGCACCATTGTAGACATGGCACCATTGTACCACATGGTACAATAGTAATATGGTACAATGGTCCATATGCTTCAAAACCATAGGTTCGTCTTAGCTCCACTTCCTTCAGTCGTAGACACTTACTGTAAGCTGTGAAGAGGAGAAGAGAGGTCAGGAATTCAACCCAGAGAGTGAGTGGGGACGTGAAGCTTCCTTGCCGCCAGGGCATTGGATGAACAAAGCTACTTTGCCGGCGTTCCCACAATGCCATGGCTGGTGTCCAGATTTTTTCTATTGTGTGCACTATGACACCCAGACCCATTCTCTCGATTTAGGCCTACCAGCCTTTCACGCTAAATTTGAACCGCTAGAATTTTGAAGAATATATATGGTTTGGACCCTGAACGTTAAAGCCGTAGATCTACGGGACGGGACCTGAAAGGGTTAATGAGATCTCGTGATGATTGATGGGATGGGGAGGAGGGGAGCATGTAGAAGGTTGTTACGTTGGAAAGGGAATCCCCTTCCATTTGGACTTGAGGTAGCATGTCCTTTTCCGGGGTTACTTCCCCAGTCTTCTTTAATGCCACTAGGACCAGCTTGCGAGTTCATGGACCTCTGTTGCACAAAACAAATCTGCCCATATAGGTTCTGTACCTCCCCATTCCTTTAAGATTTGTCCTAAAATGGGACATCACATTGTCATTGTAATAGTAAAGCACAGCTTGAATAGCCTGGGTTAGGGGATTTTCATCCATAAAGGTTTGCAATTCACCCAATTTGCAACAGTTCCATTAATTTTGGAAGTAGGCACAATGGATTCCACAATGCGAGGCTATCAGGGTTAGCCAAAACCTTAAAAATCTTACTTAATGTCAGACTAATTCTTCACCTTTTTACAACTGGGGTGACACTAGAAGCTTTCTTGGGCCCATTGGTAACTATATTTTGCAGAAAAAACAAGAACCAAAAAACACTGTGATAATTTGGATGTACGAATGTATGCTTAGATGCAAGCACATTGGCTGGCTTGTAAACACTGCAAGCACGGGGCAGTTCAGGCCACATGTGGATCGTTTCCCGGACGAAATCCGTGTGCTGGTTTTTTTTAACGAGTGGAAGACAAAATTTTTGTGTTAAAATGTTATCGGAATACCGGATATTTAACATATACCGATCGCCATCGAATACTCGGGGGTCCATGTATATGTACATGTATATATATTATATATATATATATATATATAGATTATATAGATATATATATTATATATATATAGATAACTATATATATACATGCAATAAGATCACAGTAAACAGGTGATTTCAGAATATGCAAAACAACCATCTGAAAAAATAGAGAAATTCCAAAGCGCTTTCGTGACTACTCACATTACAAGGAACTTGATACATTCTTGATAATGTGGGAGTAGTCACCAAAAGTGCTTGGAAGTTCTCTATTTTTCAGAGTGGTTGTTTTGCATATATATTACATTTTTTTTATAATCACACTGAGCGATTCCCACCAAGGCGGTGGACCGAAAAAGAAAAACTTTCACCATCATTCACCCCATCACTGTCTTGCCAGAAGGGTGCTTTACACTACAGTTTTTAATTATTATTATTATAATCAAGGGGGAAGAGCTAAACCGGGAGGATTATACAGCGCCTGGGGGGGATGTGGAAGGCATCCAGGCTTAATTCGGGGAACTGGGAGCCAGAGTCATTAAAAAAATTCCCTAAATCAAGAGCCCCTCACCAACATACAGTTTTTAAACTGCAACATTAACACCCCTCCTTCAGAGTGCAGGCACTGTACTTCCCATCTCCAGGACTCAAGTCCGGCCTGCCGGTTTCCCTGAATCCCTTCATAAATGTTACTTTGCTCACACTCCAACAGCACGTCAGTATTAAAACCATTTGTCTCCATTCACTCCTACCAAAACACGTCTGCCTGCTGCTGGGAAGTCCAAGCCCCTCGCACACATAACCTCCTTTACCCTCCCTCCAACTTTCCTGGGCCGACCCTACCCGCCTTCCTTTACACTACAGATGATACACTAGTGAAGTCATGCTGTTTCGCTCCATTCTCTCTACATGTCCGAACCACTCAACAACCTTCCTAGCCTTGGACAACAGTTGTGGTATCCCGACTCGCCTATTCCAAACTACGAATTTCTGCATTATATTCACACCACACATTGCCTCAGATATGACATCTCAACTGCTCCAGCCTTCTCCTCGCGCAACATCATCACCATGCTTCACACCCATATAAGAGCGTTGGGTACTAAAACTATACTTCTACATTCCCTCTTTGCCTCCAAGGACAAAGTCTTTGTCGCCACAGTCTCCTAAAGTGCACCCACTCACTTTTTTCCCTCATCAATTCTATGATTCACATCTTCTTTCATAGACCATCCGCTGACACGTCCACTCCCAATATATGAATAGTTCACCTCCTCCATACTCTCTCCCTCCAATATGATATCCATCTTTCATCACCTATCTTTTTTGTTATCCTCATACCTTACCTTTCCTGTATTCACCTTCAATTTTCTTCTTTTGCACACCCTACCAAATTCATCACCAATCTCTGCAACTTCTCTCAGAATCTCCCAAGAGCACAGTGTCATCAGCAAAGAGCAGCTGTGACAACTCCCCCTTTGTGTGTGATCTTTATCTTTTAACTCCCAGCTCTTGCCATAGACCCTCGCATTTACTTCTTCTTACAACCCATCTATAATATATTAAACAAACCACGGTGACATTCACACATCCTTGTCTTAAGGCCTACTTTTAATGGGAAAAAATTTCCCTCTTTCCTACATACTCTTAACTTGTGCCTCACTATCCTCGTTAAAAACTCTTCCTGCTTCAGTAACCTACCTCCTACACCATACACTTGGCAACTTCTGCACATTGCCCCCCTATCCACCCTGTCATACGCCATTTTCCAAAATCCATATAAATGCCACAAAGGACCTCTTTAGCCTTATCTAAAAATACTGTTTCACTTATATGTTTCAATGTAAAACACCTGGTCCACCACACCCCCTACCTTTCATAAAGCCTCCTTGTTCATCTGCTATCCTTATTTCTCCGTTCTTACTCTTAATTCTTTCAATTATAACTTCTACCATACCACTGTATATATAAATACATATATACATTATATATATAAATATATATATATATATATTTATATATTATATATTATATATATATTTTATATATATTATATATATTTTATATAAATATATATATTATATATATATAGTTATATATCCTCCATGGGGAAGTGGACAGATTCTTCCTCCGTATGCCATGCGTGTTGTAAGAGGCGACTAAAATGCCGGGAGCAAGGGCTGTAACCTTCTCCTGTATATATTACTAAATTTAAAAGAGAACTTGTTTTTTTCTTTTGGGCCCACCCCACCTCAGTGGGATATGGCTGGATACGTTGAAAGAGAAGATATTTATATTATATATAAGGAGGGGCTTGGACTTCACAGGTATGCGTGAGCGTGTTTGATATGATGTGATGGAGACAAATGGTTTTCTCTAATATTGACGTGCTGTTGGAGTATGAGCAAAGTACATTTATGAAGGGATTCGGGAACCGGCAGCCCGGACTTGAGTCCTGGAGATGGAAGTACAGTGCCTGCACTCTGAGGAGGGTGTTAATGTTGCAGTTTAAAAACTGTAGTGTTTAAAGCACCCTTCTGGCCCAAAGACATTGATGGGTGAAGATGGATAGAAAGTTTTTCTGTTTAGGCCACCCTACCTGAGGGAATCGGCCAGTGTGTTAATAATAAAAATAACTGTGTATCTATATACATGTTTATTATAGATATATATATACTACTACCTATATATATATATATATATATATATATATATTATATTATATTATATATTGAATCTGGAGGATGGGAAGTACGTGCTGCACTCTGAAGGAAGGGGTGTTAATGTTGCGTTTAAACCCTTTCAGGGTCCAAGGCCCAAAAATCTGAAGTCACGCAACCAGTGTCGAGAAATTAAAAAAATTCTAGAAAAAAAAAAAAAAATTTCTTCAGGAATTAAGAAGCATAATTTTGTGAAGGTAATTAAAACAAAAAATAAGAATTGATCAAGTACTTACCGAGTACAGTGCCAAGAATTTTATGAAAATGATGTGGTGGTGGCAACATCGTACGAAATTCCACATAAGCGATATTAAAGTATTTTGTTGTTTTATTGTTTTTTCTTTTCTTTTTCCAATTTTTTTCTATTCCTACTACATTTGGGGCATGAGAGACCAATACTGTTATAATTTATATATATAAATCACTGTATTGAACCACAATAACCGCACTAAAGGTATTTTCATATTATTGTTTACCACTGTTGTTTATTACAATAAAGCATGCACAAATATTGTATAATACTAATGTGCTATCATATATTTACCACATTTACAATCCACTGGACATGTTTAGAACTCTGGAGCTTGTGGAACCCTTGTGAAAACAAGGCACCATGCACAGAGGCAACCATTACATTCCTCACACAAAAACCGAGTGTCTTTGGCGTCTTTGTTGCCGTCGTTTTGTTTGTGCAAGACAATGCCTCTCTTCTGAGCAATTTCTTTTGAGTGATAGGAAGCTGTTTATTATGAAATGATAACCTTCTCTCCTCAAACGCTTGGGTATATCCTAGGAATTCGAGGACCATGTTTGTATTGCAGGTGTTGTTACCTGGTACTTCATGATGGTTGTCTGACAAAAAGATAACAAAATTCACCATACGGTGGTCTGTTAACCAGTCTTTTATGTGGTACAATATTATATGCATTCAGCAACATTGAAAATCCATGAGATGGAAGAAAAGTCTTCATGTACCACTTGTAAACCTTTTCCCCTTTTTTCTCCCCCCACCTTTTTCTTCCCTCCTTTTTCCCCTTTCCTTTTCCCCCTTTTCCCTTTACCCCTTTTTTTCCACTTTTCCTTCTTTTAACTTTTTCTTTTCTTACTTTTCCTCTTTTTCCTTTTTTTTTTCCTTTTTCCCCTTTTTTTTTTTTTCCTTTCCTCTCCCCCTTTTTCACTTTTTTTTTCTCCTTTTTTACGAAAACAACAGTCAACCAAAACCATCTGCATGTCCACTTGTCAACCAAGTGCATTTTTTTGTGTATAATCAATCACGGACACTGGTTTTCGAAATTTACGTTCATTAGTCACCGATCAACTTTGCCACTGTCTTGCATTCATTACGGTGAATGGTTGTCAAACAATGTGACATCTCGTTTTGTATGGCCACCGTAATGCCATGGATGTCATTGGCAGTAAACACCTGCACGTCATCACCATGAAACCTGCGTTGAGCCTGGGCATATGTTTATGATTAGAACGCACAGTGCACACACATCTGTCTTGTTCACTTGCAGAAAATACTGAGTAATGGCTTGTGTACCAGTTATCGGTATTAATGTATGCCCCTTACCAAGATAAGGTGCCATCATGTTGCCACTACGGTCACCTGAGATACCCAATAAACATCTTGGTATCTTTCAATGTTTTATTAACCGTGTATACAACATATCAACACCAGGGCCACTGTCACAATCACAGTGTACACAGTTTTATACAAAGGCGTTTCTCTCTGCTCAGTAATCATACTGCTTTGAATGACAGCTACCTTTGAACAAAATCCAAAGGGGATTCGTCAATTACAAGATTCTTGAATGGAATAAAGTATATCCTGAACTTTTGTTTGAGATACATGAAACATTTCTAATCTTGTATAACTGTCACTTCTGTCAGGCCTGGTTTTGTCAGAGAAGTGCAAACATACGTAACAGTAAGATAAACCTGTTCATGGTATTATTTCACTGAAGACCGGGGTAGAAATTAGCCGATCTTGTGGACCAGTATGTTTTATATTATAGCTTAATAGAGTGAGGCATAAGCATTATTGTTGCACAAAGCAAATACATTCTGCAACAGTCGTCTCTTTCCACCTGTGTAGTCTTGACTGTGGTGGATAAGATAGTATTTGCATGGTGTACTGAAAATACTTATTACTTTCCCTGCATAATTTTCCATCAAAAGGCTGGTCAAGATAATTTCAAAGAATTCCAGGTTCATTGGCCGTGGTTCCAAGGGGGACAGGTAGGTAGAATTCCACTTTGCAGAGTCATCAAAGTGGTGAGGCTTGGGAACAAAAATTGGGATTCTTGCTGCCAATCCCACATACGGTTTTGGATGGATAGGGGACCAGCATAGGCTGGTTGTACGTGTGGTTGTTGGTTGTGGTGGCTGGTGGCTGACGCTCCTCTTTGTCCTGAACTGTTGAGTTCCAGCAGCGTGGGTCCCCGCGTGGCATGGTGAGTCACTCCATGGCGGTGCCACTACCACCACACCACTTCTAACACCATCCACTTGATGCTACTGCGTGGTCCATGTCCATGCCAGGTAGCCACATATCTTCACTATCACTACCTAAACGGGTGATAGGGCCACGGGATGTACTCCGGATGTACTCCGTCCCCTGGAACTGATAGGGTCACTACCCGAGGCGCATGCGGGCAGCGAACATACCGACTCTTCACTGGTGAATATATTCCCCACTATCACCTACTCGAATGATCGTCGAGCGCAATAAAATCACTAATCACGTCAGAAATCATCGTCATTACTGAAGTCAGAGGCCTGGGCCACGCGAAAATATCGTTTCTCTTACGTTAGGAGCTCCGACCATGAGTCACGAGTGCCACCCAGAGGTTGAAGGTCGAGGATCGTCGGGGTTTTCTGCACTCTTATCGATATCCTGGTATTTATTTTCGGTCACTAACTATCAAAGCCGTAGAAATCGTCTTTCATTTCCACTTCCATCAGTGTCAGAACTATCAGATAGGAGAGGAGTGTCCCATTTTCTGGGGAGTGAGAGTGACTTGCGATGAGGCATGGTGACAAGGGGGACTGAAGCCGGCGTTCCCACAATGCTATGCAGGCGCTAGATTTTTGTTTAGTGGCGCACACCCTCGGCGCAGACCCATTCTCTCACTGTAGGCCAGATGAGCCGCTTTCGCGCTAAATTTGAAAACGCTAGAATTTTGCATAGATCTACGGTTTGGACACTCACGTTAAAGCCGTTAGATCTACGGGACGGACCTGAAAGGGTTAAAAACTGTAGTGTTAAAGCACCTTCTGGCAAAGACAGTTGATGGAGTGGAATGGATGGTGAAAGTTTTTCTTTTTCGGGCCCACCCATGCCTTGGTGGGAAATCGGCCAGTATGATAATAATATATATATATATATATATATATATATATATACATTTATATATATTATTTATATATATATATATAGATATATATATATCTATATCTATATATTTATATATATATTATATATGATATAATATATTTACAGTGGACCCCCGGTATTCGATATTAATTGTTTCCGGAGAGTTCATTGAATACTGAACACATCGAAAAGCGAATCAATTTTCCCCTAGAAATAATGGAAATCAAATTAATCCGTGCAAGTGACACAAAATTATGATAAAAATTTTTTTACCACATGAAATATTAAGTTTAATTGTATAGGATAATTACAATAAATAACAAGAATTATAGAATCATAACAATAGAATAAATGATACTATAACCTTAAGAAGATCTGGTGATGGATTTTGGGATAGAGGAGGGGAGAGTGTGGATTGGTTGTTGATGTTTAGAAGGGGTATCCCTTCCATTAGGACTTGAGGTAAGCAAGGTCTTTTCCTGGGTTACTTCCCTTCTTCTTTTAATGGCCACTAGGACCAGCTGAGGGCCATGGGACATTGTCACGCAAACATATCTGTCCATAGAGGCTGTACCTCTGTTTCTTTATGACTTTCCTAAAGTGGTTCACAACATTGTCATTGAACAGGTTGCCTAACGGCTTGTAGTAGACTGTGTCAGGGTGAGTATCATTCTAAAAAAAGGTTTGAACTTCAAGTCACTTTGCACACATTTCCTTAATCTTTGAAGCAGAGTTCAGGTCCTCTGAGTCACTCCCTCCCAAGCCGTTACCTACAAGGTTTATACAATTGAGGATATTAAAGTGGTCCTTCCCAAAAACTCTTTTAGGAGTCAGTTGAGTTTTGGGGTCACTACAAATCCACTTTTGAAACATAGCTTTTGTGTTACAGTTTTTTTTGCAGTTGGGAAATGATCTGCTGGTCCATGGTGTGCAGGAGGAGGAGTGGTATTAGGAAGCGGAAAACTTGACCTTAATGAAGCTAATGTCCCCGGAAGTCACTCTGCCAAGTCTATAGGATGACCAGGGCTGCATTGTTCTAATAACAGAGGCCCTTCAAGGTCTAATTTCTTTTCAATTAGGTAATTTTTCACAGCGGGGGCAAATGATAGTGTGACCAGTCAATAGAAAAAGTACCTAGAGACTATGCCTTACTGTTTGCCCTCCACATCACACACAAATTACGCCTTGAGGACACTGTTTTCCTGAAACACGTTGGAGAATTTAGAGTGATACTCCAATAAAAGGCTTCACTTTGCAATCACTACTAGCACTGGCCACTGGCACACATTAACAGGACGTAAGACACTAATACCCGCACATAAAAGAGAGGAAGCTACGACGGTGACGGGTCGGTCCGACTTGCCATTGACAAAGTCACACTAACAGAGGTGGAGCAGGCGGCTATTTATAGGCAGGAAGGGGTGGTAGTAGTAGTGTAGTAGTGTAGTAGTAGTAGAAACAAGAATTGTATTAATACCCGGGATGAATTAAGACACATGCACAACCCCCCGGGGCACCCCCTCGTAGACGTTTCCCCAAACCCAGCCGCCATGGAGGCAAAAACGCCAAAAAAAAAAGCAACCAGCCGCATGGCCCTTTTCCGTGGAAATAGGAAGGAGGTGTAGTGGGGTAGCGGAAAAAAAAAGTGGGAAATAAGGAAAGCGACCCAGTAAATAAAAAGGAAGGGGAGACTGCAAGAGAGCTAGTACCCACAGGGGGAGCAAGCGCACAGAGGTGGGAAAAGGGGGAAGTGGTGAAATAAAAAAAGGGAAAGGAACAGAAACACGAGACAGGAGAGGAAAGAAAACCCAGAGGAGAAAAGGAGAGGGAAAAGGGGAAGAGGAGAAAAAAAAGAAAAAAAAAAAGTGGGATTCAGGTTAAGTCAGGGGTTCTAAAGTTTGGGCTTTTTACAATGTGGGGGAGAGGAAGTCATCACAGAGCAAACCCAGGGCTAAGGTTCATACAAGGAAAGTTTGTATTAGGAGGATTCAAGACGGCGCTGTTCGAGTTGGAAGTAGGGAAGACGTTTTAGCAGAAGCAGTCAATAGGTGGCTATGATTCTGACGTCCCCGAAAAGAGCATTTGTTAGTGTGGGAAACCCAAACACTTTTTTGTGCCCCCTAAGTCTGTCGAAAGTGATCAACCGTTTTCCAAAGTATTGAAGAGGACGGAGGAGAAAAAAAATAAGTAGCCCAGGAACATCTGAGAGGGAGGAGGGGAATAAACGGATTAGTGCAAAGAGTGTGTCTGGGGAAAGGTAAGCTTAATGAAAAGGGGGACGGAGAGAATTGTTGAGTTAGAAAGCCCAAAATGTAGGGAAGGCAGAGGATAAAAAGGTTCCCATGGTGAGAGTTTGGGGAGGAAAAAATTGCTTTAGCACGTGGGGGCAGAGTCATGAAATGGGAAGGGTAGAAGAGGGGAACAAATTTGAAGAGTGGAAATTTCTGCGGGAAGGAAAACTGAGGATAAAGGGGCAGAGGGCCGAGAAAGGGGGAGATAAAAAACCTTTTTTGACATTTTTTGCCCTCCACGTGTAAAGCAATTTCTTTCTCCCAAACTTTACTCAGGGAACTTTCTATCCTCTGCCTTCCCACATTTTCCCGGTTTTTTAATCCAAAATTTCTCCGTCCCTTAGATATTAAACTTACCTTCCGCCAGCTAACATCTGGCACTAAAACTGTTCATACCCTTTCCCCCCTTCAAGTTCCTGGTGTCTACTCTATTTCTTGTCCTCCGTCCCCTTCAATACTTGGAAGAAAAATGGTCGATCTCTTTTGACAGACTTAGGGAGCACAAAAATGTGTTAGGCTTGCCGACATAACAATGTTTTTTGTCACGTCAGGATCATGCCTCTTTGACTGGTCTTTGTAAAATGTCTTCCCTACTTTAACTGAACATCGCCCTCTAGTTGAATCCTCCTAATAAAAACTTTTCCTTTTATGAACCTTAGCCCTGGTTGTCTTGTAAGGGCTTCCTCTCCCCCCTACATTGTTAAAAAGCTCCAAATTTGAACACCCGGGCTTAAATGAATCCTCACTTTTTTTTTTTCTTTTTTTTTCTTCCCCTTTCCTCTCTCCCTTTTTTCCCCTGGGTTGTCTTTCTCTTCCTGTTCGTGTTTCTGTTTTTCTTCTTTTTTTTATTTACCATTCCCTTTCACGCCCTCTGGCGTTGCTCTCCCTCTGTGGGTTTTCTCCCTTTTTCCCCCCCTTTTTATTTGCTGGCTCGTCTTCCTTATTTCCCACTTCCCCGTACCACTATACTACCCATTTTCTTCTATTAAAAAACTGTTGAAAATTTGGGGGAAAATGTCGGGGTCTGGTTGTCTTTGTTGTGGACGTTTTCCATCCCGGGTGGTGGGTGGGAAAGTCTACGGGGTGGGGGGCCGGGCGTTGTGATGTGTCTTTTAAATTTTTCCTGTGGTATTATAACAAAATTTTTGTTTTCTACTTTCTACCACCTCTTCCTGCCTATATATAGCCGTCCTGCTCCACCTCTGTTAGTGTGACTTTGTCAATGGTCCAAGTCGGACCGAAACGTCGTCGTAAGCTTCTCTCTTTTATGTGCGGGTTATTTGTGTATTGTTCCAGTCACGGTATTGTGCCTTTTTGTTATTTAGTTATTTATTAACAGAGTAAGCCTGTCTTTCATAGACTTATGTCCTGGATGTCCTGGGAGTGCCTTTTCCTCCTGAGAAATGTAGGTCCGGCTTGGCATTTTTTTCCAAAACAGGCCTGTTTCATCGCAGTTAAACACTTGTTCAGGTTTAAATTCTTCACTATGTAATCCTTGAATTCCTTCACATATTTTTCAGCTGTTTTTTGGTCCGAACTGGCAGCCTCACCATGCCTAATTGCACTATGTATGCCACTACGATTCTTAAATCTTTCAAACCAACCTTTGCTGGCCTTAAATTCACTCACAACAGCACTAGTTGCAGGCAATTTCTTTACCAAATCATCATGCCACTGCCTAGCCTTTTCACAAATAATCGCCTGAGAGATGCTATCTCCTGCTATGTGTTTTTCATTTATCCACACCAATAACTGTCTCTCAACATTTTCTAACACTTGCGGTCGCTGTTTCATAATCACAGTTGCACCTTTTGCAAGAACAGCTTCCTTGATTGCCATTTTCCTGGTCACTATAGTAGAGATCGTTGATTGGGGTTTACTATACAACCTGGCCAGCTCCGACACACGCACTCTACTTTCGTACTTTGTAATTATCTCTTTCTTCATTTCAATAGTCATAAGCACCTTTTTTCTCAAAGGGTTGGCACTAGAAGCTTTCTTGGGGCCAATGGTGACTTATTTTGCAGAAACAAGCACCAAAAACAGTGATAATATGGAATGCACCGAATGTATTCTAAGATGCGCGCACACTGCCTGGCTTGCAAACACTGGCACACATGGGGCAGTTCAGGCCACATGTGGACATGTCTTGTACGAATCGCATTGAATACTGGGTTTTCGATCGGATACCGAGGCGAAGTTTTTGCATTAAAATGCATCGAATACCGGATTTATCGTACCTGGAGTTTACCTGGAGAGAGTTCCAGGGGTCAACGCCCCTGTGGCCTGGTCTGTGACCAGGCCTCCTGGTTGATCAGAGCCTGATCAACCAGGCTGTTACTGCTGGCTGCATGCAAACCAACATACGAGCCACAGCCTGGCTGGTCAGGAACCGACTTTAGATGCTTGTCAAGTGCCAGCTTGAAGACTGCCAGGGGTCTGTTGGTAATCCCTCTTATGTATGCTGGGAGGCAGTTGAACAGTCTCGGGCCCCTGACACTTATTGTATGGTCTCTTAACGTGCTAGTGACACCTCTACTTTTTTTGGGGGGGTGTTGCAAACTCCCCAAATCTTTTTGCTTTCGTAGTGAGTGATTTTCTGGCAAGT
>NC_069429.1:38242846-38253057 GCF_026875155.1 Cherax quadricarinatus | reverse complement strand
GGGTTTCGTCTTCAGCTCCATTTCCCTTTCATTTTGTTCGTAAGTGTAAAAGGGGAGAGTCAAAATTCACCCAGAGATTGGAGGGGGAGGAGAGCCTTCCTTCCCGCGGGGATGTGAACAAAGCTACTTTGCCGGCTTCCCCAATGCCATCTGGTTCCAGATTTTTTCTATTGTGTGAAAATGACCACCCAGACCCATTCTCTCAGATTTGGGCCTCCCACCTTCTCATGCAAATTGCACCACTAAAATTTTTGAAGAAATTATAGGGTTTTGGCCCCTGAACGAAAGCCGTAGATCTCGGGGGGGCCCCTGAAAGGGTTAATGAAGATCTGGTGATGATTGATGGGATGGGGGGGAGGGGGAAAATGTAGAAGTTGTTACTGTTAGAAAGGGAACCCCCTTCCATTAGGCTTGAGGTAGAAAGCCTTTTCCGGGGTTACTTCCCATCTTCTTTAAGCCACTAGGACCAGCTTGGAGTCACTGGACCTTGTTGCACAACAAATCTGCCCTATAGGTCGTACCTCCCATTCCTTTAAGATTTGTCTAAAATGGGACAAAACATTGTCTTGTAATAGCCAAGCACAGCTTGCAATAGCTGGGTTAGGGTGTTTTTCATCCAAAAAAGGTTTGCAATTAACCCAATTTTGCAAAATTTTCCCTTAAATTTTTTGGGAAGTAGGCAAATGGTTTTCCCAAAATTGGCAGAGGCTTTCGGGGTTCCCCCAAACCCCTTAAAAATCTTATTAATTTCCATACTAATTTCAGTTTTTTTACAAACTGGGTTGACGCTAAAGTTTTTCTTGGGCCATGGTGACTTTTTTTGCAGAAACAAGAACCAAAAACACTGTGATAATAGGGAAAAGTCCCGAATGTATGTTTAGTGCAAGCACTTTGGGCGGGCTTGTAAAACGGGCAAGCACGGGCGTTCGGGCCCACATGTGGATAGTCCGAAACGAATCACGTGTGGCGGTTTTTTTTAACGAGTGGAAACAAAATTTTTGTGTTAAAATGTATCGAATCCCGGATTTAACGTATACCGATGCATCGAATCTGGGGGGCCCATGAATATGTACATATATATATATAATATATTTTTTATATTTTATAATATTATATATATATATATATATATATATATATTTTAAAATTATTATATATTATATAAACATATATCATGCAAAAAGATCACATAAACAGGTGGATTTAAATATGCAAAAAAAACCACTCTGAAAAAATGAGAAATTCCAAGCGTTTATGACTACTCACTTATAAAGGGAAAACTTGTACTTCCTTGTAATGTGAGTAGTCCAAAAGCGCTTGGTTTTCTCTTTTTTTCAGAGTGGTTGTTTTGCAATATTATTTTTTTTATAATCACAGGCCCGATTCCCACAAGGCGGGGGGCCCGAAAAAGAAAAACTTTCCCCTTCATTACCCCCATCACTGTTTTGCCAGAAGGGTGTTTACACAAAGTTTTTAAATGCAACTTAAAAAAACCCCCCCTTCGAGGCAGGCACTGTACTTCCCTCCCAGGACTCAATCCGGCCCGCCCCGGGTTTTCCCCGAATCCCCTCAAAATGTTACTTTGCCAACCCCCCAACGCACGTCAAGTTTAAAAACCCTTTGTCTCTATTACTCCTATCAAACAGCTCTGCATGCCTTGGAAGGCAAGCCCCCCACACCAAAAAACCTTTTTAAAAACCCCCCCCCCAAAATTTTTTTTTTTTTATAAACAAATTTTTTTTTTTTTTTATTTTTTTTTTTTGGGAAAAATTTTTTTTAAATTTTTTTTTTTTAAATGTTTTTGTTAATTTTTAAAAATTTTTTAAATTTTTAAACTTTATTTTTTTTTTTTTTTTTTAATTTTTTTTTTTTTTTGGTTTTTATTTTTTTTTTTTAAAAAGGGGTTTTTTTAAAATTTTTTAAATTTTTTTTTTTTTTTTTTTTTTTTTTTATTTTTAAATTAAGTACCCCCCCTTCAAAACTTCCCCCCACCCCCCCTCCAATTGTATCCCTTTTTATCATTCTTTTTGTTATCTCTAATTCCCCTTTCCCCCCTTTTTTTCCTTTTGACCCCTCCCCCAAATTTCACCACTTTTGCAATTTTTCCAAATCCCCAAATGGGCCCCCCCCCCTTTTTTCAGCAAAACACCCCGTACAACCCCCCCAAAGGGGGGTACTTTATCTTTTAACCCCCTCCCCCCAACCTTTCCTAGCCGACCCCTACCCCCCTTCCTTCCACTACAGACTGATACACTATTGAAGTATTCTGTTTCGTCCTTTCTCTCTCATGTCCAAACCCACCTCAACAACCCTTCCTACCCCTCGGACAAAGTTTTGAAACCGCCCTCCTCCTAACCCCAAAAATACAAATTTTCTGCATTAATTCACCCCAACATTCCCCCTCAGAATGACATCCCCACTGCCTCATTTCTCCTCACTGCAACTTTATCACCCAGCTTCACACCCTTTATAAGAGCTTTGGTAAAACTATACTCTCAAAATTTCCCCCTCTTTCCCTCCAAGGACAAAGTTTTTTGTCTCCCCCAGACTCCAAGTGCCCCACTCACCTTTTTCCCTTCAAATTTATGATTCCCCTCATCTTTCATGGGGACCCACCCGCTGACACGTCACCCCCCAAATTCTGAATACGTTCCCCTCCTCTCTCCCCCTCCAATTGTATCCAATTTTTCATCCCCTAAATTTTTTTGTTACCCTCAAAAACCTTACTCTTTCCTGTACACCTTTAAATTTTTTCTTTTTTTTGCACACCCTCCAAATTCATCCCCACTTCTGCAATTCTTTCAAATCCCCCAAAATGGCCAGTGTCATCACAAAGAGCAGCTGTGACAATCCCATTTTTGTGTGTGTTTCTTTATTTTTTAACTCCACGCCTCTTCCCAAGACCCTCGTTTTATTTCTCTTACAACCCCATTATAAATATATTAAAACAACCACGGTGACATCAACATCCTTGTTAAGGCCTCTTTCTGGGGGAAAAATTTCCCCCCTTTCTTAATACTCTAAATTGAGCCCCACTTCCTGTAAAAACTCTTCACTGCTTTCAGTAAAACCCACCTCCTAACCATACCTTCCAACATCTGCCCCATTGCCCCCCTATCCCCCCCTTCTAGCCTTTTCCCCCAAACCCAAAAACCACAAGCCTCTTTGCTTATTAAATACTGTTCATTTTATGTTTCATGTAAACACCTGGTCCACCACCCCCTCCCTTTCCCAAAGCCTCCTTGTTCATCTGCTACCTATTCTCCGTCTTACTCTTAATTCTTTCAATTATAAATCTACCCTACACTTTATTATTATATTATTTTCATATATACATTATATTTTATTATATTTATATATATATATATATATATATATTTTATTATATATATATAATATAAAACATATATTACATTATATATATATATATATATATATATATATTAATAATATATATATATTATATATATTATATATATATATTATATTATATATATTAGTTATATATCCTCCAGGGGGGAAGTGGAACAGAATTCTTCCTCCGTAAGCCATGCGTGTTGTAAGAGGCGACCTAAAATGCCGGGGAAAGGGGCTAGTAACCCCTTCTCCTGTATATATTACTAAATTTAAAAAGAAAAACTTGTTTTTTCTTTTGGGCCACCCCACCTCAGTGGGATACGGCTGGTACGTTGAAAAAAGAAGATATTTAATATATATATGCGAGGGGCTTGGACTTCCACCAGGCATGCGTGAGCATGTTTGATAGGAGTGAATGGAGACAAATGGTTTTTAATACTTGACGTGCTGTTGGAGTTTTGAGAAAAGTAACATTTATGAAGGGATTTCAGGGAAACCGGCAGGCCGGACTTGAGTCCTGGAGATGGGAAGTACAGTGCCTGCACTCTGAAGGAGGGGTGTTAATGTTGCAGTTTAAAAAACTGTAGTGTAAAACACCCTTCTGGCAAGACAGTGATGGAGTGAATGATGGTGAAAGTTTTTCTTTTTCAGGCCACCCTGCCTTGGTGGGAATCGGCCAGGGGGTGATAATAATATATAATATATAACATATATATATATATATAAATAATATTATATATATAAAATTTTTATATATATTATTATATTATATATATATATATATATATATATATATATATATATATATATATATATATATATATATATACAGTGGACCCCCGGTATTCGATATTAATTGTTCCTGAGAGCTCATTGAATACTGAAAACATCGAAAAGCGAATCAAAGGAGGAGACCAAACAGAGTTGGGAAAAACTATAGGCCAATATCCAACTTACACCCTCTCTCAAAAAATCTTCGGAAAATTAATTCATAAACGAATTACTCCTACCTTATCTCCCAAAACATACTCAACCCCTGCCAATTTGGATTCAGGCCAAATTAAAAATACTAATGATGCTATTATACACATGCTAGAACATATAATACACTGCAATAGAGAAAAAAGAAGTCCCCACTGGGGAATCTTCATTGACTTACGTAAAGCTTTTGATACAGTTAACCATGACTTGCTCCACGTAAAATTTTGTCACACTATGGTATAAGAGGGCACCCCCTCAACTACCTAAAGTCATACCTCAGCAACAGAAGCCAATATGTGTATGCAAATGGGGCAAACTCTTCTGCACAACCAATTACAGTTGGTGTCCCACGGGGGGAAGTGTCCTTGGCCCTCTTCTCTTTCTCCTATACATAAATGACCTACCAAATGCTTCGCAATTACCAAACCCACCTATTTGCAGATGACACTACATACGTCTTCTCCCACCCGAGCCCAGTCACCTTAGCCAATACTGTAAATACCGAAATTTCAGAAAATATCTACCTGGATGAGGACTAACAAACTTACACTAAACATTGACAAAACCTACTTCATTCAGTTTGGTAACAGAGCTACAGATGTCCCTCTTAACATAATGATAAATGGATCACCTATCACAAAGCTAACAGAGGGAAAATTCTTAGGAATCCACCTTGATAATTTGACTCAAATTTCATACACATATACAACAAATTTAAGAAAATTTCCAAGGACTGTAGGCATACTATCGAAGGGTACGGTACTTGCTCCACAGTCAGCCCTCCTGGCCCTATATCACTCTCTTATTTACCCTATCTCACCTATGGAATTTGTGCATGGGGCTCAACAACAAGTAACCATCTCAGACCACTAATTACCCAAAAAAAAGGCTTTCAGTTAGAATGATAACAAATTCTCACTATAGGCAGCACACTCCACCAATATTCAATACACTAAACCTACTCACCATACAAAACATTCATACTTATTACTGCACCTATTACATACATAGAACACTTAACTCTGATATTAACCCTCCCCTAAACATCTCCTTGCCAACCTCAACAGAAACACATGACCATAACACAAGGCACAGATCACTCTTTGATGTTCCTCGTGTCCATCTCACACTATGCAAAAACTCAATGCACATAAAAGGCCCTAAAATCTGGAACTCATTACCTGTAAATAAAAAAGAAACACTACCTGTTTATAAATTCAAGTCTCTTCTCAAAAGATCACTTACTCACCCAAAACCAAATAAATACTGAAAAAACTGAACCTTTTATAAATTGTATTTCTTAAATTTTTTCTCACAATTATATCACATAAATGTTAACCTAAAACCCAATCTAACTTTATTATTTTTTAAATACATACCTAACAGAATACTCCATTCTACTGAATGTACAACAATGCATACAACAATATGACCTGTCTTTGTAATACTCACTTGTGCTTTATAGAAATCTGTTTACATTTTAAATTTTTTATCATGATGTCATCATTGCTTAGTTCATCTTAAGTTAATTTTAAGCCAGCCCGTAATGCTATGCATAGTATAAGTGGCTTTGGCATGCTGCTCTTATCTGTATTTTTTGTACCTCTGTATGTGTGCTCAAATTTTTAAATAAATAAATAAATAAATTTTCCCCATAAGAAATAATGGAAATCAAATTAATCCGTGCAAGACACCCAAAATTATGAAAAATATTTTTTTACCACATGAAATATTAGGTTTAATGTAATAGAATAATTACAATAACAACAATAATTATAGAATAATAACAATAGAATAATTGATACTTACCTTTAATGAAGATCTGGTGATGATTGATGGGATAGGAGGAGGGGAGAGTGTGGATGGTGTTGGTGTTTAGAAGGGGTATCCCTTTCCATTAGGACTTGAGGAAGCAAGTCCTTTTCCAGGGTTACTTCCCTTCTTCTTTTAATGCCACTAGGACCAGCTTGAGGGCCACTGGACATCTGTTCACACAAATATTGTCCATTTGAGGCCTGTACCTCTCGTTCCTTTTGACTTTCCTAAAGTGGTTCACAAACATTGTCATTGTACAGGTTGCCAACACGGCTTGTAGTAGCTGTGTCAGGGTGAGTATCATCTAAAAAGGTTTGAACTTCAAGTACCCTTTTCACACATTTCCTAATCTTTGAAGCAGAGTTACAAGGTCCTCTTAGTCCCCTCCCTCCCAAGCCGTACCTACAAGGTTTATACAATTTTAGGATATTAAAGTTTGGGCCTTCCAAAACTCTTTTAGAGTCAGTTGAGTTTCTGTGGCCACTACAAATCACTTTTGAACATAGCTTTTGTGTATAGTTTCTTGCAGTTGGAAATTTAATCTGCTGGTCCATGGGCTGCAGGAGAGGAGTGGTATTTTTGGAAGCAAAAACTTGACCTTAATGAAGCTAATGTTCCCAGAAAGTCACTCTGCCAAGTCTATAGGATGACCAGGGGCATTGTCTAATACCAGGAGGCCCTTAAGGTCTAATTTCTTTTCAATTAGGTAATTTTTCACAGCGGGGGCAAATGCATAGTGTGACCAGTCATAGAAAAAGTCCCTAGTGACTAATGCCTTACTGTTTGCCCTCCACATCACACACAAATTAGCCTTGAGGACACTGTTTTTCCTGAACACTCTGGGAATTTCAGAGTGATACTCCAATAAAGGCTTCACTTTGCAATCACTACTAGCACTAGCACTGGCACACATTAACAGAGTAATACACAAATAACCCGCACATAAAAGAGAGAAGCTTACGACGACGTTTCGGTCCGACTTGGACCATTGACAAAGTCACACTAACAGAGGTGGAGCAGGACGGCTATATATAGGCAGGAAGAGGTGGTGGTAGTAGTAGTAGTAGTAGTAGTAGTAGTAGTAGTACAAGAATTGTATATAATACCAACAGGATGAAATTAAGACACATGCACAACGCCCGGGCATCCCCATCGTAGACGTTTCGCCAACCAGCCAGCCACTGGATGGCGAAACGTCCACAACAAAGACAACCAGACAAACCCCACATGTGTCCAATTTCAACAGTAGTTGTAATAGAAGAAGAAGAGGGTAGTAGTAGTGGTAGCGGGAAAGAAGTGGGAAATAAGGAAGACGAGCCAGTCAATACAAAGGAAGGGGGGCACTGCAAGAGAGCTAGATACCCCCAGAGGGAGAGCAAGCGCACAGAGGTGCGTGAAAGGGGAAGTGGTGAAATAAAATAAATGTCGAAGGAACAGAAACACGAGACAGGAGAGAGAAAGGACAACCCAGAGGAGAAAAGGAGAGAGGAAAGGGGAAGAGGGAAGAAGAAAAAAAAGAAAAGTGAGGATTCAGGTTAAGTCACGGGGGGTTTTTGAAGTTTGGAGCATTTTACAATGAAATTCCCGAAAAATTTTGGGGAAAACCCCAAACCCCAAAAAACCCCTTTTTTTTTTTTAAAAAACCCCGGGGGGTTTTTTGGGGCCCTTTTGGAAATAACCCTTTTTTTTTTCCCCCCCTTACCCCCCCCCCCAAAATTTTATGGGGGGTTTTTGGGGCCCCCCCAAATTTTTAATTTAATAATTTTCCCCCCCAAAAAAAAAGGGGAAAACACCCAAAAAAAAAAAAAAAAAAAAAAGGGGTTTTTCCCCGGGGAAAAAAAACCCAAAAAAAAAAGGGGGGGGGGAAAAAAAGGGGGGGGGGGAAAAAAGGGGGGGGTTTGGGGTTTGGGGGGTTTTTTTTAAAAAGGGGAAAAAAGGGAAAACCCCCCTTTTAAAAAAAGGGAAAAAAAATCCCCCCCCGGGCCCCCGGGGCCCCCCCCCCCGGGGGGTTTTTAAAAAAAAAAAAAACCCCGGAAAAAATTTTTTTCCCAAAAAGGGGGTTTTAAAAAAAGGGGGGTTTTTAAAGGGAAGGGGGGGGGGGGAAAAAAAACCCCCAAAAAAAAAAAAGGGGGGGGTTGAAAGGGGGGGGGAAAAAAAAGGGGCAAGGAACAAAAAGGGGGAAGGAAAGGGGGGGGGGAAAAAAAAAAAAAAAAAAGGGAAAAAGGAAAAAGGAAAAAAAAAAGGGAAAAAAGGGGGGAAAAAGGGGGGGGGGGGGAAAAAAAAAAAAAAGGGGGGGTTTTGGGAAAAGGGGGGGAAAAGGGGAAAAAATTTTTTTTTTGGGGGGGTTTTTTTTAAAAAAACCCCAAAAAAGGGGAAAAATTTTTTTAAAAAAAAAAAATTTTTTTTTTTTTTTTTTTTTCCCCCGGGGTTGAAAAAGGGGGAAACTTTTTTTTCCCCCGGGGGGTTTTTTTTTTAAAAAAAGGGGGGGGGGGAAAAAAGGGCCCGGGGGGAAAAGGGGGAAAATTTTCCCTTATTGGGGGGGAAAGGGAAAAAAAAGGGGGAAAAAAAGAAAAAAAAAAGGGGAAATTGGGGGGGGGGGGGGCCCAAAAGGGGGGAAAATGGGAAAAAAAAAAACCAAAAAAAGGGGGGGAAATAAAAGGGGAAAAAAGGGGGGAAAAGAAATTAAATTTTCCGGGGGGGGGGGGGGGCCAAAAAAAGGGGGGGGAAGGGGGGGAAAAAAAAGGGGGAAAAAAATTTTTGGGGGGCCCCAAAAAAGGGAAAAAAAGGGGGGGGGGGTTTTTTTAAAAATTTCGGGGGGGCCCCCCCTTTTTTTTAAAAAAATTTCCCCCTTTTTTCCCCTTCCCCCCCAAATTTTTTTTTTTTCCCCCCAAAATTTTTTTTCCCCCCTTTTTTTTTTCCCCCCCAAACCCCCCCCCCCCAAATTTTTTTCCAAACCCCCCCCCCCCTTTTTTTTTTATTTTTTTTTTTCCCCCCCCTTTTTTAAAATTTGGGTAAAATTTTTAAACCTTTTCCCCCGGGGGGTTTTTTTTTCTTGCCCCCCTTTTCCTTTTTGGGGGGTTTTTTTCCCCCTTTTTTTGGGGGGGGAAAAAAATTTTTTTTTAAAAAAAAAATTTTTCCCCCAAAAAAAAAAATTTTTTTTTTTAAAAACCCTTCCCCTTTTCCCCTTTTTTTTTTTTAAAAAAAATTTTAAAAAAAAAAAATTTTTTTCCCCCCCTTTTTTTTTTTTTTTTTTTTTTCCCCCCCCCCTTTTTTTTTTTTCCCTTCCCTTTTTTTTTTTTTTTTTTTTTTTTTTCCCCCCCCCCCCTTTTTTTTTTTGGGGGGTTTTTTCCCCTTTGGGGGCCCCCTTTCCCCCTTTTTTTTTTTTTTTTCCCTTTTTTTTTTTCCCCCCCCCCCCTTTTTCAAAAATTTTTTTTTTTAAAAAATTTTTTTTAAAATTTTTCCTTTTTTTTTTTTTTTCCCCCCTTTTTTCCCTTTTTTTTAAAACCCTTTTTTGGGGGGGGGGGTTTTTTTTTTTTTTTTTTTTTTTTTTGGGGAAATTTTAAACCCCCCCCTTTTTTTTTTTTTTTTGGTTTTTTTAAACCCCCCCAAAAAACCCCCTTTAACCCCTTTTTTTTTTTTTTTTTGGGCCTTTGAAGGGCCCCAAAAATTTTTAAAATTTCCCTTTTTTGGGTTTTTTGTTTTTCCGGGGGTTTTTTTTTTTTAAATTTGGGAAATTTTTAAAAAACCCCCCCCTTTTTTTTCCCGGGTTTTTTTTTTTTTTTTGGGGGGTTTTCCTTTTTTTTTTTTAAAAAAAATTTTTTTTCCAGTTTTTTTTTTTTTTCCCCTTTTAAAATTTTTGCCCCAAATTTTTTTTTTTAAAATTTGAAAATTCCCCCCAAAAATTTTCCCCAAAAATTTTTTAAAATTTTCCCCCCCCAAATTTTAAAATTTCCCAAAAAAAAATTTTTTTTTTTTTAAATTTTTTCCACCCAAAAATTTTTTAAAAACCCCCCTTTCTTTTTTTTTTTTTTTTCCAAAAAACGGGGTTTTTTTTTTTC
>NC_069429.1:38195346-38237846 GCF_026875155.1 Cherax quadricarinatus | reverse complement strand
TAGGGCACACTTAAAAACATAGATGCATTTCTCAATTTCAGCCCAAAATTTTTGTTCACGCTTAAAAGAGTAAGCTGAGCTCATGGTAGTTCTCAGATTTTGGGCTCTGGTTAAAAGTCATAAAAACTACAAAAAAAAACCTCCAAAAAATTAACTGCCTTTAATTTTTTTGATAGAATTCCCAATTTTCAAATGCCCAAAAAATTTTTAATTGTAATAAAATAGTTAAAAATTTTACAAAAAGAACTTTTGTTGTTTTCTTGAAGTAAATGAAGATATTGTGTCTGGCAAGGGCACAAACCTTGGAGTCTTCCACAAAATATTTTTGCCCAAAATTTAGTTGTTGTTCAAGACACAAATGGTGCTTCTTGAAATGAATGATATAGGTTGGCAAGGGGCACCCAAATTTGGTTTGTCTTCCACAAAATACTTCTGCAAATTTTCGTTGTTGTTTAAGAAAACTTTTTCAGGGGGGCTTTTTGAAGTACTGAAGATAATAGTGTTGGGGAAGACACAAAAACCCGGGTAGTCTTCCACAAAATACTTCCCGGGAATTTGGGAAATTGGGGGCCGTTTAGACAATATTCCACAAATTTCCAACAAAAACTTTCTAACTAAAAATGATTTTTCTCTCTATTGTCACAAAGTTTTTATAAAAAATTGTCACTTAAAAAGTTTATTGTAAAGATCCCTTTAAGATACATCATAAGTTTTATATAATAAATATGTTAACTAAAAAACTGAGTTAAAAAAACATGACTTAAACCCCTTTAGGGTTTCCCCCCCCGTTCTAGACGGTTACGCAAAAGGGGTTTTTGAAAGTACTTGTAAGATTAAAATTTAAACGCCTTTAAAATCTTGCGGGAAAAAAGGGTGGTAGGGTGATGTGAGAGAAGGGTCTGTGTGGTGGGGGGTGGCCCCAAATAGAAAAAAAAAACTGGGACCCCCTGGCACATTGGGCAAACGCCCTTTTAGTTCACTTTTTCCCATGCTCCCCCGGTAAAAAGCTCCCCACTCCATGGCAAAATTTGGGGCCCCTTTGTTCCCCCGTGACAGTTCTAAAAACAGATGGAAATGCCCCGTGCCCGATGGTTTTTAGGTTTTGGTGAGGTTTTTACTGAACTAATGAATTTTAAAATCGGCAACAGTTGGGAAAATGCAGCGACCCCCCCAGCTTTCCCCTCTGGGGCTGGGTCGTCTTGTTCACGCTCGTTGGGACCCGAAACAAAGAGGGGGGCTCCTTTTTTTTCCCCAAATTTACAAAACTCAGATGTGAGCATTTGTGATGTTTGTGATAGGATTTGAAAAATACAAGCTCTTCAAACTTAGTTCCAGTAGTGTAATGAAAGGGAAATTTTCCCCCGGAAGCATAGTATATTTCGAAGACATATGCACTCTGGAGTGTTTCACCTTTTCTATTTCCAAGGGGAAGGGGGAGTACATTCGGAAAACATCCCGTGGCTGTTCAACCCGGGAAAATGGGCCGTGAAAATGGGGTTTATATGTTTTCAAATTTTATGGAAAATGTGCATGGGGGGTTGGGGGCCCGGGCCCTGAGGCACCGCGGGGGCCCCTGCCGGGCCCCCCAAGCCACTTTCCTCAAACTGATCTACAACCCAAAAGGCCCCCCCCATCCCCCCCCCACCCTTTAAACCCCAAAACCCCCACAACCAAAAACCCCCTTTCATTTCCAATTTCCCCAGCAGCCGGGACCTGGGATTTGGGGGAAACTATTAATTTTTGTTTTCCCAAAACCCCCCCAGTTTGATTACAGCCAAAGTGGAATAAAGCCATGTTTTTAAAGGGAAAAAAAAATGCCGTGAATGGAATGCTTCGGTTATTCTTTTGGGGAACCCGTGGAAAGTTTTGTTTATGGAAGGCAAAACCAAAATTTTTAAAAAGGAAAACCCTGGCAAACACAATTTTTTTTCCCAAAAATTTATGTTAAACCCGTGGAAAGGAGAAAAAATTTGGCTGAGATGTATCTTTTCTTTTCTGCAATAATGCTTTTTGCCATGTTTTACAAGCAAAAGTGTGAAACATATGGGTCTACCCACCCCTGATTGCAAAACCCCCGGTTTCATTTATATATTGGGTGGAATTCCCATTTGTTTCTAAATGTTTCGTATGCTTCACTTCTCAGACAAAAAAAAGGCCTGACAGAAACGACAGGTTATTTAAGATTTGGGGGGAGTGTTTTTTTTGGATCTGAAAGAGAAAAATTTAATTTTTTAAATTTTTCCCCTTTAGGAAGCTTGTAATTGATGAGTCTTTGATCTGTTCAAAAAAAGTTCTCTTTTTGGGTGTTTAAAAACCAAAAACAAAAGGAAATGTTTTGGTTTTAAAGTTGTTTGTGCTTTTTGATTGTTACGTGGTCTAGTTTTGGGTATTATTTTTGTACACTGGAAGTTTTACATTGCAAAATTCCAGGGGTTACTGGGCATCCTGGGGATTTTGGGTTTGAAAAAAATGATAGAAAAACCCTACCTTTGTTAAGCGGATACATTTATACAGTAAATGGTACACAAGCCCCAACCTCGTGATTTTTTGCGAGTTTTAAAAATGACAGGTTTTGTGTGGCACAGTGATGCAAAAAAAAACATATGCCCCGGTTTTACGTGGGATCGTTAAGGGGATTGCAGGCATTTGCTTTCCCCAAAGATATAATGGCCCTTTCGGGGGCATGGAAAAAACGAGATGCCACAAGGGTTTCATCTTAACCCCCAAGAGGGTGGCGACACTGGCAGGCCAAACATTAAAAGGAAAACAATGAAACTCATTCTAAAACCTGCAAAATGTGGGACTACATCCTCAAAATTTCATTCAATTTGGCAAATGGTTTTAAAATGCAGATTGGGTTTGTTGATTGTGCTCGCAAGAGTTTTTTAAATGGGACATAAAAAATCTTTTTCCATTTTTGGAAATTTCCATGCTGAAAGGGTTATAATTGGTTAAGAGGAGGACCCGAAAAAAAACCACCATTTGGTGAAAAATTTGTTTGTCTGTCATCAGAAAAGTATTAAAGGGACCCAAAGGAAAAACCTAAAGGCCCAAAAGGGCCCCCCAAACCCAAATTGTCCCAAATTCCTTCTCTTGGAAGCTGGTGATCACTTCCTGGGGAAAAAAGCCTGCTTTCTGCCCCTTTTAAAAAAAAATGGCTCAGAAGAGGTGTTTTAAAATTTTGCAATAAAAAAAAACGCCCCTACAACGCAGAGGGGCAAATCCCTTTTATATGGAGGGGGGAAAAACACCCTGTGCATGACACCATGTTTCAAAGGGTTCGACAGGCTGCAGAAAATTCTTTGAAACAATTTTCCCCGGAATGTTTATGTGTATTTTTAAAAAATAAAAAAAATAGTAAAAAAAACAAAATTTCATATCATTTGTTTGGGGTAAATTTTTCTGTAAAAAAAAACAATGGGCAAAAGTGTTTATGCCAATTTTTTGTGTAGTATTGAAAAAAAAATAATTACAAATATTGATTTATTTGGGCTCCAGGCCATTAAAAATTACTTGCAAAAAAAGAAAAAAATTTAAAAAAAAAAAAGAAAATAGACATAAAACACTATTTTAAAAGAATACCGGGTTTAGGCCAAAAGGGGGTTTTTTACCCACATGATGCTCATTTTTTGTAAAATTCACCCCCTCCCCTATTCGGTAAAAATTTTGGTGGTTAAAAAAAATTTTTTTTAGCCCAAAAAAAATTTTTGAAAAAAACTCTTTTTTTTCATAAAAAAACCCTGATTTTTTTTTTTTTTTTTAAATTTTGGCCCACCCCGAGAACCCAAACTTCTGACGGGCCTGGGGGCAACCCGGGGAAAAAAGCCCTGACAGGGGCCCGTCGCCCCCGGAAAAAGGGCCTTCGAAAGGGCCCGGGGGCGGGAAAACCCCGAGAACAAGCCCCCTGAAGGGGGCTGCCCTGGGGAAAAAAAAGCCTTGACAGGGCCTGTGGGCCCTAAGAAAAGCCCCTGACAGGGCCCGTGACCCTGAAAACAAAAAACCCCTGACCCGGCCCGGCGGAACCCCGGAGAAAAAAAGCCCTTGGAGGGGCCCGTTGACCCCGAGAAAAAAGCCTTGACAGGGCCTGTCGCCCCGAGGAAAAAAGCCCCTGACGGGCCCGTCGACCCTGAAAAACATGCCCCTGATTTTGGGGCCCGTTTGACCCTGGGGGAAAAAAGCCTCTGACAAAGGGCCCGTCGACCCTGAGAAAAAAGCCTTGGGCGGGCCTGTCGGGCCCTGAGAAAAGCCCTCTGACGGGGGGCCCCGTCGACCCCGAGAAAAACGCCTTGAAAGGGGGCCGGCGACCCTGAGAAAAAAGCCTTGACCGGGCCCGTCGACCCTGAGAAACCCAAACCCCCTGAAAGGGCCCGTCACCCCGGGGAAAAGCCTCTGCAGGGCCCCCGTGGGCCTGAGAACAAAAAACCCCTTTACAGGGCCGTCGACCCTGGAAAAACAAGCCTCTGACAGGGGCCCCGTGACCATGAGAACCCGCCTCTGGAAAAGGGGCCCGTAAACCTGAGAAAAAAAGGGTCTGACCCGGGGCCCGTCGGGCCCTGAGAAAAAAAGCCTTGACAGGGCCGTGTCCCCCGGGGAACAAACCTCTGAAAAGGGGCCCGTCGACCCTTTTGGGGGAAAAGCCTTTTGAAAAGGGCCCGTTGGGCCCCGGAACAAGCCTTGGCAGGGCCTGTCGACCCTGGAGAAAAAAGGGCCCCTGACAAAGGGGCCCGTCGACCCCGGAACAAGCCTCTGATAGGGCCTGCGGGCCCCCGAGAAAAAAGCCCCCCTGACAAAGGGGCCCGGCGACCCTGAGAACAAAACCTCTGACAGGGCCTGCGACCCCGAGAAAAAAAGCCTCGGGCAGGGCCCGTCGACCCTTAGAAAAAACCCCTGACAGGGCCCCCCCCCTCGGGCCCCGAGAACATGGGCCCCTGACAAGGCCTGTCGACCCCGAGAGCAAACCTTTTGACAGGGCCCGACGACCCCGAGAACAAGCCTCTGGAAAAGGGGGGCCGGTCGGGCCCTGAGGCAAGCCCCTTTTACGGGGCCCCCCCCGTCGAACCCGAGAACAAACCTCTGAAAAGGGGTGTCGACCCCCCGGAAACCCAAACCTCTGACAGGGGGGCCCTTTGACCCCGAGAACAAGCCTTTTAACAGGGGCCCGTCGGGCCCTGGGAACAAGGGGCCCCTGGACAGGGCCTGTCGACCCTGAGGCCCAAACCTTGACAGGGCCTGTCGACCCTTGGGAAAAAGCCTCTGACAGGGCCTGTCGACCCCGAGGGAACAAGCCTCTGAAGGGCCCGTCGACCCTGAAAAGGTTTTTAAAAACAAACATTTTAATTTTTAAATTTTATTCTTGGAGTATAAATTTTTTTTTTTTATTTATTTTTTGTCTTTTAAAAAAAGTTTAAAATTTGGTTTTTTTATTTCAATTGTGGGGTTGCAAAGCAAAGAGAGCCCCTATTATGCCTAGGGGATTAAGGCCAACCCTTTAAAATTTTTTGTACGTAGGACAGTATTATTTCAAGTTGAACAGTAGATTATTAAAATTTCAAAGGGGAAAGAAATTTGAAATAGGCAAAGGATATATTATTAGTTAAAATTTCTTTTTGTGGAAAAAAAATGGAAACAATTTTTATTCCTGTCAACAATAGATAAAAAGGGTTTTTTTTGTGATTTTTGAAAATTTTGATTTTTTGGGGGGTAATAGGGAGTATATGTTCTGAGTTTTTAGCGTTTTTGGGGTTTAGGGTGGGAAATTTAAATGGGGTTTTTAAAGAAAAGTCTTTTTTAAAATGATTTTCAGACTGGGTTACTTTTTATCTTCGGTAATGAAATTCCATTTTTTTGGGGTTTCCCTTTATGTGATTTGAGTTTTTTAACCCGTGTGATATGGCATGAGGTATATCCAAAAAAGAAAATCTGTGTCTTGTTTTTGTGTTGTTTAAGTTGGTGAGGGGTTTGAGTGGAGGGTTTTTTTTTTGCGTTTTTATTGTTCTGTGTATGTAGGTTTGGGATTGAAAAAGTAAGGGGTGTTCTTAATGGTGAGGGGATTCAGACTTTTTTTAAAAATTTGGGGGAGGATGCCGGTGGGAGTGGGAATTTGTTAAACTTTTTTATGCTGCCCTTTTTCTTGGTTATGAGGGGTTTTTTGATGATTGGATGTTGGGTTGGGCCACCAAATTTTCCAAATTACTAGGGAAGTTTTGGGTAAAATGGTGTATTTTGGTTTTCATGCCCGGAGAGTGATTGGTGGGAAAAAATAGTTTCCTTATTTTTTGATAGGAAAGCCTTTTTGTCCCTTGGAGATTTTCTTTGGGGATTTGGGTTTTATGTATTCCGGGAACCCTTTAAGGGGTACTGTCAAGGTGGAAAACCTAGGGGAAATTTTTCCCCCCCTTTGGGGTTTTTGTGATGGTGGGTCCAGACGAGTCTTGGGCGGTTCTTCTTCTTCTTCTTCTTCTTTTTCTTTTCTTCTTCTTCCTCCTCCTTCCTTCTTCTCCCTCCTCCTCCTTCTTCTTCTTCTTCTTCTCCTTCTCCTTCTCCTCCTCCTTCTCCTTCTCCTCCTCCTCCTCCTCCTTGTCTTGTGTGCAAGTGTGTGGCTTATAATTGTTTTGAGTCAGGAGTTGGCAGCTGTCAAAGTGACATATTGTCTCATTACTCACTCATGAAATATTAGGTTTAATGTAATAGAATAATTACAATAACAACAATAATAATAGAATAATAACAATAGAATAATTGATACTTACCTTTAATGAAGATCTGGTGATGATTGATGGGATAGGAGGAGGGGAGAGTGTGGATGGTGTTAGTGTTTAGAAGGGGAATCCCCTTCCATTAGTACTTGAGGTAGCAAGTCCTTTTCCAGGGTTACTTCCCTTCTTCTTTTAATGCCACTAGGACCAGCTTGAGGGCCACTGGACATCTGTCACACAACATATCTGTCCATAGAGGCCTGTACCTCTCGTTCCTTTATGACTTTCCTAAAGTGGTTCACAACATTGTCATTGTACAGGTTGCCAACACGGCTTGTAGTAGCTGTGTCAGGGTGAGTATCATCTAAAAAGGTTTGAACTTCAAGTCACATTGCACACATTTCCTTAATCTCTGAAGCAGAGTTCAAGGTCCTCTTAGTCACTCCCTCCCAAGCCGTACCTACAAGGTTTATACAATTGAGGATATTAAAGTGGTCCTTCCAAAACTCTTTTAGAGTCAGTTGAGTTTCTGTGGTCACTACAAATCACTTTTGAAACATAGCTTTTGTGTATAGTTTCTTGCAGTTGGAAATGATCTGCTGGTCCATGGGCTGCAGGAGAGGAGTGGTATTAGGAGGCAAAAACTTGACCTTAATGAAGCTAATGTCCCCAGAAAGTCGCTCTGCCAAGTCTATAGGATGACCAGGGGCATTGTCTAATACCAGGAGGCCCTTAAGGTCTAATTTCTTTTCAATTAGGTAATTTTTCACAGCGGGGGCAAATGCATAGTGTGACCAGTCATAGAAAAAGTCCCTAGTGACCAATGCCTTACTGTTTGCCCTCCACATCACACACAAATTAGCCTTGAGACACTGTTTTTCCTGAACACTCTGGGAATTTCAGAGTGATACACCAATAAAGGCTTCACTTTGCAATCACTACTAGCACTAGCACTGGCACACATTAACAGAGTAAGCCTGTCTTTCATAGACTTATGTCCTGGGAGTGCCTTTTCCTCCTGAGTAATGTAGGTCCTGCTTGGCATTTTTTTCCAAAACAGGCCTGTTTCGTTGCAGTTAAACACATGTTCAGGTTTAAGTTCTTCACTATGTAATCCTTGAATTCCTTCACATATTTTTCAGCTGTTTTTTGGTCCGAACTGGCAGCCTCACCATGCCTAATTGCACTATGTATGCCACTACGATTCTTAAATCTTTGAAACGAACCTTTGCTGGCCTTAAATTCACTCACAACAGCACTAGTTGCAGGCAATTTCTTTACCAAATCGTCATGCCACTGCCTAGCCTTTTCACAAATGATCGCCTGAGAGATGCTATCTCCTGCTATGTGTTTTTCATTTATCCACACCAATAACAGTCTCTCAACATTTTCTAACACTTGCGGTCGCTGTTTCATAATCAGAGTTGCACCTTTTGCAAGAACAGCTTCCTTGACTGCCATTTTCCTGGTCACTATAGTAGAGAGCATTGATTGGGGTTTACTATACAATCTGGCCAGCTCCGACACACGCACTCTACTTTCGTACTTTGCAATTATCTCTTTCTTCATTTCAATAGTCATAAGCACCTTTTTTCTCAAAGGGTTGGCACTAGAAGCTTTCTTGGGGCCCATGGTGACTTATTTTGCAGAAACAAGCACCAAAAACAGTGATAATATGGAATGCACTGAATGTATTCTAAGATGCACGCACACTGCCTGGCTTGTAAACACTGGCACACATGGGGCAGTTCAGGCCACATGTGGACATGTCTTGTACGAATCGCATTGAATACTGGGTTTTCGATCGGATACCGAGGTGAAGTTTTTGCATTAAAATGCATCGAATACCAGATTTATCGTACCTGGAGTTTACCTGGAGAGAGTCCCAGGGGTCAACGCCCCCGTGGCCCGGTCTGTGACCAGGCCTCCTGGTGGATCAGAGCCTGATCAACCAGGCTGTTACTGCTGGCTGCATGCAAACCAACATATGAGCCACAGCCCGGCTGGTCAGGAACCGACTTTAGGTGCTTGTCAAGTGCCAGCTTGAAGACTGCCAGGGGTCTGTTGGTAATCCCTCTTATATATGCTGGGAGGCAGTTGAACAGTCTCGGGCCCCTGACACTTATTGTATGGTCTCTTAACGTGCTAGTGACACCTCTACTTTTCACTGGGGGGATGTTGCATCGTCTGCCAAGTCTTTTGCTTTCGTAGTGAGTGATTTTCGTGTGCAAGTTCAGTACTAGTCCCTCTAGGATTTTCCAGGAGTATACAATCATGTATCTCTCCTGCCTGTATTCCAGGGAATACAGGTTCAGGAACCTCAATTATTATTATTATAATCAAAAGAAGCGCTAAGCCACAAGGGCTATCAGGAACCTCAAGTGCTCCCAGTAATTGAGGTGTTTTATCTCCGTTATGTGTGTCGTGAAGGTTCTCTGTACATTTTCTAGGTCAGCAATTTCACCTGCCTTGAAAGGTGCTGTTAGTGTGCAGCAATATTCAAGCCTAGATAGAATAAGTGACCTGAAGAGTGCCATCATGGGCTTGGCATCCCTAGTTTTGAAGGTTCTCATTATCCATCCTGCCATTTTTCTAGCAGATGTGATTGATACAATGTTATGGTCCTTGAAGGTGAGATCCTACAACATGATCACTCCCAGGTCTTTGACATTGGTGTTTTGCTCTATTTTATGGCCAGAATTTGTTTTGTACTCTGATGAAGATTTAATTTCCTCATGTTTACCATATCTGAGTAATTGAAATTTCTCATTGTTGAACTTCATATTGTTTTCTGCAGCCCACTGAAAGATTTGGTTGATGTCTGCCTGGAGCCTTGCAGTGTCTGCAATGGAAGACACTGTCATGCAGATTTGGGTGTCATCTGCAAAGGAAGACATGGTGCTGTAGCTGACATCCTTGTCTATACCCGATATGAGGATGACGAACAAGATGGGAACAAGTACTGTGCCTTGTGGAACAGAGCTTTTCACCATAGCTGCCTCGGACTTTACTCTGTTGACTACTATTCTCTGTGTTCTGTTAGTGAGGAAATTATAGATCCATCGACCGACTTTTCCTGTTATTCCTTTAGCACACATTTTGTGTGCTATTACGCCATGGTCAAACTTGTCGAAGGCTTTTGCAAAGTCTGTATATATTACATTTGCATTCTTTTTGTCTTCTAGTGCATCTAGGACCTTGTCGTAGTGATCCAATAGTTGAGACAGACAGGGCGACCTGTTCAAAACCATGTTGCCTGGGATTTTTGAATTGATGGTTTCTAAATGGTGGCGATCTTGCTTCTTAGGACCCTTCAAAGATTTTTATGATATGGGATTTAGTGCTATCGTCTGTAGTCTTGCTGTTGCTTCACTGCCCCCTTTGTGGTAGTGCGGGCTAATGTCTGTTGTTTTCAGTAACTGTGGAGACGACCACCCCATGTCCATGCTCCTCTCCATAGATGAGTAAAAGCTCGTGATAGGGCGCTTCTGCAGTTCTTGTGAACACGAAGTTCAGAGTCTGGCCCTGGGGCCACGAAGTGCAATGGGCATGTCATTTATGCTGTTCAAGTCATTTGGCGTCAGGATAACATCATAGGCTTGTAACAAATTCTGTGGCTCTCTCATAAAAATTCATTTTGAGTTTGACTCTCGTCGGTTAGTGGCTTGCTAAAACTGAGTCTATTGGGACTGGTAGCTCACTCATTTCCTTGCTGTTACCAATGACATCAAATACTAGGGTCCCTGTATTACAGGTAGTAGGTTGGTAGAAGAACCACCGGGGATGCTCCATCCTTACCAAGTGAGTGTAAACAAAAGCCTGTAATTGTTGACATGATGGTAGATTGCTGAGTGTCACTTTTTTTGTCTACGAACATGCAAGGACTTAGGTAATCTTGCTACTATCTATTACACTAGGTACCCACACAACAACTTGTCAAGCATATATATACACACCCCTCTGGGTTTTTCTTCATTTTTTTTTAGTTCTTGTTCTTGTTTATTTCCTCTTATCTCCATGTGGAAGTGGAACAGAATTCTTGCTCCGTAAGCCATGCGTGTTGTAAGAGGCGACTAAAATGACTAAAATGCCAGAGCAAGGGGCTAGTAACCCTTCTCCATATATATATACTAATGTAAAGGAGAAAAACTTTCGTTTTTCTCCTTTGGGCCACTTCGCCTCGGTGGGATAGCCACTGTGTTGAAAGAAAGAATATATATATTTTATTTTTTAACACACCAGCCGTATCCCACCGAGGCGGGGTGGCCCAAATGGAAAAACGAAAGTTTATCCTTTTACATTTAGTAATATATACAGAAGGGGTTACTAGGCCCCTGCTACCGCATTTTAGTCACCTCTTACAACACGCATGGCTTATGGAGGAAGGATTCTGTTCCACTTCCCCATGGAGGTAAGAGGAAATAAACAAGAACAAGAACTAGAAAGAAAATATAAGAAAACCAAGAGGAGTGTGTATATATATGCTTGTACATGTATGTGTAGTGTGACCTAAGTGTAAGTAGAAGTAGCAAGATGTACCTGAAACCTTGCATGTTTATGAGACAGAAAAATGGACACCAGCAATCCTACCATCATGTAAAACAATTACAGGCTTTTGTTTTACACTCACTTGGCAGGATGGTAGTACCTCCCTGGGCGGTTGCTGTCTACCAACCTACTACCTAGAAAAGATATATATATATTTATATATATTGTTTATACTGTATATTAACTCTCGTGAGTACACAAGACTGCTCTTTTTATAAAATATATAATATGTTCTGAACATTAATATAACTTATCTCCTCTATGAACTTATATGATTTATATGACTGACATTTCATTAACATATTTCACTCTCAACACTGCTATGGTATATCCCTTTTATATATTCTGATGAATTTATAACTAAAATATTTCTGAAACATTAAACACTAACATGTTTTATCTGAATGTACTTGTGTATGTCTGACAAGATTGCTTTTTCTATTAAAACATTTCAGACACTCAGAACACTGATATGGTTTATCTCCTGTATGTACTCTCATGTGTGTCACAAGACTGCTTTTTGCGGTAAAACTTTTCAGACACTCAGCGCACTGAAATGGTTTATCTTCTGTATGTACTGTCACATGTTTCACAAGACTGCTTTTTTCACTAAAACATTTCAGACACTCAGAACACTGATATGGTTTATCTCCTGTATGTACTCTCATATGTTTCACAAGATGGCTTTTTTGAGTAAAACATTTCAGACACTTAGAACATTGATATGGTTTATCTCCTGTATGTACTCTCATATGATTCACAAGACAGTGTTTTTCACTAAAACATTTCAGACACTCAGAACACTGATATGGTTTATCTCCTGTATGTACTCTCATATGTTTCACAAGACTGCTTTTTTGATTAAAACATTTCAGACACTCATTGCATTGATATGGTTTATCTCCTGTATGTACTTTCATATGTTTCACAAGACTGTGTTTTTCAGTAAAACATTTCAAACACTCTGAACATTTGTATGGTTTATCTCCTGTATGTACTCTCATATGTGTCACAAGATAGCGTTTTTCAGTAAAACATTTCAAACACTCTGAACATTGATATGGTTTATCTCCTGTATGTACTCTCGCATGTGACACAAGATGGCTTTTTTGACTAAAACATTTCAGACACTCAGAACATTCATATGGTTTATCTCCTGTATGTACTCTTGCATGTGACACAAGATGGCTTTTTTGACTAAAACATTTCAGACACTCAGAACATTCATATGGTTTATCTCCTGTATGTACTCTCGCATGTGACACAAGATTGCTTTTTTGACTAAAACATTTCAGACACTCAGAACATTGATATGGTTTATGTTCTTTATGTTTTTCCATATTTTTTAAATGAAGGTATTTCATTAAAAATATTTTAGTCATACAACGTTGGTATAGTTAATCTTCCTTATGTACTCACATGTCTATTTCAAGATTTTTTAAAAATATTTTGGACATTGAACACGTGGTTTTCCTTATGAACATATTCCCATGTTAAGATTTATTTAGGCAAAACTTTTCCTACTTATGATCATTAATAAAGTTCATATTGTTTGTTAAAACACTATCATAATTTTTGTTTTGTGTTAAAACATTAATGTATGTACTAGAACACTGCAGAGACACTCAACAATAATATTATTATTATTATTATTATTATTATTTGCTCTTGTGTTTAAAAATTTTTTTTTTGTATTCTTTTATTGACTCTTTGAGAGTTCAGACCCCCAGTCCGAAAATTCCCCACAGGGTCTAAAAAATATATTTTTTCTTAGGAAATCATAGAGAATCTTTTTCTGAATGTAATAAAATAAAAAGTACAAAATTTTATAAAGTATTGATGAAGTTATACTCCTGCAAATTTTGCTGTGTCAGAAATATTTATGCATTAGCAATTTTGCCCACTTTGAGTCATGTTTTTGGCCAATTACATAGTTCCATTATACCAAATTCTTAGCTATTTCACTAGTATGTGTTCCATATTATCTATTAGCACATAAAATTGCCCAATTCAACTATTTCAACTTCCCAATAAAGTGATTGAAAATTGGAAATATGGCCAATTTCACACAAAACTCAAAATATTTTAATTTCAAAATAAGGTCCAGAATAATCAAAGCAGACAACCTGGTTTTGGTAATATGGCCAATTTCACACATAAATTCAAAATATTCCAATTTCAAAATTGGTCCCAGAATAATCAAAGCAAGCAACCTGGTATTGGTAATATGACCAATTTCACACAAAATTCAAAATTTTCCAATTTCAAAATAGGGTCCTGAATAATCAGTACAGGCAACCTGGCATTAAACTAACATTTCTAGTACATATTAGTTATATTTGTAGGCTTTACAGATGAATTTCATTTTGATTTTTTATTCACAAATTATTTTTATGCACACAAAAAATGGAAAAGTTACTGTTATTCAATATTGTAATAATTGTATAAAAAATATCAGTGCATTCAGCAGCACACATTAAACCCACCAGTTGATGTGTATTGCACACGTGACGTGGTTGTTTACCCTCTGATATCAGCAAAAATAGAACATTTCTTCTACTCTGAACTCAATTTTAAGCTATTTTCAGTACTAAAATCCATCAAAGCCATTTCTATAATACATCTTCTACTCTATCATATGAGACCAAGAAACAGTAAATGCTACCATAAAAAACATATAAAAATACACCAAAAAATTTGCTGTTTTAATCCAAAAACACAGTTGCACTTTTTTTTCTCTCATTATGCATTGCCAGATCCAGGATTTGTTTTATATGGTGCACACTTACAACATAGATGCATTCTCTCATATTTCAGCCCAAATTTACTGTTCACAGCTTATCTGAGTAAGCTGAGCTCATGATGTAGTACTACAGCTTGGACTCTGGCTTATAAGTCATAGAACTACAAAAAGAAACCTCAAAGAATTAACTGCCATGCATTTTTAGATAGAATTCCCAATATCAAATGCAAAATTGTTTAATTAGTAATAACTAGTTAAAAATTCACAAGAAGAACATCTGTAGTCTTTCTTGAAGTACTGAAGATATAGTGTCCGGCAAGACACAACCTGGTAGTCCTCCACAAAATACTTCTGCAATATCAGTTGTTGTTCAAGACACTTACACTGGTGCTTCTTGAAGTACTGAAGATATAATGTCTGACAAGACACAACCTGGTAGTCCTCCACAAAATACTTATGCAAGTTGTTGTTCAAGACACTTACACTGGTGCTTCTTGAAGTACTGAAGATATAGTGTCTGGCAAGACACAACCTGGTAGTCTTCCACAAAATACGTCTGCAATAGAAACTTGAGTCAGTATAGCACAATATTCCACAATTACCAACACAACATACTCAACTAAAAATGATTTTTCTCTCTATTGTCACATGTTTCACTAAATAAAATTGTCACTTAAATGTTTATCTGTAAAGATCTTCAAGATACATCATAAGTTGTATATAATAAATATGTTAACTAATAACTGAGTAAACAACATGACTTAACCCTTTCAGGGTTTCGGCCGTACTAGTACGGCTTACGCACAGGGGTTTTTGACGTACTAGTATGCATAAATTCAAGCGCCTTCAAATCTTGCGGGAAAAGGCTGGTAGGCCTAGATGTGAGAGAATGGGTCTGTGTGGTGGGTGTGCACAGTAGAAAAAAAATCTGGGACCCAGTGGCGCATTGTGCAAACGCCATTTTAGTTCACTTTGTCCACCATGCTCCACGGTAAGAAGCTCCTCACTCCACGGCAAATTGGGACACTTTTGTTCCCCAGTGACAGTTCTAATACAGATGGAAGTGCCAGTGCAGATGAGTTTCAAGGTTTTGGTGAGGTTTTGACCAAAACTAATGACCATAATATTGGCAATAGTGAGGAAAATGCAGCGGACCCTCAGCTTTCCACCTCTGGTGCTGGGTCGTCTTGTTCACGCTCAGTTGTACCAGAATCAAAGAGGAAACTCCTATTTTCCCAAATCCCAGACTCAGATGTGAGCATTTGTGATGATAGTGATAGTGATTATGAACTACAAGCTCTTCAAACTAGTTCCAGTAGTGATAGTGAAGTGCAATATTCCCCAGTGAAGCATCAGTATATACGACGACATATGCACTCTGGTAGTGTGCACTTTGCTATTCCAAGGGGAAGGAGTACATCTCGGAGCACATCCCGTGGCTGTACAACGGGAACTGACAGTGAAAATGACGATGATACTGTTGCAATTGGGATGGAAAATGTGCATGGTGGTGGTAGTGATGGTGCCGGCCATGAGGCACCAGCAGGGGCCCATGCTGCCACCCACGCCACTGCCTCAGCTGATCTACAACAAAGGCCACCATCCCCCACCCACCCATCACACAAGCCTCCACAGCCACAACCACCTGTCATTGTCCAGTACCCACCAGCAGACTGCACCTGGGATTGGCAGGAAGCTGTTAATTTTGTTCCAAATCCCCACCAGTTTGATGACAGCCAAAGTGGAATACAGCCATGTTGTACACTGGGAAACAATGCCAGTGAACTGGAATGCTTCGAGTTATTCTTTGACGAACCCCTGATGGAAAGTATTGTCATGGAATGCAACACATACTACGAGCACACCATGGCAAACACAATACTTTCACCAAAATCATGTCTACACCAGTGGAAGGAGAAAACTGTGGCTGAGATGTATCTTTTCTTTACTGCAATAATGCTTATGCCACATGTGTACAAGCACAGTGTGAAATCATACTGGTCTACAGACCGCCTGATTGCAACCCCAGGTTTCAGTGATATAATGGGAGTGAATCGATTTGTGCTACTGTTACGTATGCTTCACTTCTCAGACAAAACCAGGCCTGACAGAAACGACAGGTTATATAGGATTGGGCATGTGTTTGTGTATCTGAAAGAGAAATTCAATATTTATTTTTATCCCTTCAGGAAGCTTGTAATTGATGAGTCTTTGATACTGTTCAAAGGAAGATTCTCTTTCAAGCAGTACATACCAAGCAAGAGGAAATGCTTTGGTATAAAGTTGTTTGTGCTTTGTGATTGTTACAGTGGTCTAGTATTGGATATTAATGTGTACACTGGAAGTTATACATTGCAAAATACCAGGAAGTTACTGGGCATCTCTGGTGATGTGGTTAGAAAAATGACAGAACCATACCTTGGTAAGCGGCATACATTATATACAGATAACTGGTACACAAGCCCCACACTCAGTGATTTTTTGTGAGTGAACATGACAGATGTGTGTGGCACAGTGCATGCAAATCGGAAACATATGCCCAGGTTTGACCCTGGCACTCGTAGAGGTGAGGTGCAGGCGTTTGCTGCCAATGATATAATGGCATTTCGGTGGCATGACAAACGAGATGCCACACTGTTGTCATCTTCACCCTAATGAGATGGCAGACACTGGCAGGCAGCATAGAGAAAGCAATGAACTCATTCTAAAACCTGCAGCTGTGGACTACATCCTCAATATGCATTCAATGGACAAATGTGACATGCAGATTGGATTTGCTGATTGTGTTCGCAAGAGTTATAAGTGGTACATAAAACTCTTTTTCCATTTTCTGGACATTTCCATGCTGAATGCTTATAATATGTATAAGACGAGGACCAGAAACAAACCACCATATGGTGAATTCTGTTTGTCTGTCATCAGACAAATAGTATTCAAGTACCAAGAAACAACACCTGCAATAGACCGCCCACCAAATTTTCGGCAACTTCCTTCTCGTTGGAAGCATGGTGATCACTTCCTGGTAAAACTGCCTGCTACTGCTTTCAAGAAAAAGGCTCAGAAGAGGTGTTACGTCTGTGCACATACAAAAAAACGCCCACAACAACGCAGAGACACTCGTTTTATATGTGAGGAGTGTAAAACACCACTGTGCATGACACCATGTTTCAAAGAGTTCCACAGGCTTCAGAACTTCTAGAAACATTCCCTGTGACTGTTTATGTGTATATAAAATATAGAAAAATAGTAATAAATAACATTTCATATCATTTGTTTGTGTAAATATTTTCTGTAAAAAGAACAATGACAACAGTGTTTATGCCATTATTGTGTAGTATTGAAAAATAATAACTTACAAAATATTGATCATATTGGTCTCACAGGCCATAAAAGTTACTTGCAAAAAGAAAAATTAAAAAATAATAGAAAATAGTACATAAAACACTATCTAAAAGAATACCGGGTGACGGCAGTCGGCGATGTTACCACATGATGCTCATTTTTTGTAAACTTCACGCCTCCATATCTCGGTAAATATTGATGGTAAAAAACTTTTGTTTAGCCTAAAATGTTTAGAAAAAACTATTTTTTCATAAGAAAAAATTATTTTTTTTTTTTTTGAAATTTGGCCGACCCTGAGAACAAGCCTCTGACAGGGCCTGTTGATCCTGAGAACAAGCCTCTGACAGGGCCTGTTGACCCTGAGAACAAGCCTCTGACAGGGCCTGTCGACCCTGAGAACAAGCCTCTGACAGGGCCTGTCGACCCTGAGAACAAGCCTCTGACAGGGCCTGTCGACCCTGAGAACAAGCCTCTGACAGGGCCTGTCGACCCTGAGAACATGCCTCTGACAGGGCCTGTCGACCCTGAGAACACGCCTCTGACAGGGCCTGTCGACCCTGAGAACAAGCCTCTGACAGGGCCTGTCGACCCTGAGAACAAGCCTCTGACAGGGCCTGTCGACCCTGAGAACACGCCTCTGACAGGGCCTGTTGACCCTGAGAACAAGCCTCTGACAGGGCCTGTCAACCCTGAGAACAAGCCTCTGACAGGGCCTGTTGACCCTGAGAACAAGCCTCTGACAGGGCCTGTCGACCCTGAGAACAAGCCTCTGACAGGGCCCGTCGACCCTGAGAACAAGCCTCTGACAGGGCCTGTCGACCCTGAGAACAAGCCTCTGACAGGGCCTGTCGACCCTGAGAACACGCCTCTGACAGGGCCTGTCGACCCTGAGAACAAGCCTCTGACAGGGCCTGTCGACCCTGAGAACACGCCTCTGACAGGGCCTGTCGACCCTGAGAACAAGCCTCTGACAGGGCCGTCGACCTGAGAACAAGCCCTCTGACAGGGCCTGTTGACCCTGAGAACAAGCCTCTGACAGGGCCCGTCGACCCTGAGAACAAGCCTCTGACAGGGCCCTGTCGACCCTGAGAACAAGCCTCTGACAGGGCCTGTCGACCCTGAGAACAAGCCTCTGACAGGGCCTGTCGACCCTGAGAACAAGCCTCTGACAGGGCCTGTTGACCCTGAGAACAAGCCTCTGACAGGGCCTGTCGACCCTGAAAGGTTAAACACAAACATCTTTAATTTTTATTATATTCTTGGAGTATAATTTATTTATTTATTTATTTTATGTCTTTGCAAACAGTACATTGAGATTTTATATTTACAATAGTGGGTTGCAAAGCAAAGAGAGCCTCTATTATGCCTAGGCATTATAGGCCAACTTAACATTATTGGCTTAAAAACTACTTAACACTAAGGATTATATCATTGTTGTACAGTAGGACAGTAATTATTTCATAGTTGAACAGTAGATTATTAATTGCAAGTGAATGAAATTTGAATAAGGCAAAGGATATATTCATATAGTCTAAAATGCTTTTTGTGAAAACAATGGATCAATTATATTCCTGTCAACAATAGATAAAAGGTTTAAAGTGATTGTTGAAGTTATGATGTTGGAGTACATAGGTGAGTATATGTACTGAGTATTTAGCGTTTAGTCTAGGGTGATTAAGTGGCTTTTAAGAAGAGTCTTAAACTGATTTTCAGACTGGTTACTTTAATATCTTCTGGTAATAATTCCATATTTTGGGGTCCTTTATGTGCATAGAGTTTTTACACAGTGTGATATGGACACGAGGTATATCAAAAAGAATCTGTGTCTTGTATTGTGTCATGTTTAAGTTGGTGAGAAGTTTGAGTGGAGGGTTTATATTTGCGTGTATTGTTCTGTGTATGTAGTAGGCATATGAATAAGTATGGATGTTCTTAATGGTGAGCAGATTCAGACTTTTGAAAATTGGTGGAGTATGCTGGTGGGAGTGGGAATTTGTTATCATTCTTACTGCTGCCTTTTGCTTGGTTATGAGGGGTTTTAGATGATTGGATGTTGTTGATCCCCATGCACAAATTACATATGTAAGATAAGGGTATATGAGTGTATGGTACAGTGCCAGGAGAGCTGATTGTGGAACATAGTACCTTATCTTTGATAGTATGCCTACAGTCTTGGAGATTTTCTTGGTGATTTGTTGTATGTATCCGGAACTTAAGGCTACTGTCAAGGTGGATACCTAGGAATTTTCCCTCTTTGAGTCTTGTGACTGGTGATCCATTTAGCATTACGTTAATTGGATCATTTGCAGCTTTGTTTCCAAACTGAATGAAATAGGTTTTGTCAGTATTCAGGGTAAGTTTATTAGTCATCATCTAGGCAGATATTTTCTGCAATTTGGCAATGACTGTGTTTGCTCGTATGACTGTGTTTGGGTGGGAAAAGATATATGTAGTGTCTTCTGCAAATAATATGGGTATGAGTTTTTGTGATGCATTCAGTAGATCATTGATGTAGATGAGAAAGAGGAGTGGTCCAAGGACGCTTCCTTGTGGGACTCCTACTGTGATTGAACATCAAAATGGTATACAATACCGACAGGTTTGTAGGTAAGACACATAGGCAACAGTTAGGCAACTTTATTCTGAAACGTTTCGCCTACACAGTAGACTTCTTCAGTCGAATACAGAAAAGTATTCAATGGACTGATTACATCGCCTTCACATCTCTACTGTTCTGCCTACTTTGTGTATTCGACTGAAGAAGCCTACTGTGTAGGCGAAACGTTTTGGAATAAAGTTGCCTAACTGTTACCTATGTGTCTTACCTACCTACTGTGATTGGTTGGGTGGAAGAGTTTGCATCATTTGCATACACGTATTGAGTTCTGTTACTAAGGTATGATTTTAGGTAGTTGAGGGAGTTGCCTCTGATACCATAGTGCATTAATTTGGAGTACAGCAGTTCAAAGTTGACTATCGAAAGCTTTATGTCAATCAATGAAAATGCCCAGCGGGACTTCTTTCTTTTCGAGTGTGGTATATATTAGTTGTAGCATATGTATGATAGCATCATTTGTGCTTTTATTATTCCTGAATCCAAACTGACAAAGGTTTAATATGTTGTGTGATTATTATTATTATAATAAAAAAGAAGCGCTAAACCACAAGGGCTATACAGCACTGCAGGGCAGGAAGGAAGCGAGGGCATCAGGTGGTAAAAGGGAGATAGATGAGTAAAAGGTTACGGAGAACAGCGGGGCAGTGGATGGTGAAAGGGTAGAGGGCAGCAAGAGATTGAGGTAGAAAGGGCTGAGGGGAGTGCGAAAGGTATTATCATCAGAGTTTGTCCGAGTAAATCAGTTGTTGTCAAAAAGTCAATGAGAGAGTCCGGATGAAAGGTGGGTCCATCAGCGAGAAGGGAAGGTAAAGAGAGAGCAGCGGAGCGAAGACGACATTGGAGGTAAATTCTGCGTGCTCATTGATAAAGTGGGCAGTCTAACAGAATGTGGCTGACCGATAATAGAACCTGACAATATTCACAGAGAGGAGCAGGGCGCCTCTCCATGAGATATCCATGAGTAAGATGAGTATGGCCGATGCGAAGGCGGGAGAGAGTAGACTCCCAACCTCAACACAGGTGACAAGAAGACAGCCAGTTACCTATACTCAGTTTAATAGAGCAAAGTTTGTTATTGAGTAGAGCAGACCAACGTTGTTGCCAATGGGTGTGAAGGTGGGTAGCTATTACAGCAAAATAGTCTGGAAATGGAACACCTCTATATGAAATTGGTAGGTCATGCACTGCTGACTGCGCAGCAGTGTCTGCCTGTTCATTGCCCTGTACGTCAACATGACCAGGGACCCAACAAAAAAAAATACCTTTATGCTTGGTAGAGATACGGTGTAGCCAAAGTTGGATACGGAGAACTAGAGGGTGAGGTGTATTAAATTTCCGTATAGCCTGTAGAGCACTAAGGGAGTCTGAGACAACCACAAATGATGACACAGGCATAGATGCGATATGAATATGTACTGCAAGAATGGCATACAATTCAGCAGTAAAAATGCTACCCGAAGATAGTAAATACCCTAGCATGACATTGTCCGGAAACACTGCTGCGAATCCGACGCTGTCAGAAGATTTAGAGCCATCTGTGTTAACCGGTGATGGCATGAGAATGAGAGTGGAAGTGGTCAAGAAAAAGAGAGTGGGAAGCCACAGTAGGCAGTTGGGCTTTCGAGCAAGGGAGTGAGAAAGAACAGACCCGAACAGCTGGAACTTCCCAGGGAAGGGGTAGGGAAAAATGAGATGCTACACGAACATATTAAGACGGTAACTGAAGGGAAGACAAGAGCGAATATAGGCGAAGAGAGAAGGGACGGAGCAAACAGGAGCAACGAACAAATAAACAGTGTCTACTAATATCAGTGACCATTCTATAAATGGAAAGGATTGCAGAGATTGTGAGAGCGCACATAGTAGTGAAGGCAATGGGCATCATGGCGATCAGACAAGGATGAAACATTCACTTCTGCATAGAGACTCTCAACAGGGGAAGAGTGAAAAGCACCAAGGCATAAATGTAATCCTTGGTGATGGATGGGGTTAAGGCTAGAGAGAGTAGCAGGAGAGGCCGCTGAATAGATCTGGTCACCATAATCAAGTTTCGATAAAATGAGGGCTGAATGTAGGCGAAGAATGTAGGCGATCAGCTCCCCATGAAAGATGAGCAAGGGTTTTAAGAAGGTTCAGCCGGCTGTGACAAGTTGCCTTTAGAGAGGTAATGTGGGGTTTCAAGGATAACCTATGGTCAAAGAGAAGGCCTAGAAACCTGACTATCATCATCAGGGATACGGGAGCCATAGAGGTACAAAGGATGATTGGAGATGACAGAGCATCTAGTGAAAGTAATTTGGTGAGATTTGGTACTGGAAAATTTAAACCCATGCGTGGTGGCCCAATTGGAAACACGGTCGACCGCATGCTGGAGAGAAACTGTAAAGAGGTGACAGTCAGCACCTGCACAAGCAATAGCGAAGTCATCTACATAGAGTGATGACCAAATATTGGATGGAAGAACAGAGGCCAAATCATTTACAGCAAGGAGAAAAAGTGTTGTGCTCAGAACACATCCTTGAGGGACATCTTCAGCTTGAACAAAGTTCGGGGAGAGCACATTATTGACTCGAACAAGGAAATGTCTGTCAGTTAAAAAGTTCTTAAGGAAGGATGGTAGATTGCCTCGGAGGCCTAAGGAGTGGGCTTGGGCCAAAATATTATACCTCCAAGTTGTGTCATATGCCTTCTCAAGGTCAAAAAATATGGCAATTACTGAGTGGTTATTCACAAAGGCATTACGAACATATGTATCCAAACGTAGTAAGGGGTCAATGGTAGAACAGGCCCTTACGAAAGCCATATTGACGAGTGGAGACTGTTGTGTGTCTCTAAATATGTACCACTTTAAACATCTATTTACCAGACGTTCCATCACTTTGCAAACTGCACTGGTAAGAGTGATGGGACGATAGTGGGAGGCTTCATGTCCCGTAGTACCCAGTTTGCGGAAAGGGAGAACAATGGCAGATTTCCACAGCTGTGGAAGAACTCATTGTGACCAAATAAGATTGAAAAGGCATAAGAGGACTGCAAGGCCTGACTGATGTAAATATTGTAACATACGATTATGAATGTCATCGGGTCCAGCTGTCAATGATCGACAAGCTGAGAGTGTTGCCTCCAGTTCCTGAAGTGTAAAATGCATTATACTGTTCTTCTCTGAGAGAAGAAAAGTCCAAGGGTGCTAACTCTCTGGCAGACTTTGAGGAAGGAAACGAGGGGCAGAGATGAAGCCCCAGAGAAATATGGACCAGATGTTTGCCAATTTCAATGGCAACATCTAGAGGGTTTGCTATATCAACACCGGCAACCCGCAGAACAGGAGCCGGGTCAGGAGAATGTTTACCACTCAGTTTCCGTACTTTTTTCCAGACAGCACTCATAAAGGAAGCAAAGGTGATGGTGGAGACATAATCTCACCAGCAAGTGCGTTTAGCATCACGGATGACACGGCGAGCGATCGCATGCTTCTGCTTAAAATCAAGAAGTCTCTCAGTGGTTCTATTATACTGGTACCTGCCCCACGCAGCACGTTTCAAATGTACTGCATGAGCACAAGCAGGAGACCACCAAGGCACGCATTTCTAAGAATGCCTGCCCGAGGTTTGGGGTATAGAATGAGAAGCTGTGGTTAAAACTGAGGACGAGAAGAGGTGTAAAAGCTCAGCAATGGAGGACGAAGAAGGAACCTCACTAAAAACAGTTTGTTGTGAGTAAAGGTCCCAATTTGCCTGATCAAATTGCCAGCGTGGGTTACGAAAGAGGTGGTGAATATGAAGGGGAAATAAGAATGATAGGAAAATGAACACTGTCATGTAAATGTGGGAGAACAGACCAGGTGAAGTCAAGTGCGGCAGAGGAAGAGCATACTGAGAGATCGATGCAAGAGAGAGTATGAGTACGAGGATCAAAATGGGCATGAGTACCTGTATTTAAAACATAGAGGGGGTGGGAAGCAAGAAAAGCCTCTAGCTGAATGCAATGGGAATCACAGTGAGACCCTTTCCTGAGAAAATGATGGGCATTAAAATCGCCAAGTAACAGAAGTGGTGGCAGTAATGATGAAACAAGAAAGGCAATATCCGGAATAGATAATGTTCGAGAAGGAGTGAGGTACAGAGAACAGAGCGTATACCACCTATGCAAGTGGATACAGGCTGCTATGTAATGCAGCAAAGTATGAACAAATAGCTGATGGTACGGAATGTCAGTGCATAGAAGAAGGGCACTTTCGTTAAAGGTCCCATCAGGAAAAGGATCCACAGAATACAATAAATTATAGCTTGAGATGGGATAGACAACAGCAGAGTATAATTTTGGTTTTTGTAAGCAAACACCAACGGGGGAAAATTGGGAGAGCAACGTCTGAAGCTCACCCTGATTACCCCTAAGGCTGCGCATATTCCACTGTAAATAGGCAATGATTGGCAAAGATAAAGATACGAGAAATCCACAGGTAAGGGTACTTACGGACTAGAGGGGTTAGAAAAATCCACATGCGGTGGCAGCGGAAAACGTTCAAGCGCGAAGGAAGGGTGTGCGTGAAAAAAAGGAGTTGCGCAGAGGAGAAGAGGAAAGAGAAGGAAAAGGGGGTGGTCGGCCCATTGATGGGGGGCCGCAATAATTCAAAATTTTGCTTCAAGTTTTTCGGAGTTCAAGACGTCGTAGGGGGAGACAATTTTGGGGAGGGGGAAGAAGGGGGGAGTTTGATAAAGACGGAACGTAATGGACTGTATCAAGGTAGGGGACGGAAAGGGTGGGGGGAAAACGGAAAGTGTGGGATGGGACAGAAAGGCAGAAACCTGGGAGGGGGCAGAAGGGGAAGAAACTTGGGGGGGGGACAGGGGGGGGAAGGGCACAGTAACAAGGAGGGGGATGAACCCCCATACTTGTAACCGAGTAGTAAAAGGAGAGCCCCCAGGTACAGAGACCGGGGAAAGGGAAAAAGTGTGGGGGTGGTAAAGGGGAAGGGGGGGTTTAAAGAAGATTTTTTGGATTTAGAAAAAGGGGGACGATTGGGGGGAGGGGGCGATGAGGTCTTGTCGATGCTGGGGTTTGTGAGGGGAAACGAAGAAGTGAGAAAAGACCAAGGTGTTAAAAGTAGGGAAATTTGGCCCAGGACAGAAAAAAGAATTAATAAAGGATGCTAGGGATAGCAACCAAAAGGGGCTGCGAAGATGGGACCCCAAAAGGGGGGGGGACCTTTTTGAAACAGGGGATAAAAAAAACAGGGGGGCAGTCCCCCTTTGGAGGGGAGATGAAAACCCCCATAGCTAAGGGACACCTCTGCTCTTTGGGGCACGAATTTCCCCACTTATTCAAGTAGACCTGGAACAGCAAGATATGGGGGGTGAGCCTCATGACAATTAAGGCAAGAGGGGGTTGACTGAAAGCTTCTAAAGGGGTCATGGGCACCCGACGGGGGAATTTTGGGGAATAAATCTGCAATTTTTCTGGGGGGAATTGCCAAAATTTCTACCTGTTGGGATGTAGGGATCACCTTTCGAATTTGCAAACTGCCCTGCTCATAAACAGAGGGGGGTTTTTCCGGCGTCAAAAATTTCAGAGCCCCAATTGCAAGGGCATGTCTTCCCCCGTGGAAAGAAAAAATAAGTGTCTCCCTTGAGAATTGGAGATCTTGGAGTTCCAGCTGTTCAAAATGTCATTGAAAAGTTGGAAATTCTGTTGGATTATGGTATGGGGCAGGGGGCCCTGCCACTACAAAAAATTTGAGGGGAAGATGTTTTTCATAGTGATAGGAGTATATCAAAAAGCAAAGGAGAAAAGATCATGATTTTGGGTAACATTTGGACGTGACTGTGAGTACCGCTCTTGAGAGCTGAAATGAAAATCTCTTCAACATGGCATAGGGCGCTTCCCCAAAATGTTATGGGGCTTGGGCCCAACATGTATTTATGTATTGTAATTTTTTTGGGAACCTAATCATATTTAATTGATGGGGGGGCTCCCCCTCTAAATGCTAAGGGGAGATCGGGTGGGGTATCCCTTTTTTTGTTTGGTGTGGGAAAGTGCCCAAGAATTTTCAGTTTTTAGCCCCTTTCGAGTCATCTATGGGCTCCTGAGGGGGCCCATGACTATTCTCAAGGAGCATTTGGCTGGGCGGGGAAAATGAGGCTTCCCCCCCAAAGATGTTTCTTTTTCAGGAAACGATTTGGGCCCGGCAAGCAGTGCAGCAGACAACCTGATCTAGTCGAGGGCCATTTAAGCAGTGGTACGACCAAAGGGAAGTCCTCAATCCCTTTATGTTGGAGAGGAAATGTTAGCTTTGGACACTTCCGGGGAAAGCCCTTTGGGTGCATGTTTTTGGGGGCCCTTTGTATCCAGGGAGGTCTGACCCCCCTTTTGTAAATTAAAATGCCGGGGCCCTTTGCAAACAGAAAGAACGTGGGGCCCTTAAAGATTAAAAAAAACCACTGAGGGCGGGAGTTTCTGCCATCCAAGTTTAGTTTTGATGATACTGAAAAAACTTCCGTACAACAAAATAAAGGCGTCAATTCGCCATCTTTCAAAATTTCCCTTTGGGACCATGAAGGGGCTCAGTATACAGGGGCCCGTGACTCCCAAAAATTTCCCGATTTGTTTGGGGGGTTTACCCAAAGTAAGTAAAATTGCCTCCCATGTGTGGATGTCCGGGGAAGCTTTTTCCAATAAAGCAGGCTCCTTACCACATGAAAACCCCAAAAAAACAACTTTACATGAAGGAAGAAGTGAAAAATTCCCCCTTCAAAAAAACCCGTTTGTGTGCCAAGCAGGTCAGGGGCATCTCCCCTGCCCGATGGTTTCCCCCAAAACCGATGGATCTATGGTTGTGCACTGACTACGCAGAGTAAAGAAGTAACGAAGGTGCTTTACCCTTTGCCCCCGTTGGTTTAGTGATTGATACTGTAGAAGGGCAAAAAATTTTTGAGCAAATGGACTTTAAAGGGTTATTATCAGATACCCCCTTCCCAGAAACCAAAGAAATTTTAGCCTTCGTCACTCCCCAAAGGGTTATTTCAATTAATGTTCTTCCTTTGGGTTTAAAAAAACCCTTTGCCCCTTCCCATCTATAATGCTGTCATAAGGGGTTGGATGTTATGGGCCTATCTAGTGATTTTGGGATTCAGAACCCGTGGGAAACTCAGGTTAGATTACAAAAATTGTTTGAAGTCTAGCCCCAAACCAAAAATAAAAAAAATCAAAACTGAGCAAAAGTGGTTTGGCCCAAACCCTGTACAATTTTTAGGGTATGTAGTTGGCCAGGGGAAAGTTGCCCCAATTAATGCTAAGGTGGAGGCCATTATAAATTTTCCTAGACCACAGAATTGGAAGGCAGTGATGAGGCTCCTGGGCATGGTGGGTTATTGCCCCAACCTCTCCCAGGTAACGTCACCACTGACAACTTTGACCAGTCCCAAAGTTCAATTCAGCTGGGACAGCAAGTGTGACAGGGCTTCTGAAAATGTGAAAATGTTATTAGAGAATGCTCCTATCTTGAAAAGTCCTGAGTTTGAATGCCCCTTCTCCCTACAAGTGAATGCTAGTGATGTAGGGGTAGGTGCAGTGTTGTTGCAGGGTGATGAGAGAGATAGCCTTCAGCCAGTTTGTTACCATTCAGCCAAATTAAAAAAGCATCAACGTGGTTATGCAACTGTAGAGAAAGAGGCTTTGGCTTTGGTGTTGGCTGTGCAGAAATTTGAAGTTTATATCAGTGCTTCCCCACATCCTGTAATAGTGTATAGTGACCATAACCCTCTGAGATTTTTGCAAAGAATGAGAAACCACAATCAAAGACTCTTAAGATGGGCTTTGTTTCTACAGCCTTTTAATTTGGAAGTTAAATATATAAAAGGCTCAGAGAATGTGGTTGCTGATGCTCTTTCTAGATGTTTCATGTAGATGCATGGTGCATACTTTGTACATAGCATTTGTCATGTGATGACCTTGTTGTTTTTGCAGTGGTGAACTCTCAGCAAGCCTAAGTATTCCCTACCAGCCATCTAGCTGTGAAGGAGTCGAGTCGGAGCCAAAAGTGTGATGAGGGTCAGTGTATATGTAAATGTGAGTTGAGGCAGAGGTTGACAACCTTCGGTAACATAAGACGTTCAGGAAGGTATGTGATACATTGTCTTGGTGTGCTCTATGTACGAAATGGCCCAACGATATGCCTTTGTGGTCCCTTGGACCCTCCATGTTCTATGTCAGCCTCCTCTTCATAAGGTTGGAGGATCTGTGTGGAGTGGGACCTCGGAAGATGGGCTGGAGTGCCTGACCATGTTAAGGATAGTGAGTGTTGACTGGAAGTCTCACTGTTTGGTTCGGCCGCCAAGTGAGAGACACCTTGACATGTTTTGTGAAGTTTCCTGATTGGTGTACACCTGATTGCTCTGGATTTGGCTCTACTCTTGTCTCCTGATCAGGAAGATGCCACCCTGGAGTACCAGTTGCTTGCTGGATTACCGAAGCAGAGGCACAGGCCTGTTGGTGCAGGCTTTCACAGTGGGCATTGTTTGCAATTCTTGCATAGTAATGTGTATTGTTTTAAAAGCCATTAAAATTGTAAATAGTTACATCCTTGAGTATATGGGTATGGTTAAAATGCTTTTCTAAAAAATTCTGCAATCTGTTGTAAATAACAGTAAAGTTATTACTGTAAATAACAGTAAAGTGAAGAGTAATTATGGTGCTGGGAAATATGTAACATTTCTAGTAGTCTTGCTTACCACCTTCAGACTTAAGCAATATACTTTTTACTAGCTGTATCCTGAGGGACACGGCTAGCTTTTGTGAGACTTTGTCTGGAGGTGGGGGTGTTATGGGGCTATGGGACCCAACATGTATTTATGTATCTATAAGTTACTCTGGGATACCTAATTATACTGAATTGATGGGGACTCAGCTCTAAATGTCATAAGGGTAGATCACTCTCATGGCTGTAAGGCAGCTGAGTCAAGCCTGTTTTTTTTTTTTTCCTCAATATAATAGGTTATACTACAGACACACAAACACAATTTAAATAAGTAGTTTATGAAGTTGCAATTCTTTTTGTAAAAGTAAAATTAAGGTGTGGTAGAATTGTGGTAACTGGAGAATTGTGCTTGGCAAGTCTTTTGTTTTTGGTGGGTGTGGGAGGAGCTTAGATAGGCTCCTCCCTCTCCCTCTCTGTTGGTGGACTTCAAGCTGGCTGGACCTCTGGGTCCTTCTTCTATTTCTTTTGGGCATTATGTGTGCTCCAGGGGTCAGTTTTTATAACTTAAGTTGCGGCCACCATACCCAGGGTGACTAAAGTGTGTCAAAACACTGGTTAGCCCAGAGATTAGTCATGAAGAGAGAAGGGCAAAGTTGCTGAGATGCACCATGTGGGAGAACAGCTAAGGAGTGTGTAGACTTATGTTTTGAATATGTGAGTGCTGTAATTGTATATTCTGTACATATCTATTTAGAATACAGTTATATTTTTATAGTAGTAGTTTAAATAACCTGTGAAGAGGGCTGGTGGAAGGATATCAGAGACACTGTGGATGATCAGTCATAATGTATGTATTACCCTAGACAGATAAGGCCATTAAGTAAAAAGCTACCCCACACTAGAACATATAGTGAGAACCTTACTATCAAAGTAATAAGATATACTAATGTAACAAATACTATGGTCGGAAAGATAGGCAGTAGAAGAAGTCGGTCTTAAAGTAAAGAATTTAGTCCATTGTGTGGTCCCGAGCTGAGTGCGGAGAGGGAGTGCATGACGTGTCAGTCTTTTCTGAGTAGAATGGGAAGGTAACGAAGTAACATCATCAGGAGATTGTCGTTGGCGTTTAGGAGTGGGACCGGAGTTGGTCCGACATGAAATGGGTTGGCAATTCAAAAATTGCCATACCATAGAGGGAGAGGCCAGGAGCATAGTCAAAGGAGAGCAGAGGTCAGACAAATCGAAGGAGTCAGTCGAAGCCCCGGTACCTGAAGCGGATGAGGAAACAGCACCAGCATGAGGTACAGGGGCATCAGGAGTGTCTGAAGAGTGGTCAAAAAATGAGGCAGGGTCAGAATGGGGTGCAATATCAAGAAGGGGCCCAAGGGTAGTAGGTTCATGGACTGGGTACTCTATGGTTAGGTTACTCCTTTTCTTTTTGTTTTTAAGAAGAAAAAAGGAAAGAAGAAAAGAAAATAAAAATAAAAAAATAAAAAAAGGGGGAGCAGGGAGGAATAGTTCCCAGGAGGAATGAAAGGGCCGGAAATCTCCCTCTGTGCCCAAGAGGACCTCAGCACCACTAGTAGCCCAGATGCAGCATGGAACCTGTGCCATACCCTACCTTTCATGCTAGTAAACCAGCAATCCGAAATAACAACCTCACATCTGCCGAGCTACCTCGGTCGACAAAAGAGAGGGCGGCCAGATATCCACCATAAAGCATACCTCCTTCGGCCACCACCCCCAGAATCCAAAAGGTGGCTTCCAGAGATACACCCGTCACCCGAAAGACACCCAAAGCCACCCTCCGGGATACCGGAGAGGGATTGGGACATCCCCAGGCGGTCCAGATTCCACGGCAAACTACGCCACCACCAAGAACCTCAATGGAATGGGATGAACCCCGGTACTCTTTCCCCTACCTAGGAACTAGCGCGCCTGTGGGAAAAATCTCAAAAGGCCAAAAAGAGGAAGGGCAAAAGGGAGGGGTGGGGGGGGAGGAGGAGGAAAGGAAAAAGGGGATGGGGAGGATGAGATAGGGAAGGGGGGATTGGGGGTTAATTAGGTTTGGTCTGAGGAAGGAGACTGACAGGTCTAATTCCTCAGACCAAGAGCCTCTTCACCACGCCAAGGAGCCCCCCTTGAAAAGGATGAACTTATTAGATCTTTTTTACTGTCTTGTGTGTGAAATCTGAACATAACACTTTTTCTTCCTTGGTTCCCTAGTAACCATGATTCTTTAATTTCCAACACTGGCACATTAACCTGTAGGTGGTCGTGTATGATCTGGAGAGTTGTAGCTTTGCAGTTGGTATGGTTTAATTCACTAGGAGAGAGTGGACTGTTTATTACTACTGTATCAGCTAGCTTTTCTTGCTCTGCCTTTTCATCTGGTAAGCAAAATAACTGTTCAGTTGGGTATCCATGTTTGTTTTCCAGCCCTTGACAGCATCTTCAATCTTCGTGTTTAGGGAAGTTATTTGATCTGTGTGACTGGCTATGACTGATTGGAGGGTCTTGCCAAAATCAGTCGTGCAAGTTGATGTTAGCTGATGTTCAAGGGTGTTGATCTTATTCTCAAGGTGAAGTAACTTAGATTCATGGTTTGTTATTGTTGCACGGAGAGACATATTTTCAGCACGAAGATTCAAGTTATCCGCCGTTAGGGTGGTGATGTAATTCTTTAGAGTGTCAGGATCATTAGTCATACCTGAGAGCATATCAGATGGGTTAAATCCTATGAAGGTAGTAGAGGTAGAGAGCCTCTCCTTAGTGATGTACTCGTTTACTCGTTTAGTTGAGACAGACAGGAGCGACCTGTTCTAAACCCATGTTGCCCTGGGTTGTGTAGTTGATGGGTTTCTAGATGGGTGGCAATCTTGCTTCTTAGGACCCTTTCAAAGATTTTTATGATATGGGATGTTAGTGCTATTGGTCTGTAGTTCTTTGCTGTTGCTTTACTGCCCCCTTTGTGGAGTGGGGCTATGTCTGTTGTTTTTAGTAACTGTTGGACGACCCCCGTGTCCATGCTCCCTCTCCATAGGATGATTTCCATTATTTCTTATGGGGAAAATTAATTCGCCTAACGATAATTTCGCCTAACGTTGAGCTCTAAGGAACAGAATAATATCGTTAGGCGAGGGTAGGTAGTAGGTTGGTAGACAGCAACCACCCAGGGAAGTACTACCATCCTGCCAGATGACTGTGAAACAAAAACCTGTAACTGTTTTGCATGATGGTAGGATTGCTGGTTTCTTTTTCTGTCTCATAAACACGCTAGATAACAGGGATATCTTGCTACTCCTACTTACACTTTGGTCACACTTCACAGACACGCACATGCATATATATATATACATACATCTAGGTTTTTCTCCTTTTTCTAAATAGCTCTTATCCTTTTTATTTCTTCTATTGTCCATGGGGAAGTGGAAAAGAATCTTTCCTCCGTAAGCCATGCGTGTCGTATGAGGCGACTAAAATGCCGGGAGCAATGGGCTAGTAACCCCTTCTCCTGTATACATTTACTAAAAAAAGAGAAGAAGAAAAACTTTATAAAACTGGGTTGCTTAAATGTGCATGGATGTAGTGCGGATGACAAGAAACAGATGATTGCTGATGTTATGAATGAAAAGAAGTTGGATGTCCTGGCTCTAAGCGAAACAAAGCTGAAGGGGGTAGGAGAGTTTCAGTGGGGGGAAATAAATGGGATTAAATCTGGAGTATCTGAGAGAGTTAGAGCTAAGGAAGGGGTAGCAGTAATGTTAAATGATCAGTTATGGAAGGAGAAAAGAGAATATGAATGTGTAAATTCAAGAATTATGTGGATTAAAGTAAAGGTTGGATGCGAGAAGTGGGTCATAATAAGCGTGTATGCACCTGGAGAAGAGAGGAATGCAGAGGAGAGAGAGAGATTTTGGGAGATGTTAAGTGAATGTATAGGAGCCTTTGAACCAAGTGAGAGAGTAATTGTGGTAGGGGACCTGAATGCTAAAGTAGGAGAAACTTTTAGAGAGGGTGTGGTAGGTAAGTTTGGGGTGCCAGGTGTAAATGATAATGGGAGCCCTTTGATTGAACTTTGTGTAGAAAGGGGTTTAGTTATAGGTAATACATATTTTAAGAAAAAGAGGATAAATAAGTATACAAGATATGATGTAGGGCGAAATGACAGTAGTTTGTTGGATTATGTATTGGTAGATAAAAGACTGCTGAGTAGACTTCAGGATGTACATGTTTATAGAGGGGCCACAGATATATCAGATCACTTTCTAGTTGTAGCTACACTGAGAGTAAAAGGTAGATGGGATACAAGGAGAATAGAAGCATCAGGGAAGAGAGAGGTGAAGGTTTATAAACTAAAAGAGGAGGCAGTTAGGGTAAGATATAAACAGCTATTGGAGGATAGATGGGCAAATGAGAGCATAGGCAATGGGGTCGAAGAGGTATGGGATAGGATTAAAAATGTAGTGTTAGAGTGTTCAGCAGAAGTTTGTGGTTACAGGAAAGTGGGTGCAGGAGGGAAGAGGAGCGATTGGTGGAATGATGATGTAAAGAGAGTAGTAAGGGAGAAAAAGTTAGCATATGAGAAGTTTTTACAAAGTAGAAGTGATGCAAGGAGGGAAGAGTATATGGAGAAAAAGAGAGAGGTTAAGAGAGTGGTGAAGCAATGTAAAAAGAGAGCAAATGAGAGAGTGGGTGAGATGTTATCAACAAATTTTGTTGAAAATAAGAAAAAGTTTTGGAGTGAGATTAACAAGTTAAGAAAGCCTAGAGAACAAATGGATTTGTCAGTTAAAAATAGGAGAGGAGAGTTATTAAATGGAGAGTTAGAGGTATTGGGAAGATGGAGGGAATATTTTGAAGAATTGTTAAATGTTGATGAAGATAGGGAAGCTGTGATTTCGTGTATAGGGCAAGGAGGAATAACATCTTGTAGGAGTGAGGAAGAGCCAGTTGTGAGTGTGGGGGAAGTTCGTGAGGCAGTAGCAAAATGAAAGGGGGTAAGGCAGCCGGGGATTGATGGGATAAAGATAGAAATGTTAAAAGCAGGTGGGGATATAGTTTTGGAGTGGTTGGTGCAATTATTTAATAAATGTATGGAAGAGGGTAAGGTACCTAGGGATTGGCAGAGAGCATGCATAGTTCCTTTGTATAAAGGCAAAGGGGATAAAAGAGAGTGCAAAAATTATAGGGGGATAAGTCTGTTGAGTGTACCTGGTAAAGTGTATGGTAGAGTTATAATTGAAAGAATTAAGAGTAAGACGGAGAATAGGATAGCAGATGAACAAGGAGGCTTTAGGAAAGGTAGGGGGTGTGTGGACCAGGTGTTTACAGTGAAACATATAAGTGAACAGTATTTAGATAAGGCTAAAGAGGTCTTTGTGGCATTTATGGATTTGGAAAAGGCGTTATGACAGGGTGGATAGGGGGGCAATGTGGCAGATGTTGCAAGTGTATGGTGTAGGAGGTAGGTTACTGAAAGCAGTGAAGAGTTTTTACGAGGATAGTGAGGCTCAAGTTAGAGTATGTAGGAAAGAGGGAAATTTTTTCCCAGTAAAAGTAGGCCTTAGACAAGGATGTGTGATGTCACCGTGGTTGTTTAATATATTTATAGATGGGGTTGTAAGAGAAGTAAATGCGAGGGTCCTGGCAAGAGGCGTGGAGTTAAAAGATAAAGAATCACACATAAAGTGGGAGTTGTCACAGCTGCTCTTTGCTGATGACACTGTGCTCTTGGGAGATTCTGAAGAGAAGTTGCAGAGATTGGTGGATGAATTTGGTAGGGTGTGCAAAAGAAGAAAATTAAAGGTGAATACAGGAAAGAGTAAGGTTATGAGGATAACAAAAAGATTAGGTGATGAAAGATTGAATATCAGATTGGAGGGAGAGAGTATGGAGGAGGTGAACGTATTCAGATATTTGGGAGTGGACGTGTCAGCGGATGGGTCTATGAAAGATGAGGTGAATCATAGAATTGATGAGGGAAAAAGAGTGAGTGGTGCACTTAGGAGTCTGTGGAGACAAAGAACTTTGTCCTTGGAGGCAAAGAGGGGAATGTATGAGAGTATAGTTTTACCAACGCTCTTATATGGGTGTGAAGCGTGGGTGATGAATGTTGCAGCGAGGAGAAGGCTGGAGGCAGTGGAGATGTCATGTCTGAGGGCAATGTGTGGTGTGAATATAATGCAGAGAATTCGTAGTTTGGAAGTTAGGAGGAGGTGCGGGATTACCAAAACTGTTGTCCAGAGGGCTGAGGAAGGGTCGTTGAGGTGGTTCGGACATGTAGAGAGAATCGAGCGAAACAGAATGACTTCAAGAGTGTATCAGTCTGTAGTGGAAGGAAGGCGGGGTAGGGGTCGGCCTAGGAAAGGTTGGAGGGAGGGGGTAAAGGAGGTTTTGTGTGCGAGGGGCTTGGACTTCCAGGAGGCATGCGTGAGCGTGTTTGATAGGAGTGAATGGAGACAAATGGTTTTTAATACTTGACGTGCTGTTGGAGTGTGAGCAAAGTAACATTTATGAAGGGATTCAGGGAAACCGGCAGGCCGGACTTGAGTCCTGGAGATGGGAAGTACAGTGCCTGCACTCTGAAGGAGGGGTGTTAATGTTGCAGTTTAAAAACTGTAGTGTAAAGCACCCTTCTGGCAAGACAGTGATGGAGTGAATGATGGTGAAAGTTTTTCTTTTTCGGGCCACCCTGCCTTGGTGGGAATCGGCCAGTGTGATAATAAAAAAAAATAAAAAAAAATATATATATATATACACCTACATCTGACTTACAACCGAGTTCAGTTCCGAGAAACTGGCCCTAAGTCGAAATGGTCGTAAGTCGAACTTTATTACTGAATATCAACAAAACATTTTTGTAAAGACTTTATTTTATTGTTTTATTTTGGTATTTCATATTTTACTTTACTTTTTATGTTGTTAGTACTTTATTTTATACTGTAAGGTTTAGGTTAAACACTGTGTACAACACAAATAGTTGTTTATTTCCCAGAAATTTGGCACAAAAAACACGGTCGCAAGTTGAGTGGTCGTAAGTTGGATGGTAGGTGTATATATATATATGTATATATATATTATATATATATAATATATATATATATATATATAATATATATATATATATATATATATATATATATATAATCATTTAACAAACTGCAGCAGGCCAGGACTCAACCCGACGAACCTTATACTGCCTCCTGAGACAGCACAATGTATGCATCGCCTTACCACTTGAGCCAGCGATCCTACAAGAATCACACATGCAGCTGAGATACATGTTTCTCTCGTGATCCAAGGACACTCATGGCAGTGGTATTTCGAGGATTAATTTCAGCCTCCTCCTGTTGAGGTGGGAATTCAAACAGAAGGAAGCTGAAATTAATCCTTGAGATACCACTGCCACGAGTGTCCTCGGATCATGAGAGAAACATGTTTCATGATTTTGTTTGCTATATATATATATATATATATATATATATATATATATATATATATATATATATAGGTAGTAGGTAGTAGGTTGGTAGACAGCAACCACCCAGGGAAGTACTACCGTCCTGCCAGATGACTGTGAAACAAAAACCTGTAACTGTTTTGCATGATGGTAGGATTGCTGGTTTCTTTTTCTGTCTCATAAACACGCTAGATAACAGGGATATCTTGCTACTCCTACTTACACTTTGGTCACACTTCACAGACACGCACATGCATATATATATATACATACATCTAGGTTTTTCTCCTTTTTCTAAATAGCTCTTGTTCTTCTGTATTTCTTCTATTGTCCATGGGGAAGTGGAAAAGAATCTTTCCTCCGTAAGCCATGCGTGTCGTATGAGGCGACTAAAATGCCGGGAGCAATGGGCTAGTAACCCCTTCTCCTGTAGACATTTACTAAAAAAGAGAAGAAGAAAAACTTTATAAAACTGGGATGCTTAAATGTGCATGGATGTAGTGCAGATGACAAGAAACAGATGATTGCTGATGTTATGAATGAAAAGAAGTTGGATGTCCTGGCCCTAAGCGAAACAAAGCTGAAGGGGGTAGGAGAGTTTCAGTGTGGGGAAATAAACGGGATTAAATCTGGAGTATCTGAGAGAGTTAGAGCAAAGGAAGGGGTAGCAGTAATGTTAAATGATCAGTTATGGAAGGAGAAAAGAGAATATGAATGTGTAAATTCAATGCGGGGGGGCCCTTGGCAAGAGGCGGGGAAATTTTAAAAAAATAAAGAATAAACCCCAAAAAGTGGGAGTTGTCACAGCTCCCTCTTTGTGATGACATTTTTGCTTTGGGGGGATTATGAAAAGAATTTTGCAAAAGATTGGTGGGGGTTTTGGGGTTAGGGTGGGGCAAAAGAAAAAAAATTAAAAGGGTTTGAATACGGGAAAAGGGGAAGGTTATGAGGTAAAAAAAAGTTTAGGTGTTTGAAAGATTGGATATCGGTTGGAGGGAGGGGAGTGGAGGAGGGGGAACGTTTTTCAGATTTTTGGGGAGGGACGTTTCAGCGGATGGGTCTGTGAAAATGAGGGAATCTTTAAAAATGTGAGGGAAAAAAGGGGGAGTGGTGCATTTTTGGAGTCTGGGGGAGAAAAAAAAAACTTTGCCCTTGGGAAAGGGCAAAGGGGGGAAAATGTATGAGAGTACTTTTTCCCAAACGCCCCTTTTTGGGGTGTTTGTGAAGCGTGGGTGATAAAAATGTTCCCAGTGGGGGAGAAGGGGGAAAGGCAGTGATTTTATTTGGGAGGGAATTTGGGGGTGTGGGAATTTTAATGCGGGAAAAATTAATATTTTGGAATTTTTGGGAGGAGGTGCGGGTTTACCAAAATGTTGCCCAGGGGGCCCTGAGGAGGGTTGTTGAGGTGGTTCGGAAAAAAAAATGTAGAGAGAAGGGAAAGCAAAACGAATGACTTCAAGGGGGTGTTCAGTCTGTAGGGGAAGGGAAAGGGGGCGGGGGTGGGGTCGGCCTAGGAAAGGTTGGGGGCGGGGGGTTTAAAGGGGAGGTTTTGGGGAAGGGGTTTGGGGATTTCCCAGCGGGCATGCGGGGAGCTTTGTTTGTTTGGAGTAAAATGGGGGAAAAAGGTTTTTTTAATACTTGACGTGCTGTTGGTGGTGACCCAAAGTAACATTTATAAAGGGGGTTTCGGGGGAAAAGGGCCCCGGGCCGGCCCTTGGGTTTTCCTGGAGATGGGAAGTACCGTGCCTGCACTGGGAAGGAGGGGTTTTTAATGTTGCTTTTTAAAAAAAAATGTAGTGAAAAAGCCCCCTTCTGGAAAAGACGTGATGGAGTGAATGGGGTTTGAAAGTTTTTTTTTTTTCGGGCCCCCCTGCTTGGGGGAATGGGCCGTTTTGTTTAATTTAAAAGATCCCCACCCTTTCTAAAAACCCATCATTTAAACAAAAAACCCGGGGAAACAGGGGGTTTAGAACAGGCGCCCCGGGTTGTCTCAACTACGGGGGATAAACTAGGGAAAAGGGTCCTAAATGCACTAAAAGGGACAAAAGAATGCAGATTTTAATAATACGGACTTTGCAAAAGCCTTCGACAAATTTTTTTTGGGGGGGCCCCCATGGGAAAATTGGCACAAAATGCGCCCCAAAAGGGAAAATAACGGGGAAAAGTCGGTGATGGATCTAAAATTTTCCTCACTAACGGGAACACAGAGTGTAGTGGGTCAAAAAGGAGAAAAGTCCGGGCGGGTACGGTGAAAAGTTTTGTTCCAAAAGGCCCACAGTCTAGCTCCCATCTTTTTTTCCTCTTTCCTCATACCCGACATAGAAAAGGTTGTCAGCCACAGCACCGTGTCTTCCTTTGCAGATGACACCCGAATCTGCATGACAGTGTCTTCCATTGCGGGACACTGCAAGGCTCCAGGCGGACATCAACCAATCTTTCAGGGGGCTGCAGAAAACAATATGAAGTTCAACGATGAGAAATTTCAATTACTCAATAATGGTAAACACGGGGAAATTAATCTTCATCAGAGTACAAAACAAATTCTGGCCACAAAATAGAGCGAAAACCCAACGTCAAGACCTGGGAGTGATTATGTCGGAGGATCTCACCTTCAAGGACCATAACTTGTATCATCGCATCTGCTAGAAAAATGACAGGATGGATAATGAAAACCCTTTCCCAAAAAAAACTAGGGAGGCCAAGCCCATGATGACACTCTTCAGGTCACTTGTTCTATCTAGGCTGGAATATTGCTGCACTCTAACAGCACCTTTAAAGGGCAGGTGAAATTCCCGACCTAGAAAATGTACAGAGAACTTTCACGGCGCGCATAAGGAGATAAAACACCTCAATTACTGGGAGCGCTTGGGGTTTCTAAACCTGTTTCCCTGGAACGCAGGAGGGAGAGATACATGATTATATACACCTGGAAAATCCTAGAGGGACTAGTACCGAACTTGCACCGAAAATCACTCACTACGAAAGCAAAAGACTTGGCAGACGATGCACCATCCCCCAATGAAAAGAAGGGGTGTCACTGCACGTTTTGAGACCATACAATAAGTGTCAGGGGCCCGAGACTGTTCAACTGCCTCCCAGCACAATAAGGGGGATTACCAAAAGACCCCTGGCAGTCTTCAAGCTGGCACTGGACAAGCACCTAAAGTCAGTTCCTGATCGCGGGCTGTGGCTCGTACGTTGGTTTGTTACGTTTGCAGGCCAGCAAGCAACACAGCCTGGTTGATCAGGCGCTGATCCACCAGGAGGCTGGTCACAGACCGGGCGGATCGCGGGGGCATTGACCCCCGAAACTCTCTCCAGGTAAACTCCAGTAATCACCAGTGGACTCAAAACAGCGATGGCATCGTTTAACGATAAATCTGACTAGTGATTTCATTAAACGCAAAAATTTTGCCTCACTAGCACTTAAAAACCCGACAGCGCTATTTCTGGTCCTTACCATACGCGTCCACTTTGGCCTGAGCGCGCCTCAGTGTCCCTTGGTTGTCAGTGTTTACAAGCCAGCAGCCACCGCCGGTCGCTTCCAAACTACAACAAACTGACATGTCATATTTTACACAGCCTTTGTAGTGATTGCACCTGGCAAAATAAGTCACAATGGGCCCAAAAAGCTTCTAGTGCCATACCTACAGCAAATAGGAGTGAGAATTATATGGAGATGAGAAAGAGATCATTGCTAAAGTATGTAAAGTGGAGTGAGTGTCTTTGAGCTGGTCAGGTTGTATAATAAAACCCCAAATCAACCTTCTCTACTTATTGTGGGTAAGAAAAACGGCAATCAAAGAAGTGTTCTCCTGCCAAAGGTGCAGCTGGTGTTGTACCCAGTCAGTGTTGTTGTTGCTGCACCACCATCAGCTGTATTACTTGAAGATGTGGAGAGAGTGTTGTTGATGTGGCTTAACGTGAAACAATTACCGAGAAACGATTAACCCCGGAGGGTTAGCCACCAGGGTAACCAAGAAAGTCAGCTCATCATCGAGGAACTCTATAACTTATTTACTTGGGGCTTAATCTTGGTCTCCCAGGATGCAACCACAACTGTTTGTTGCTGGATTCGTCAGCTGTTGCTGATGACAGTCCACTGTTGCTGGATCATGGTCGATGTTTGCTGGAGCAGTCAGCTGTTGCTGGATCAGTCAGCTGTTGCTGGATCAGTCAGCTGTTGCTGGATCAGTCAGCTGTTGCTGGATCAGTCAGCTGTTGCTGAATCAGTCAGCCGTTGTGGCCAGTCAGTGTTGGGGCCAGTCAGCTGTTGCGGCCATAGCTGTTGGGGGACAGTCGTGTTTGGATGTCAGAGTTGTGGATCAGTCAGCTGTTGCGGTCAGTCAGTTTGCTGGATCAGTCAGTGCTGCTGCCCACAGTCGTGCTGTTGCACCATCAGCTTTCTTGAACATGACTCGTCCCCGAACCCGTCCGAACCTGCCCCGTCCGCCTGGGCCTGCCTTGCCATCTTTGTTTTCAACCCGGGTGGCCGGTTGCTGCAATTCAATACATTTTGTATTTTTCCCTATTTATATTGCTTGTAAACTGCAAAATAAAGCCCCCAGGGCCCAAAAAAAGCTTCTATCCCCAACCTGTGGTAAAAAAAGGGTGAAAAAATCTATCGTCCCACAGTCAGTGCGTGCCCCCGGGTTTCAGTGAAAAATTTGGACCAGTCAGCTGCTGCTGCACCATGGTCAGTGTTGCGCACCACAGTGCGCTGCACCATGGTCAGCTGCACCAAGCTGTTGTTGCTGCACCACCATCAGCTGTTTTACTAAAAGATTGGGGGGAGGTTTTTGGGGTTTGGGTTAATGTGAAAAAATTTACCAAAAAGAAATGATTAACCCCCGGGGGTTGCCACCAGGAAAAACCCAAGAAAGTCGGATCATAAGGCTGTAAATTTTTACATTGGGGGTCCAAATCTTGTTCCCGGTGCGCCCCCCAACAGTTGACTACACCCAGGTGAACGGAAAAAATGTTTGGGAACTAGTGCTCTTTTCGTGAGGTTACTGGGGAGGAGTGGAGATTGGTGGGGGAGGACAATGCGAACTAACCATGATGAGCGCGGGGCACTTAACAGTTGAGGCCACACTGAGGAAACTGGTCAGAGGAGGGGAGAGAGAAATTTTAAAAAAATTTCCTACTTCAAAGATTTAAGGAAATCGTGCAATGTGGCTTAAAGTTTCGAAACCTTTTTTGATGAAAATCACCCTCCATAGTATTGCAAGCGTGCTGGTGACTTTCCTGACAATGTTGTGAAAACTTTAGGAAAAAGGAACGAGAGGTACGGCCTTATGGACAGATTGTTTTTCAACAGAAGTCCATGACTCTGAAGCTGGTCCTAGTGGGATTAAAAGAAAGAAGGGGAAATAACCCAGAAAAGATTGCTACCTCAAGTGCTAATGGGAAAGGGGATTCCCCCCCCTCCCCAAAAAAAAGATCAAGGTTCCCCTCCCCATCCCTAAAAAATCACCCGATCTTCAATAAAAGGTAAGTGTCATGTAATGTGCATGTAATCTTCAGTTTTTGTGTATTAAAATTAATATTTCAGTGGTAAAAAATTTTTTTTTTCAATATTTTTGGGGGTTTGACAGATTAATTTTTTTCATTATTTTTATGGGGAAAATTAACTTGACTACGATTTTTTTGACTAAGATGAGTCTCAGGAACGGATTAATATCGTGGTGAGGGTCCCCTGTAATATTATACAGAGGGACACATAACGTTTTAAAACCGTAGGATACATTTTAACAAAAACTTTTCCTTGCCCCAGCGCTAAAAAAACTTGCTCAATGCGATTCGTCCCAAAACGCGTCCATGTGCGGCCTGGGCCAGCCTCACTTTTTCCCCTGGTGGCATTGTTTAAAGCCCGCCCCGCGTCACATCCCCGATACAAAACAGAACATATGTATTATTACAGCGTTTTTAGTGATTTCACTGCAAAATAAGTGACATGGCCCAACAAAAATTTTGTGCCCAAACCCCACAGGAATAAGAGTGGAATTTTTCTATGGATATGAGAAAAAGGGTACTGCAGAAAAAAAGTGGGTGGTGTCTCCCAGTGGCCAGGGTTTAAAAAGTAAACCCCAGTCAACAAATCGCTGCTATTGTGGCAAGAAAACAGAAACAAAAAAGTGTTCTTGCCCAAAAGGGCAACTTTGTTTTCGAAACAGAGTCGCGTGATAAAAGATGTTTAGAGCTGTTATTGGTGTGGATAAAAGAAAAACAGATAGCAGGAGATAGCATTCTCAAGCGTCATAAGTGAAAAAAGGTAGGAAGTTGCATGCGATTTAATTTTGAAAAATGTCTGCAATTTGATGATTTAGTGAATTTTTGGCCAGCAAACATTGGTTTGAGAGATTTAAAAAAGCGGCCCCATGGCTATAGTGTGATAAAGG
>NC_069429.1:38171169-38194846 GCF_026875155.1 Cherax quadricarinatus | reverse complement strand
TTAGTGCATTGGTCTTAGTTCTTTGCTGTTGCTTTTCTCCCCCCTTTGTGGAGGGGGGCATGTCTGTTTTTTTAGTAACTGTGGGACGACCCCCGTTCCATCCCCTCTCCATGGAGGGAAAAAAAGGCTCGTGATGGGGGCTTCTTGCATTTCTGATGAACACAAGTTCCAGATTTGGCCCTGGGCAGATGCATGGGATGTCTTTATCCCTGTTCGAAGTATTTGGCGTCAGGATAACATCGGATAGGTTTGTTTTAATAAAATTTTGGGCTCTTCATAAAAATTCATTTTTATCTTTGACTCTCGTCTGGTAGCGGGTTTCTAAAAATGAGTCTATTGGGACTTGAGTACCACTCATTTTCCCTTTTTTCATCTGTGTAGGACCCACTTTTTTAAAATTGGGGGCCCCTACTGGGGTTGTTCCGATTTGATTTGGCATAGGAGAAGAAATACTTTGGTTTTTTTCGATTTTTATTTAGGCTTTTATTTTCCCGATTCCGACTCCTAAAGGATTCTTTTAGCTTAAGTCGATGCTTGCTATTTCCTGACCATGTTCCCTACGCATTTCAGTATTTGACCTCTTTTAGCCCCCTCTTTTATTTTTTCCGCGCCGTAAAGGGACGCCTGTCTCTTTCTGTTTTACATTACCCTCCTTTTTTAGAGGAATAAGCCTTTTATACACGAGTGCACCGAGTTAAACTTTTCTAGGCATAAGTTGGGGGGCTGTGTTTTATTAAAACTTCCCAGCTTATATCGGGTTGGCTTGGTTTACCTTTTTCCCACTTTATGTTTTTTTTTATTGAAGTTGAATTTGGGAATGCTCCCTCTACAATTCCTTAGTCGGGGTGGGGGCCCGGGATACATGACTGAACCCCAAATTTGTTGGATTAGTATATTGTTTTTTTATCATCATTGTTAGTGAAGATGAGGTTTGGGGCGGGTTTAAATTGAATTTTTGTGCGAGATTTAAAAGCTCGGTGGTGTGAGTTTCATCAAGCTCCTCCGGGTGTTTTTTACTGCAACAAATTATTTGTAATTCCTCCATTTTAGGTGCCCTTTAAATTGAAATCCCCCCGGGGCAAGATGTTGGGGGCAGGAGCTGGAAGGTTTTCCCGACAGTGGTCATTTTTTAAAAGCTGTTCTGGAATTGCTGGATGTTCATCCGGAGGGTTTGATATCACAATGACTAGGTTTTTTGGGTTTTGCCTTTTCTGCAAAAAAATTCCACTACACAATTGAGGCATTAGCAGTTCTGTGCAAACAATGACTCGAAAGTACAGGCCAACCCCCTCCTTTTGCCTGTTTCACTTGTCAATCTGTAAGGTTGTAAAACCCGGGGTCCAATTTCGTTTCCCAAATGATCCTTTATTTGGGGCTCATGAAAGCCCGAACATTTTCCTTTTCCTCTGCAAGCAGTCCCGGGTGAAAGGTATTTTGTTGTTTGTTGCTGGGGTTTTGACCCGTATATTTGCAAAGAAAAATGTTATCGGATGGTGTATTGTTTGGGACTGGGGGGGGTTTTTTTTCCGGCTTAGTAGTTCTGTTGGTTGGAGTGGGGCCATGACTGTGGTTCCATCCAGGAAGATGGGTTGGTGTACGATTTTTGCATTCCTCCCGCTTTTTTCCCCTGGGACTAAAAAACCCCCTCCCCTTGGTGGCTGTGGCTACCCAGGTTTTTTCCCCTGGGCCCGGATGTTTTGTTTTTTTGTCCCCTTTTAATGGGATGCCCGGCAAAATTTAAATTATAGCACAGTCTTTCCGTACTGAAGAGGTTTAAAAAGGGTTTATGGTTTAAAAAAACTTCGGAAGGGAGTTTGCATTTTCCCGTTGTCATTTTGGGGATGGCAAAATTTTTAGGGTGGTCATAGTTGCACTCCCATCTGTTTTTTTCCCCGATTTCCCCCTGCCAGCAGATACCCATGCTTTGTATGTGACAGGATTGGTTTCCTTTGCCTTTTGGGTTTTTTGTGACGGGATTCCCTGTTGGTTTCATGTTTCCCCGTCTTAAATTCTATCCCCCCTAGCACCAACAATGGAGGGTCCCACCATTTGTTTTTGGGGTATATCCTCACTTGCTAATTTGGGTCCTCTTGTTTGCTATTTTCCCGCGTATTTTAGTTTGCAATATTGGTTTTATCTTTTCTTTGACTACACTGTTTCCCACTATGGGTCCTGTCCCCCCAAGGGGCATTCATATGTATTTCCTTTCCGGTTAATTCCCCACTACCTGGAAAAAAATCTCCCGCTTTCACCATTACCTTTTCCCCAACAGCACTCCAAACTTCCCCCTTTTGTCCCCAGGGCAAACATTTTTCCAGTTTACCATTTCTGTTTCCCCGGAAAAAGAACCCCCACTTCACCAAATTTCTGTCCCCCCAGGGCAGCACCCCCCCAGCTTCCCCATTACTGTCTCCCCGGACGCAATATCAGCCCCCCATTTACGACTACCCCGGACAAACATCTCCCCTTACGTTTCTGACTACATGGCCCGTATCAAGGGGAGAACCATTTAGCCCCGGGCTTTTTTTGTTCCCATCTGTTGTTGTAAATTCCCCCAGTCCGCAACCCTTGGGCCCTTGGGGCTGGGGAAATTTTTAAAAACCTTCGTTTTTGGGGGGAGGGTTTTTTATTTTATGTTTAGGAAACGTAAAACCCCTGCACCCCAAAATTAAATTTTGGGGGAGGGGGACAGGACCCCCCCAAATTTCAATAATTTTGGGGTTTTTCCTTTTAAATCCTTTTTGGCTTGATATGCTCAAAAAGGGGTGTGGCCCTTTTCCCCCGTAAAAAAAAACTGGGTATTACGAAAAATCGGGGTCAAACCAAGAATAGGCAACATTCTTGCCCCCCAACCATTTTGGAGGTTGCCCGAGTTATGGGGGAACACCGGGAGAAGAATTTTAAAATTTTTGGGTTTTAGGGCACGCGCTAGCAGTATAAAAGTTTTTTACCCAGTAATAAAAATGGGATCTTTCATGGGGAATCCTTCGGGAAAAACCCACAGTCAAGTATCCAGTGTAATATTTGCAGTACATTTAAATTTTTTGCAAAGGGGGGCAGAAAATATAGCCCTCCAAAAGTTCCAACAAAAAAAAGAAAATTTTAAGGGGGTGTTTTTTGAAAGGGGGAAATATCCCTTTTTAAAATTGAGGGAATATGCTCCAGTATCCTAAAGGTTTTTACTTCAGTTGTTTTGGAGTTTTTCCCGAAGGGAAAAAAAGACTCCGAAAGTAGTAGGGGTCATTTCCCTTTTTTTTTAAATTCTTTTAAGGACATGTTACTAGGGATATTAAAAGGTTTTTTTCCCCAAATTTGGGTGGGGGTTTTTTGGGGGGAGTTGGGTGGATGGAACCCACTTGGGTTTCAATGTAACGACGACGGTTTGCCTTTAACCCCGACGTTTTCAAACTTTTTTGCTCTGGGGGTGGTTTCCCCCTGGAACTGTTGTCGAGTTTCACCATGAGAGGGGTTTTGTCTCCACCAGGTGGGGCACAATTGGGAAACGAGACCAACCCGGTGAATTAAATTGGCTGAAAGTTTGACTTTCTCCCTTCCGGCTGGCACTTCATCCTCCAAGGGGTTTTTGATCTTTGCTCCTGCCCGGTGTTTGGAAAAAAAAGGACGGGGCTGCTCAGACAAGGAGCAGTTTGTTTCAAAAAAATCAGCCCAAACCCGGCTGCCTCCAATGCCCTCCCGTCCTGCAGAAAACTTTAACCTCTTGGGCCCCCAGACCCCCAGAATTGTCAAACCCGAATAAGTGAAAAGATCTTTGAAAAGGGAGCAACACCCCCTGCTTTTTTACCCCGCGGTTTAAAAACTTTTGGGTTTCTTCCCCCACAAAAACATCCAGGGATTGACCAAGGTGTATCTGCCTAGGGTTAAAAAAACTTCCCATACTTAGTTGGGAAAACAAGTATATGCTCCCAAAAACTGTGGTTTTTCCAAATACTTTAAAAAACGGAAAAACAGTGTCATTTAACCTGATGTAAAATCCTGTGCCTTACCCACAATGCTGTGAAATCAACGATCCCCAATGCTGTTCCGGCCACCTCAAGGGTCGAGCCTGATTTTCGAAGCTTCAAAAAATTATTCTGGTTTGGCCTCATTGTAGTGGGAACAAGCTTACTGTTTTCTGTAAACTAAAATCTTTTTACAAGATGCAAAAACTGCCTTCTTTCTTTTTCCCTATCAAATTCTTCTTTTGCAAATGCTCTCTGTTCCCTAGTCTGCTCAAGACTGATTTTGCCAGCTCAAATGCCAATGCTGCTGATTCACCTTGAGACAACCCTGCTGCACTAGATTGATGATTTTCTCAATTGATGTATCATCTTCCTCCTGCAAGAACATAGGAGTTTTGTTTCCTAGCTCCCGTAAGGGAGGATCTGATGTACCTCTCTTCTTCTCAAAGTTTGTTAGTTATCAGTGAACACAGTTGTGAAGCTGTGAGAGTGCGTTCGTAATAAAATGCCAATGGAATGAGCAATTTGCCAACAATGCTATAGGGAAAATTTAGGTAGGTTAAACAAGGTATATGGCTGACACCAGACGTCGGGACTCGCCCAGGGGGCATAACCCCAAAAGTATAAGTTATTTGCTATGCACAGTACAATTGCAAAATCCCCCAACTAATACGTTATTTGCAGAACACGCTTAGCTTTTGCACAGTACAGTTGCAGAATACGCATACAAGGTGGATACGCAATGCACAGCTGACTACAAAATCTTCACACCGAACAAGCTAGTAGTGAGCGTTAAATGATCACACTATAGCCAGGCTGACCATAACAAAGCAACTGACACGCAAAGTTTGTAAACGTTGGCAAGCTAATGCAATGCCAGACAGCAAGCTATGCAATGTTCCTGCTACCAGTATCACCCTGGGCTCAACCATTTCTCTAAGTCCAGCTCTAGCTCTCGGACGGGATACCCATATTACAAACCCCAGGATTTCAAATGGCCTGTTATCCGGGGTGTAAAGGGAGCAAAATAAACACAGCAGAAAACTTTTGACTTACAACTGGTGGAAGCTCCATTGTTGGTGCTGGGGAGGGTAGGAATAAGACAGGTAAAACATGCACCAACAGGGAATACAGTCACAGAAACCCAAGGCAAACGGAAACCAAGCCTGTGCACATACTATGCACTTGGTATCTGCAGACATGGGAAATCTGGAAAAACGAGGGGAAACTGCAGCTATGACCACCCTAAAAAATGTCGTGCCATATGACAACAGAAAATGCAAACTCCCTTCCTGTAAGCTTTTTCACCCTGAAATGTGTACCTCTTAGTACAGGAAAGGCTGTGCTTAACTTAAATTGCCAGGCACACCAAATCTAAAAGGGACAAAAAGATACAAAACATCCAGGCCAGGGGAAAACCTGGGTAGCCACAGCCACTCAAGAGGGAAAAGGTTTTTTAGTGCCATGAAGGGAAAAAAAACTGGCAGGAAATGGCAGAAATCGTACACCAAATCCAGTCATTCCAGGACTGGAACCACATCAATGGTCTCCACTCCAAACCAACAGATACAGATACAAAGCTGGAAAAAAACATCCCCCCCAGTACCAACAATACCACCAGTCCGGTAACATTCTACTTTGCAAATATACAGGGTCTAAAGCCAGCAACAAACAACAAATACCTTTCACCCGTGGACTGTTTGGGCAGAGGCAAAGGCAATGTTCGCGGCTTTCACTGAGACCCACATAAAGGATCACTTGGCCCAACGAAATAGGGATCCCAGGTTACAACCTATACAGATGTGACAGAGTGAACAGGCAAAAGGGGGGGGGGGGCTTGGCCTGTACATTGCAGAGTCACTTGTTTGCACAGAACTACTTAATGCCTCAAATGATGTAGTGGAAGTTTTAGCAGTAAAGATCGAGAACCAAAACCTAGTCATTGTGGTAGTCTACAAGCATCTGGATGCAACATCCCAGCAATTCCAGGAACAGATGTTAAAAATTGACCATTGTTGGAAAATCTTCCAGTTTCCTGCACCCAACATCTTGCCCTGGGGATTTCAATTTTAAGGTACCCAAAATGGAGGGAATATAGCAAATAAAATTTGTTGCAGTAATAACACCAGGAGGCAGCTCTGATGAAAACTCACACACAAACGAGCTTTTAAATCTCTGCACAAAATTCAATTTAAACCAGCAAATAATAGAGCCTACTAGACTGGAGAATACCTAGACCTCATCTTCACTAACAATGATGATCTGATAAATGTCACCATATCAAAAACAATATACTCAGATCACAACAAAAAATTTGAGGTTCAGACATGTATGGCGGAGCCCAGACCGACATAATGAGATTAGTCACGAGGGAGTTTAGTTTATGTTTATTATGCACCCCATACCCATCCTGTGGGCGTAGTCAAAAGATTACAGAGGTACATAATGGGTCCAGGGACTGGGCCTCAAAGTTTGATACCTGAGCAAGTTACAGAGGTAATGAATTCACAATTTACAAAGGTAATGAACTCACAATTTACAAAGGAAATTAAACCCTCCAGGTAGGTCTAGTCACAATCATAAACAATTTTACAAAGGATTTATAAAATACAGAGGTAACAATGGGTCCAGGGACCGGGCTCCAAAGTTTTGATGGCTGAACTAGGTACAAGGTAATGAAACTCAAATTACAAAGGTAATGAACTCACAAGTTAAATGTAATGAATACTGAAAGAATGGTTACTTAACGTTCTACATGGCTGCAATCATGAACAAATTTTAGAGTATGGGGAATTCCACTTCCACACCCTGTCACAACTGTAGTGAGTTATTGGTGCAAATGTTACTGTTGAGTCACACACACACACACACACACAACATAAAAAATTCATACACACACACACATAAACACACACACACCACACCCCACACACACACACACCAAAACACACAACACAACACAACACACACACACAACTACACAAACTCATACACACAATGCACACACACTCATACACACACACATCATACACACACACACACTCATACACACACACACACATCATACTCACACACACACACACACACACCACACAAAAAATCACACACTCATACACAACACACAAACACACCACACACCACACACACACCACACCACACACACACACACACACACACACACAACATGCACAATATGTGGTAATGCTTTATTTAAACAGCTAGCAAAGTCCAGGTATTTCTCCAAAATGGTCTTTAATATACCACTTGTGGATAAAATACTTAGCCATTTCTTGAACTTTTCTGAGTGAGTTGTTTCTAAATTTATTAATTTTTATCACATTTCCAGTACATAATGACGCAAGGGTTGTGACAAAAATTTCCATCGGGCAAAGTTTACATTTCGTTTGGTCTACATCTGGTGGTGGTGATTTAACCTCCCAAAGATACTTGTAACCCAGCCGGAGCCGGACGGAAATGAATCCAAGAGTCTGCTTATTTTGTTGGATGCACCATAGACATGTAGCTCCTCCTGCATGATAGAATGATGATAGAGGGACTCACTGGTGTCAATCTCCCCTGAGCCTTAAGTCCATAAAATTCAGCTGAAGTTTTTTCGTATTATTTTCTCAAACTACTACCTGACAAGCCAAGATTGTAAATCTACTCCCTCTTTGAAGGCATACAGCTTAGCCAATTTATCAGTTCTATCATGCATCTGAAGACCAATGTGAGATGGGATCCACAGCATGTGCACTCTGACTCCACTGTCCACAATCCTACCATACCTGTGTCTGGCTTCTGACACAAGCATGCCACAATTTATGCTTAATGAGTTGAGAGCATTTATGGATTTACAGAGGGAAACAGTTACAATTAAACTGTCAATCTTTGATACATAATGCATTTTAGTGCAAGGAGTATGGCAAACAGTTCTGTCAGAAGGGAAGAGGCCCCAATTATTGATGGTGCTCCAATTTCTTTTAAGAGAGCCCTCACTCTGTACGACAACAGCAGCACTACCAGCTGCCCCCAGTGGATTGGTGAACAGAAAACCCTCAACGTAATAATTTGCGAGGTGATGTGCTGTGTGACTAAGTTACAATACAGCTTAAGGCCTCATGTTTGGCTTCAAGGCGAAGTTTTGGTTTTGATTTAAGAAGTAGTTTGGGGGGAAATGGAGGAATGGTAGTTTGGAATGGGGTAATATTCCATGGAGCGGGAAGTGCCGCTGTTGCCTTCTTGACATAGATCATGTATCTGATTCATGCGGAGGTGGTTCCAGTCTTTTCGATCCATCTGGAGGAGTGTTCACCAGTGCTGAGGAAAGTTTGGAGGGCTTCTGTGCAGGGGTTTGAATGAGCTTGCCTGAGCATATTAACCCCCAAATTTGGATATTTCTTTCAGTAACACGATCTCTGATGCTTGGGGAAAATCAAGTTCTTTTTGCATATTTAAAATTTTGGCAGTACAGGGCATCTAGGATGATCCTCATTGCTTCGTTCTGCAGTTTTTCCAGCCCTCCAAGCTTCCAGTCAGACACAAGAGCAAGTATGGCACAGCATAATCAACCAATAATCTAATATAAGCAAGATACATCTTTTCACAATTTTAACATTAGCACCATACCTGGGGTGAAGCCCTGCCACAACTCTAAGTGCTCCCTTAGTCGTTCTTTGTATTGGCGACAAAGTCTTGTTACAACAGTCCAAGTAGTGGAACCTCAAAACCTAGATACCTGTATCTGCTTACATATTCTAAGACGAGACCCATCAAGCAATTGGATCTGACGAACTGTGCCTCTCTGTCGAGGAGGACGCCTAATGAGAATTTGTTTTATCAGTAGAGATTATCAACCAGGTCCTGACACGAGGCTAGTAATGATTAAGAATGTTTTGGGTGTTGGAGAATCTGGTGGTGTGAATCATTATATCATCAGCAAAACTAAATCACATAATTATGGGGCTGACTAGGCATAGCATTAAGTAATGCATTAATTAGAATATTGAACAGTGTGGGACTGAGCATACCTCCCTGTGGGGTTCCTAATTCAAAGTCTTTAGTTACACTTCTATGTCCCTGGAACAACACAGACGATTTTCTGTTGGACAGGTAGCCTTTAATCCAGCAGAGAAGCCATCCTCCAACATCCATTCTGGCAAGTTCACTAATTATTACATGTCGGTTGGCTACATCGAAAGCGGATTTAAGGTCAAGGAAGGTAGTGTACGAGCTGTCAGTGTGCAGGGAGCATTCACAAAATTCAACTTCAATAACAAAAACATAAAGTGGGACCAAGTAAACCAAGTCCTAACCGACATAAGTGGAAGATATACTAAGCAACACAGACCCCAACTTATGCCTTGAACAGATTAACTTGGTGGCACTCGATGTATGCACAAGGCTTATTCCTCTAAGAAAAAAGAGGAGTAGATGTAAAATAGAAAGAGACAGGCACTCCTTTTACAGGCGAAAGGAAAAATACAGAGCAGCTAAAAGAGGTCAATATATCTGAAATGCGGAGGAGACACTGGTCAGAGAAATAGCAAGCATCGAAACTTAAACTAAAGGAATCTTATAGGAGTCAGGAATCACCGGAGAACTAAAAGCCATAAATGAAATCAAAAGAAACCCAAAGTATTTCTTTTTATGCCAAAACAAAGTCGAGAACAACATCCGTATTGGGCCCCTATTTAAACAAGATGGGTCCTACAGAGATGACAGCAAGGAAATGGTAAGCTACTCAAGTCCCAATATTACTCAGTTTTTAGCAAGCCGCTAACCAGACTGGGAGTCGAAGATCAAAATCAATTTTTTATGAGAGAGCCGCAGAATTTGGTTAACACAAGCCTATCTGATGTTACCTGACGCCAAATGACTTCGAACGGGGGATAAATGACATGCCCATGCACTCTGCCCCAGGGCCAGACTCACGGAACTCCGTGTTCATCAAGAACTGCAAGAAGCCCCTATCACGAGCTTTTACCATCCTAAAGGAGAGGGAGCATGGACACGGGGGGCGTCCCACAGTTACTAAAAAACAACAGACATAGCCCCACCCACAAAGGGGACAGTAAAGCAAAAGCAAAGAACTACAGACCGATAGCACTAACATCCCATAAACATAAAAATCTTTGAAAGGATCCTAAGAAGCAAGATCACCACCCATCTAGAAACCCATCAGTTACACAACCCAGGGCAACATGGGTTTTAGAACAGGTTGCTCCTGTCTGTCTCAACTAAATTTGGGTCACTACGACAAGGTCCTAGATGCACTAGAAGACAAAAAGAATGCAGATGTAATATATACAGACTTTGAAAAGCCTTCGACAAGTGAGACCATAGAGTAATAGCGCACAAAATGCGTGCTTTAAAGGAATAACAGGAAAAGTCGGGGCGATGAATCTATAACTTCTCACTAACAGAACACTGAGAGTAGTAGTCAACAGAGTAAAGTCCGAGGCAGCTATGGTGAAAAGTTCTGTTCCACAAGGCACAGTAAATCGTCCCATCTTTTTCCTCATCCTCATATCTGACATAGACAAGGATGTCACCACAGCACCGTGTCTTCCTTTGCAGATGACACCCTAATCTGCATGACAGTGTCCCTTTCCCTTGCAAAACACTGCAAGGCTCCCAGGTGGACATCAACCAAATCTTTCAGTGGGCTGTAGAAAACAATATGAAGTTCAACGATGAGAAATTTCAATTACTCAGATATGGTAAAACACGAGGAAATTAAAACTTCATCAAGGGGGTACAAAACAAATTCTGGGGCCCCAAAATAAGAGCGAAACACCAACGTCAAAGACCTGGAGTGATCATGTCGGAGGATCTCACCTTCAAGGACCAAAACAATTTTATCAATTTCATCTGCTAGAAAAAAAGACAGGATGGATAATGAGAACCTTTAAAACTAGGGATGCCAAGCCCATGATGACACCTTCAGGTCACTTGTTCTATCTAGGCTGGAAAATTGCTGCACACTAACAGCACCTTTCAAGGCAGGTGAAATTGCTAACTAGAAAATGTACAGAGAACCTTACGGTGCGCATAACGGAGAAAAAACACCTCAATTACGGACGCTTGAGGTTCCTGAACCTGTATTCCCTGGAATGCAGGCAGGAGAGATACATGATTTATACACCCGGAAAATCCTAGAGGGACTAGTACCGAACTTGCACACGAAAATTTCATCACTACAAAAGCAAAAAAATTTGGGCGGGATGAGGACACCCCCCCAATGAAAAGCAGGATTTCACTAGCTTTTTTTAAGAGACCAACAATAAGTGTCGGGGGCTGGGGGCTGTTCACTCCCTCCCAGCATACGTAAGGGGGTTTCCAACAGCCCCTGGCGTCTTAAAGCGGGCCCACTGGACAAGCACCAAATTCGGTTCCTGACCACCCCGGGCTGTGGCTCGTACGTTGGTTTGCGCAAGCCGCAGCATCAGCCGGGTTTGATCGGCTCTGATCCCCCAGGGGGCCCTGGTCACAGCCCGGGGCCCGTGGGGGCGTTAAACCCTTCGGAACTCTCTCCAGGTAAACTCCAGGGACTTAAAACCTTCCCCAAATTTTTAAAACGAAGAAAGTAAAATATATACATATGTACAGCCGATAAGAATTAGTGCCCCCATGGGTAAGAAAGGGGCGGAATAAAAGTCTTTTAGAGAGCGGGACCATGTTTTAAACCAGCTCTAGAAGGGAATGAAAAGGGGCAGACGGGGGGGTGGAAACCCCCCATAACCTCTGCAATTAAAAAAACCTTTTTCTTATTGGCGGGGAACCTAGGTACGGGTGAAGGGGGGGCCCCATCGTAACCCCTCAGTCCCGGGTTCGTGGTTGGGGGAGAAGCCTGTAAATGAGAGTGTGTACATGTGCGAAAAAATTTTACATTCTTTTTTGGATGTCACAATAGTCCTTAGGGGGACATCTTGAGACAAGGAAAAAATTTTTTGAAAATGTTTAAAACCCTTTTTTTTGGCCTAAGATTGGGGGAAAAAATGAGGAAATATGGGTTTAAAAAATTTTCATTTTTTGCCAGAAGGGGAGGTAAGGGCCCAAATCATAAACTCTCCCGGCCCCCTTTTTTTTTTCCCCTTCCCTGTTTTTGGGAGAACCTTTCTTCATCTAATTATTGATTGTGTGGGGGCCCCCGAAAAGACCGTCAGGGGAAAAAATTATTTATTTACAATTATGGATTTCTGATACAAGATAAAGCGAGGCTATCCCTGTAAAGAAAATTACAGTGAACCCTCGCATAACGTTGGCATTACATAACATTAAATCCGCATAGCGATACATTTTATCACTAAAATTTTGCCTCATATAGCGCTAAAAAACTCGCTCAATGCTACTCATCCGAGACACATCTATGTGTGGCCTGAGCCAGCCTCACATGTTCCGCCGGTGGCATTGTTTACAAGCCAGCCTTCACAATCACATCCAAGCATACAATCAGAACATTTCATATTACAGTGTTTTTGGTGATTTCATCTGCAAAATAAGTAACCATGGGCCCCAAGAAAGCTTCTAGTGCCAACCCTACAGGAATAAGGGTGAGAATTACTATAGAGATGAAGAAAGAGATCGTTGCTAAGTATGAAAGTGGAGTACGTGTCTCCGAGCTGGCCAGGTTGTATAGTAAACCCCAATCAACCATCAAGGAAGCTGTTCTTGCCAAAGGTGCAACTGTTTTCGAAACAGAGATCGCAAGTGATATTAGATGTTGAGAGACTCTTATTGGTGTGGATAAACGAAAAACAGATAGCAGGAGATAGCATCTCTCAAGCGATCATAAGTGAAAAGGCTAGGAAGTTGCATCAGGATTTAATTAGAAAAATGCCTGCAACTAGTGATGATATGAGTAAATTTAAGGCCAAAGGTTGGTTTGAGAGATTTAAGAATCGTAGTGGCATACATAGTGTGATAAGGCATGGTGAGGCTGCCAGTTCGGACCACAAAGCAGCTGAAAAATATGTGCAGGAATTCAAGGAGTACATAGACAGTGAAGGACTGAAACCTGAACAAGTGCTTAATTGTGATGAAACAGGCCTGTTTTGGAAGAAAATGCCAAGCAGAACCTACATTACTGAGGAGGAAAAGGCACTCCCAGGACATAAGCCTATGAAAGACAGATTTACTCTGTTAATGTGTGCCAATGCTAGTGGTGATTGCAAAGTGAAGCCTTTATTAGTGTATCACTCTGAAACTCCCAGAGCGTTCAGGCAAAAGAATATCCTCAAGGTTAATTTGTGTGTGCTCTGGAGGGCAAACAGTAAGGCATGGGTCACTAGGGACTTTTTCTATGACTGGTTACACCATGCATTTGCCCCCAATGTGAAAAATTACCTAACTGAAAAGAAATTAGAACTTAAGTGCCTTCTGGTGTTAGACAATGCCCCTGGTCATCCTACAGACGTGGCAGAGCGACTTTATGGGGACATGAGCTTCATTAAGGTTAAGTTTTTGCCTCCTAATACCACTCCTCTCCTGCAGCCCATGGACCAGCAGGTTATTGCAAACTTCAAAATACTGTACACAAAAGCTCTGTTTGAAAGGTGCTTTGTAGTGACCTCAGAAACTCAGTTGACTCTGAGAGTTTTGGAGAGATCACTTTAATATCCTCAATCGAGTAAACCTTATAGGTAAGGCTTGGGAGGGAGTGACTAAGAGGACCTTGAGCTCTGCTTGTAAGAAACTGTGGCCAGAATGTGTAGACCAAAGGGATTTTGAAGGATTTGAGGCTAACCCTGAGAGGCATATGCCAGTTGAGGAATCAATTGTGGCATTGGGGAAGTCCTTGGGGTTGGAGGTTAGTGGGGAGGATGTGGAAGAGTTGGTGGAGGACAATGAAGAACCACTGATGAGCTGCTAGATCATCTTCAACACCAAGAGGGCAGACCTGAGGAAACTGCTTCAGAGGAGGGGAGAGAGAAATTGAAGAAGTTGCCTACTTCAAAGATTAAGGAAACCTGTGCAATGTGGCTTAAAGTGCAAACCTTTAATGGATGAAAATCACCCTCAGACAGCTGTTGCAAGCCGTGTTGGCAACCTGTACACTGACAGTGTTGTGAATCACTTTAGGAAAGTCATGAAGGAACGAGAGGTACTGACCTCTATGGACAGATATGTTGTGCGACAGAAGTCCAGTGACTGTGAAGCTGGTCCTAGTGGCATTAAAAGAAGGGAAGTAACCCAGGAAAAGGACTTGACACCTCAAGTCCTAATGGAAGGGGATTCCCCTTCTAAACACTAAGACCATCAACACTCTCCCCTCCTCCCAATCCCATCAATCATCACCAGATCTTCAATAAAGGTAAGTGTCATGTAACTGTGCATGTCTTCTTCAGTTTGTGCACATTAAAATTAATATTTCATGTGGTAAAAAATGTTTTTTTCATACTTTTGGGTGTCAGGAATGGATTAATTTGGTTTCCATTACTTCTTATGGGGAAAATTAATTCGCATAACGATAATTTCGCCTAACATTGAGCTCTCAGGAACAGATTAATAGCGTTATGCGAGGGTCCACTGTACTTCTCGGGTGATTGTTCATTCCTTATTAAAGTTCTTTTCTCAAGTGGGAATCCCAAGAGAAATTCAGTCAGACCAAGGGACGAACTTTACTTCTAAAACTTTCAAAGAAGCAATGTCCCACTTAGGTCCACTAATTATCACCCTCAATCCCAAGGAGCTCTGAAACCAGACTCTAAAATCTGAGATGGAATCCACAGAATGTGCACTCTGACTCCAGTGTCCACAATCCTACCATACCTGTGTCTGGCTTCTGACACAAGCATGTCACAATTGATATTTAATGAGTTGAGAGCATTTATGGATGACAGAGAATCAGTTACTATTAAAGTGTCAACCTTAGATACATGTGTGACTAGGTTATCAGTACAGCTTAAGGCATCCTGTTTGGCTTCAAGGAATAATGGGAAAAGTTGGTAGATGGATCTACAACTTCCTGACAAATACATGTAGAACACAAAGAGTAATAGTAAACAGAGTTAAGCCCCAGGCAGTCATGGTAAAAAGTTCTGTTCCACAAGGAACAGTACTTGCTCCCATTCTATTCCTCATTCTCATTTCTGACATAGACAGAGATGTAAGCCAAAGCTTACATCTCTGTAAGACATAGCTTATATCTCTGTAAACCATAGCTTACATCTCTGAAAGCCATAGCTTACATCTCCATTGCGGATGACACCTGGATCACCATGGCAGTGACCTCCATCAAAGACACTGTGAGACTCCAAGCGAACATCACCCAAATCTTCGAAATGGCCACTCAAAACAATAAGAAGCTCAATGAGGAGAAATTTCAACTACTCAGATATGGAAAACTTGAAATTAAATATGTGTCAGGGTATACCACAAGTTCTAACCATACAATAGAGTGGAAAAGTAATGTGAAGTATCTGGGAGTGATAATGTCAGAGGATCTCAACTTCAGAGACCACAACAATGTATCTACCACTTCCACTAGGAAAATGATAGGATGGATAATGAGAACCTTCAAAACTAGGGATGCCAAGCCCATGATTCTCTTCAAATCACTTGTGCTCCCTAGGCTGGAAAACTGCTCTACACAAATGGCCCCCTTCAAGGCTGGCAACATTGCAGACCTGGAGAGTGTATAAAGAACTTTCATGGAACACATAAGTGTGATAAGGCACCTAAACTACTGGGTATGGTTGAAGGTCCTTGATCTGTATTCCCTCAAATGCAGGCGAGAGATATATGATAATACAGTGGAACCTCAAAAATCAAACTTAATCCATTCCAGGAGCTAGTTCTAAATTTGAAAAGTCTGAAATTCAAAGCAATATTTCCCATAAGAAATAATGGAAATACAATTAATCCTTTCCAGAAACCCAAAAATATTCACACAAAAAACACATTTTATAGAGATTAATTACAGTTTCACATACAACAAATACTATAGTTTTTAATTATGTATAGTAATACATCTTTCTTTCTTTCAACACACCGGCCGTATCCCACCGAGGCGGGGTGGCCCAAAAGGAAAAACGAAAGTTTCTCCTTTTACATTTAGTAATATATATAGGAGAAGAGGTTACTAGCCCCTTGCTCCCGGCATTTTAGTTGCCTCTTACAACACGCATGGCTTACGGAGGAAGAATTCTGTTCCACTTCCCCATGGAGATAAGAGGAAATAAACAAGAATAAGAACAAGAAAGAAAACAGAAGAAAACCCAGAAGGGTGTGTATATATGTGCTTGTACATGTATGTGTAGTGTGACCTAAGTGTGAGTAGAAGTAGCAAGACGTACCTGAAATCTTGCATGTTTATGAGACAGAAAAAAGGACACCAGCAATCCTACCATCATGTAAAACAATTACAGGCTTTCGTTTTACACTCACTTGGCAGGACGGTAGTACCTCCCTGGGCGGTTGCTGTCTACCAACCTACTACCTATATAGTAATACATATAAAATAAAATTTTTACTTACCTTCATTGAAGATTGGTGATGGCATCCGAAGATAGGGAGGAGGAGAGAGGGAGTTGGAGTTAGTGTTTGGAAGAATCCCCCTCCATGAGGACTTCAGGTAAAGCCCTCTCTGGGTTTCTTCCCTTCTGTCTTTTAATGCCACTAGGACCACCTTGAGAGTCACTGGACCCCTGTCTCACAAAATAACTGTCCACAGTCCTCTGTTTCTGGTGCCTCTTTAACATTTCCCTAAAATGGGACATGGTTCTGTCACTGAACTTGTTGCAAAGATAGCTTGTTTCAGCTTACTCAGGGTGGTACTTCTGCACAAACATTTGGACATCATTCCACTTGGCACAAATCTCCTTAATCTTTGAAGAAGGCACCTCATCCACTCCCTATATTAACACCTTTTGCAACATCAGCTTCCTTGATTTCTTTCTTTGACAGGATAGAACCGATGGTCGAATTGTTTTTCCCATACATCCTGGCAAGCTCAACAAGTCTCACACCACTCTCATACTTCTATATTATTTCCTTCTTCACATCTATGGTGTTTCTCACTTTCTTTACCACAGGGGTACCACTAGCAAGTTTCTTGGGCCCATGGCAGCTTATTTCACAGTCCCACAAGCACTAAACACAACGAAATAATCGTAAAATGCGTGAATGACAGCGCAGGTTAGTGTTCACTCAAGAATAAACAAAGCTAGACTGCTCATGGCGCCTGCGTGGGGACGTGGACAGAGCGGGCGGAAGACAGGTCCCGTACCCAGTGGTCCAAAAATAGGGGCGCGTTCAATAATAGGGACACAGCTTGTCCAAAAAAATGGTTCTATTTTTGAAACGTTCGATATGTGATACGTTCAATTTTTGAGGTTCCACTGTACACATTTGGAAGATCCTGGAGGGATTGGTACCAAATCTGCACAAGAAAATCACTCCACATGAAAGCAAAAGACTTGGCAGGAGATGCAACACTCTCCTGATGAAAAGTAGGGGCACCACGAGTACACTGAGAGAACACAATAAGTGTCTGGGGTCCAAGATTGTTCAATTGTCTCCCAGCATACATAAGGGGGATTACCAATAGACCCCTGGCTGTCTTTAAGGCACTGGACAGGCACCTAAAATCAGTACTTGACCAACTGGGCTATGGTTCATATGTCAGCTTGTGTGCAGCCAGCAGTAACAGCCTGGTGATCAGACCCTGATCCACCATGAAGCCTGGTCTCAGACTGGGCTGTGGGGGCATTGACCCCCACAACCCTCTCCAGGTAAACTCTAGGTAAGGCAAAGCTTTGGTTGTGATTTAAGAAATATTGTGGGGGGAATAGAGGAATGGTAGTTTGGAATAGGGTAATATTCCATGGAGCCTTACTTGCCTTACTTGACATAGATCATGTATCTGGTTCATGTTGAGGGTGGGTTCGTTCAGTTTTTTCAATCCATCTGAAGGGGTGTTCACCACTGCTGAGGAAAATTTAAAGGGTTTCTGTGCAGCGGTTTGAATGGACTTGCCTGAGTATATTAACCCCAATTAGGATATTTCTTTCAGTAGCACGATCTCTGATGTTTTGAATCCAAAAGGCGGCCTCCAGAGATACACCCGTCGCCTGAAAGACACCCAAAGCCACTCCTAGGGAGACAGGAGAGGGAACGGGACATCCCCAGACAATCCAGATTCCACGGCAAACTTCACCACCACCACGAACCTCAATGGAATGAGATGGATCCTGGTACCCCCTTCCCCCTACCTAGGAACTAGCTTGCCTGTGGGAAGAATCCCAAAGTCCAAAAAGAGGAAGGGAATAAGGGAGGGGCGGGGAGGAGGAGGAAAGAAAAAAAGGAAGATGGGGATAATGGGATAGGGAAGGGGGATTAGGGGATAATTAGGTTCTGTCTGAGGAAGGAGACAAACAGTTTAATTCCTCAGACCAAAAGCCTCTTCACCACGTCAAGGAGCCACCCTTGAAGAGGGTGTGGGTAGAAACATTGGGTGTGTTTCTTTACACCAGTTGTCTATGTTCACCCAACAGTAAGATGGGTAACTAGGAGTTAGTGGACTGGTGTGGGTCGCATCCTGGGCCAAGGCCCTAATTTGCAGGAAATGCTCAGCATAACAAGGGGCTTTCTATATAGTAGAATGTCAATGATGCCAGCTAGGCCTGTATACCTTGTACATGTACTTTTTTTATTATTATTATCACACTGGCCGATTCCCACCAAGGCAGGGTGGCCCGAAAAAGAAAAACTTTCACCATCATTCACTCCATCACTATCTTGCCAGAAGGGTGCTTTACACTACAGTTTTTAAACTGCAACATTAACACCCCTCCTTCAGAGTGCAGGCACTGTACTTCCCATCTCCAGGACTCAAGTCTGGCCTGCCGGTTTCCCTGAACCCCTTCATAAATGTTACTTTGCTCACACTCCAACAGCATGTCAAGTATTAAAAACCATTTGTCTCCATTCACTCCTATCAAACACGCTCACGCATGCCTGCTGGAAGTCCAAGCCCCTCGCACACAAAACCTCCTTCACCCCCTCCCTCCAACCTTTCCTAGGCCGACCCCTACCCCGCCTTCCTTCCACTACAGACTGATACACTCTTGAAGTCATTCTGTTTTGCTCCATTCTCTCTACATGTCCGAACCACCTCAACAACCCTTCCTCAGCCCTCTGGACAACAGTTTTTGGTAATCCCGCACCTCCTCCTAACTTCCAAACTACGAATTCTCTGCATTATATTCACACCACACATTGCCCTCAGACATGACATCTCCACTGCCTCCAGCCTTCTCCTCGCTGCAACATTCATCACCCATGCTTCACACCCATATAAGAGCGTTGGTAAAACTATACTCTCATACATTCCCCTCTTTGCCTCTAAGGACAAAGTTCTTTGTCTCCACAGACTCCTAAGTGCACCACTCACTCTTTTCCCCTCATCAATTCTATGATTCACCTCATCTTTCATAGACCCATCCGTTGACACGTCCACTCCCAAATATCTGAATACATTCACCTCCTCCATACTCTCTCCCTCCAATCTGATATTCAATCTTTCATCACCTAATCTTTTTATCCTCATAACCTTACTCTTTCCTGTATTCACCTTTTTCTTCTTTTGCACACCCTACCAAATTCATCCACCAATCTCTGCAACTTCTCTTCAGAATCTCCCAAGAGCACAGTGTCATCAGCAAAGAGCAGCTGTGACAACTCCCACTTTGAGTGTGATTCTTTATCTTTTAACTCCACGCCTCTTGCCAAGACCTTCGCATTTACTTCTCTTACAACCCCAAATATAAATACAGTGGACCCCCGCATAACGATTTTAATCCGTGCAAGAGGGGTAATTGTTATGCGAAATAATCGGTATGAGAATGAATTTTCCCCATAAGAAACAATGGAAATCAAATTAATCCGTGCAAGACACTCAAAAGTATGAAAAAAAAATTTTTACCACATGAAATATACATTTTCCCACACACAAAGAGAAGGATACATGCACAATAGTAGAGTAGTACATGCACAGTATATATTGTGCATGTACTAGTCTACAAAAAAGTAAATGACATTTCCTTTATTGAAGATGAGCAATGATAGGGCACTGGTCCGGGGAGTGTTTTTTTCCCTCCTGAGTACGTAGGTCCTTTTTTGGCATTTTCTTCCAGAACGGCCATCCACTGTGTAGCTTTTAATTCTTAAATCCTAAAACCCAACCTTTCCTGGTTTTAAAAATTCCCCAATATGACACTTTCCGGGCATTTTTCCCTGTTCACCGGGGTGTTAGTCGACTTGTGGGGGTTGCATCCTGGGAGCAAGTTTAAAAGCCCCCCAATGGAAAAATTTTAACTCTTCGATGACACTGACTTTTTTGGGGTTACCCTGGGGGGCAAATCCTCGGGGGTTAATTGTTTTTGGTTTTCCAATAAGCCCCCCAAACAAGGGTGCACAGCAGCAGCAGAAGCTGAAGTGCAGCAGCAGCAGCAGCTGACATCCCGCAGCAGCAGCAGTGACCACCAATGTGCGATGGTTTTTTGGGGGTTTATTATACAACCGGCCAGCTCGGAGACATGCACTCCACTTTCATATTTATCAATGATCTTTTTTTCATCTCTTTTGTAATTCTCCCCCTTTATTGCTGTGGGGGTTTGGCACTAGAAGCTTTTTTGGGGGCCCAGGGGCACTTATTTTCCAGAAAAAGCACCGAAACATTTGAAATAATACGAAATATTCCGATTGTATGCTTGGATGTTACCGCGGGGGTGGCTGGAAAAATGCCCCGGCGGGAAAATTGACGTGGCCAGGCCGCACATTGGACGCGTTGGACGAAAAAACGGTAAGGGGTTTTTAAGCGGGTTTGGCAAAATTTTTTTCGATTAAAGCAAGCGGTATGCGGATTAATCGCTATGTGAGCCATCGTTATGCGAGGGTCCACTGATATTTTAAAAAACCACGGGGACATCCACATCCTTGTCTAAGGCCTACTTTTACGGGAAATAATTTTTCCCCCTTTCCTACATACCTAAATTTAGCCTCACTTTCCCCGAAAAACTCTTCACGCTTTCAGTAACTCCTCCCACACCATACACTTCCAACATCTCACATTGCCCCCATCTCAACTATTTAACTTAAGGGACCTAAAAAGGGGGAATATAGCAAAAAAAATTGTTGCAGTAAAAACACCAGGAGGCACTTGAAAAACTCACACTACACAGTTTTAAATCTCTGCACAAATTCAATTTTTCCAGCAAAAAATAGAGCCTACTAGACTGGGGAAAAAACTAGACCTCATTTCACTAACAATGATGATTTATAAGAAATGTCACCATATCAAAAACAATATACTCAGATCACAAAAAAAATTGAGGTTCAGACATGTATCGTGAGCCCCAGACCCAAAAAATAACTATCACGAGGGAGCATTCACCAATTCAAATTCAAAAACAAAAAAATAAAGGGACCAAGTAAACCAGTCCAACCGATTAAAACTGGGGTGATATACTAAGCAACACGACCCAAACTTATGCCTAAACAGATTAAATCGGTGGCACCGATGTATACAAGGCTTTTTCCCCCAAAGAAAAAGGGGAGTAATGAAAAAAAGAAAGAGACGGCGCCCCTTTACGGCGAGGGAAAAAAATAACAGACGGGGTAAAGAGGTCAAAAATTTTTGAAAAGCGCAGGGGGACACGGTAAGAAATAGCAAGCATCGAATTAAGCTAAAAGAACCTTTAGGATCAGGGTCACGGGGAAAAACTAAAACCATAAAAGAAATCGAAAGAAAACCCCAAAATATTTCTCTCCCATGCCAAATCAAAATCGAGAAAAAACGTCCCAATTGGGCCCCTACTTAAATAAACAGATGGGTCCCCTACACAGATGACAGCAAGGAAATGGAGTGAGTTCTCAGTCCCAATAATGACTCAGTTTTTAGCAAGCCGCTAACCAGACTGAGAGTCAAGATCAAAAATGAAGTTAGTTTATGAGAGAGCCACAAAATTTGATTAACACAAGCCTATCCGATGTATCCTGACGCCAAATGACTTCGAACAGCGATAAATGACTTGCCCATGCACTCAGCCCAGGGCCAGACTCATGGAACTCTGTGTTCATTCAAGAACTGCAAGAAGCCCCTATCAAGAGCCTTTTCATCCTATGAGAGGGAGCATGGACACGGGGTCGTCCACCGTTACTAAAAACAACAGACATAAGCCCCATCCACAAAGGGCAGAAAGCAACAGCAAAGACTACAGACCATAGCACTACCATCCCATTATTCATAAAAATCTTTGAAAGGGTCCTAGAAGCAAGATCACCACGCAATCTAGAAACTCCATCAGTTCACAACCACAGGGCAACTAGGGTTTAGAACAGTCGCCTCCTGTCTGTCTCAACTATTGTACCACTACGACAAGGTCCTAAATGCACTAGAACACAAAAAGAATGCAGATGTAAATATACAGATTTTTGCAAAACCCTTCGACAAGTTGACCATGGCTAATAGCGCAAAAAATGCGTGCTAAAGGAATAACGGGAAAAAGTCGTCGTGGATTATAATTTCCCCAACAAACACAGAGAGTACTAAACAAGTAAAGCCCGGGGCACTACGGTAAAAAGCTCTGTTCCACAAGGCACAGTACTCGCTCCCTTTCTTTTCCTCATTTTATATCCGACATAGAAAAGGGATGTCAGCCACAGCACCGGTCTTCCTTTGCAGATGACCCCCCAATCTGCATGACAGTGTCTTCCCCTTGCAGACCTGCAAACTCCAGGCAGACATCAAACCAAAACTTTCATGGGGTGCAGAAAACAATAAAGTTTTAACGATAAAATTTCAATTACTCGATAGGTAAACATGAGGAAATTTTAAAACGCATCAGAGTACAAAAAAAAATTCGGCCACAAAATGAGCGAAACACCAAAGTCAAAAACCTGGGGGTGATCATGTCAGAGATCCACCTTTAAGGACCATAAATTTTTCAATCGCACCTAGAAAAATGACAGGATGGATAATGAGAACCTTCAAAACTAGGGAGGCCCAACCCATGATGACACTCTTCAGGTCACTTGTTCTATCTAGGCGGAATATTGCTGCACACTTTTCAGCACCTTTTAAGGCGGTGAAATTGCCGACCTAGAAAAAGTACAGAAACTTTTCCGGGGCCCCAAACGGGAAAAAAACACCTCAAATTTTTGGGGGCGCTTGAGTTCCAAAAAATGTATTCCCCGGAAAGCAGGAGGGGGAATACATGATTTTATACACCTGGAAAAACCCAGAGGGGCTAGACCGAACTTTCACACGAAAATCACTCATTAGAAAGCAAAAGCTTTGGGAGACGATGCACCATCCCCCCAGTGAAAAACAGGGGGGTCACTAGCACTTTTAAAAACCATACAATAAGGTCAGGGGCCCCCAGACTGTTCAAAGCCTCCCGCACACTAAGGGGGATTACCAACAGACCCCCCGCAGTCTTCAAGCTGGGACTGGACAAGCACCTAAAGCAGTTCCGGGTCAGCCGGCTGACCGATGTTGGTTTTCGTGCAGCCACAGCAACAGCCCGGGGTTTAACAGGCCTGCCCCAGAGCCTGGTCTCAGACCGGGGCCCCGGGGGGGTTGACCCCCGGGAAATCTCTCCAGGTAAAAACCCCGGGATCCACCCTGTCAAACCCTTTTCCAAAACCTAAATGCCCAAAGACCTCTTTAGCCTATCTAAAAAACGTTTACTTTTAGTTTCACGCATTCCCACCAA
>NC_069429.1:38132515-38170669 GCF_026875155.1 Cherax quadricarinatus | reverse complement strand
AACGGGCCCCAAAAAAAACAATTTTTGCCAAAAATTGGGTTTTCCTTAGTTTTTGGCGAGAAGTTAACATTTGGCCAGCTCCCGTAAAAATGTATTACGAGAATCGGAGTCATCCAAGAATAGGTCAACATTCTTGCCAGCAACCATCGGAGGTTGCACGAGTTATGGGCAACACCGGAGAAGAATTAATCATTATGGTTCAGGACACGCGCTTAGCAGTAGGTAAGTTATTACCAAGTAATAACATGGCATCGTTTCATTGGAATCCTTCGGATCACCCACAGTCAATATGACCGTGTATATTTGCACTGGTACATTAATTTTATGCAAAGGGACAGAATATATAGCTCCTCCAAATGCTTCCAACAAAACAGAGAAATTTAAGGTGTTCTTTGAAAGGGGTAATATTCCCTCTTTTATAAGTGAGCAATATGCTCCAGTATCTCTAAAGGTTTTGACTTCAGTTGTTTTGGAGTTTTCCTGAAGGGAAATAAGACTCTGACAGTAGTAAGGGGTCATCCCTTTTTCTACTTCTTTCAAGGACATGTTAATAGGGATATTAGAGGTTTTCCCAATTGGCTTGGGTTTTTATGGGCAGTTGGGATGGATGTGACCTACTTGGTTACACATGTAGCAGACGACAGGTTTGCCTTTAACTCCCTGACGTTGCAACTGGTGTTGCTCTGGCTGGTGTCCCTCTGGATACTGTTGTCGAGTTGCACCATGATGAGGGGTTTGTCTCTCACCAGGTGGAGCACAAGTTGAGAAGCGAGACTCACCAGGTGACTTAGTTGGCTGACGTAGACATTCTCCTTCCGGCTGGCACTTCATCCTCCAAGGTTGATGATCTTTGCTCATGCCAGGCTGTTGAAAAGAGAGACGGGACTGCTCAGACAAGGAGCAGTTAGTTTCAAAGGTATCAGCCAACCTGGCTGCCTCCAATGCAGTCACGATCCTGCAGAAAGACTCGAACCTCTGGTCCCACAGACTCCAGCAGGTTGTCAACCAGAATAAGCTGCACAAGATCATCGAAGGTAGCAACACCACCTGCTTTATACCAGCTGGTAAAAGCTTTGGTCTGCTGTCACACAAAATCAACCAGGGATTGACCAAGGTGTCATCTGATTTTCGAAGCTTTCAAAAAATTATTCTGGTTTGGCCTCATTGTAGTGGGGAACAACGGTACTGCATTTCTGTAAACTAAAATCATTTACAAGATGCAACCCCCAAACTGCCTTTTTATTTCTTTTTTCCCTATCAATTCTTCTTTTGCAAATGCTACTCTGTTCCCTTTTCCCAAGACTGATTTTTGCCAGCTCAAATGCCAATGCCCTTGCTGTTCACCTTGAGACAACCCTGCTGCACTAGATTGATGAATTTGCTCAATTGATGTATCATCTTCCTCCTGCAAGAACATAGGAATTTGTTCCAAGCCCCGTAGAGGGAGGAGTCCTGGGATGTACCATCTCTTCTTCTCAAGTTTGTTAGTTATCATGAACACAGTAGTGGAAGCTGCGGGGAGAGTGCATCGTAATCAATGCCAATGGAATGAGCAATTTGCCAACCAATGCTATAGGACAATTTAGGTTAGGTTAAACAAGGTATATGCTGCCAACCAGACGTTTGACTCGTCCTAGGTGGCATACCCCAAAGATAGTTATTTGTCTATGCACAGTAAATTGCAGAATACCCAACGTAATACGTTATTTGCAGAACTCACGCTTAGCTATGCACAGTACAAGTTGCAGATACGCATACAAGGTGGATACTCAATAGCAAACAGCTGACATACAAAAATCTTCACACCGAACAAGCTAGTAGCGAGCTGTTAAATGATCACACGCTAAAAGCCAGGCTACCATAACAAAGCAACTGGACTGCAAAGTTTGTAAAGCGTTGGCAAAGCTAATGCTAAAGCTCCCATCTTGTTCCTCACCCTCATATCCGACATAGACAAAGATGGTCAGCCACAGCACCGTGTCTTCCTTTGCGGATGCACACCCGAATCATGCATGACAGTGTCTCATTCAGACACTGCAAGGCTCCCAGGCGACATCAACCAAAATCTTTCAGTGGCTGCAGAAAACAATATGAAGTTCAACGATGAAAATTTCCAATAACTCAGATATGGTAAACATGAGGAAATCTAACTTCATCAGAGTACATAAACAAATCTGCCACAAATATAGAGTGAAACACCAACGTCAAAGACCGGGAGTGATTATGTTTGAGGATCTCACCTTCAAGGACATATAAAAACATTGTATCAATCGCCATCTGCTAGAAAATGATCAGGATGGATAATGAGAACCTTTCAAAACTAGGTGAGGCTAAGCCGATATGACACTCTTCAGGTCACTTGTTCTATCTATGCTGAAATATTGCTGGCGCTCTATACAAGGTGGTCGACCTTTCAAAGCAGGTGAATTTGCCGACCCTAGAAAAACATAAAAAAAATGTACAGAGAACTTTCACGATGCACATAACGGAGATAAAACACCTCAATTACTGGGAGCGCTGAGGTTTCAAACCTGTATTCCTGGAGACCGCAGGAGGGAGAGATACCATGATTATATACACCTGGAAAATCCTAAGGGACTAGTACCGAACTGCACCAACAAGAAATCACTCACTACGAAAGCAAAAGACATGGCAGACGATTGCACCATCCCCCCAATGAAAGCAGGTGTCACTAGCACGTTAAGAGACCATACAATAAGTTGTCAGGGGCCCGAGACTGTTCAACGCCTTCCAGCACACATAAGGTGGATTACCAACAGACCCCTGGCAGTCTTCTAGCTGGCACTGGACAAGCACCTAAAGTGCGGTGAGTTTCCTGATCAGCCGGGCTGTGGCTCGTACGTTGGATTGGCGTGCAGCCAGCAGCAACAGCCTGGTTGATAACAGCCTGTAACCCACCAGGAGGAGGCCTGGTCACAGAACCGGCCGCGGGGGCCGTTGACCCCCGAAACCTCTCTTCCAGTAAACTCCATAATGCCAGACAGCATGCTATGCAATGTCCTGCTACCAGTAATCACCCTAGGCTCAACCATTTCTCTAAGTCCATGCTCTAGCTCTCGACAGGATCCCCATATTACAAACCCAGGATTTCAAATCCTGTTATCCTGGGTGTAAAGGGAGACAAAATAAAACACAGCCTGAAAACTTTTACTTACAACTGGTGGAAGCTCCATTGTTGTGCTAGGGAGGGTATAATAAGACAGGTAAACATGCACACAACAGGAATACAGTCACAGAAACCCAAGGCAAACGTAAACCAAGCCTGTGCACATACTATGCCACTTGGTATCTGCAGACATGGAAATCTGGAAAAACAGACGGGACGTGCAGCTAGACCACCCTAGAAAATGTCATGCCCATATGACAACAGGAAAATGCAAACCTTTCCCTCCTGTAAGCTTTTTCCAAAACCCTGAAATGTGTACCTCTTAAGTACAGGAAAGGCTGTGTCTATAACTTAAATTGCCAGGCACACCATCTAACAAGGGACAAAAAGATACAAAAACATCCAGGTCCATGGGAAAACCTGGGTAGCCACAGCCACTCAAGAGGGAGAGGTTTTTTAGTGCCAATGAAGGAAAAAAACTGGCAGGAAATGGCAGAAATCGTACCACCAAATCCAGTCATTCCAGGACTGGAACCCACAGTCAATGGTCCTCTCAACTCCAAACCACAGATACAGATACTAATGCTGGAAAAAAACATCCCCCCCAGTCCCACAATCCACCAGTCCCGTAACATTCTACTTTTGCAAATATACAGGGTCTAAAGCCACAACAAACAACAAAATACTTCATCCGTGGACCTGCTTGGCAGAGGCAAAGGCAATGTCGCGCGGCTTTTCACTTGAGACCCACATAAGGATTCACTTGAAAACAAATATGATTCCCAGGTTACAAACCTATACAGATGGTGACAGAGTGAACAGGCAAAAGGGGGGAGGGGCTTGGCCTGTTACATATGCAGAGTCACTTGTTTTGCAGAGACTCTTACTGCCTCAAATGATGTAGTGGAAGTTTTAGCAGTAAAGATCGAGAAACCTAAAACCTAGTCATGTGGTATCTACAAGCATCTGGATGCAACATCCCAGCAATTCCAGGAATCAGATGTTAAAGATTGACCATTGTTGTCCTGGAAAATCTTCCAGCTCCTGCACCCAACATCTATGCTCCTGGGGGATTTTCAACTTAAGGCCACTAAAATGGAGGAATATAGAAAATACAAATTGTTGCAGTAATAACACCAGGAGGCAGCTCTGATGAAAACTCACACCACAACGAGCTTTTAAAATCTCCTGCACAAAATTCAATTAAACCCAGCAAATAATAGAGCCTACTAGAGCTTGGAGAATACACTAGACCTCATCTTCACTAACAATGATGATCTGATAAATCTCACCAATCAAAAACAATATACTCAATCACAACATAATTGAGGTTCAGACATGTATGCGCTGGAGCCCCAGACACGACAAATGAGATTATCACGAGGGAGTTTAGTTTATGTTGAATATGCACTCCCAACCCATTGCCCTGTGGGCCGGTAAGTCAAAAGATTACAGAGGTACATAAATGGGTCCAGGACTGGCCTCAAAGGTTTTGATAGCTGAGCAAGTTACAGAGGTAATTGAATTCACAATTTACAAAGGGAAATGGAACTCACAATTTACAAAGGTAATGAACTCCAGGTAGGTCTAGTCACAATCATGACAAGTTACAAAGGTATTTATAGATTACAGAGGTACACAATGGGTCCAGGGACCGGGCTCCAAAGTTTTGATGGCTGAACTAGGTACAAGGTAATGAACTCACAAGTTACAAAGGTAATGAACTCACAAGTTACAAATGTAATGAATACTGTAAGAATGGTTACTTACGTTCATACATGGCTGCAATCATGAACAAATTTTAGAGTAATGAGCAATTCACACTTCCACACCCGGTCACAACTGTAGTGAGTTATTGGTGCAAATGTTGATTGTTGAGTCACACACACACACACACACACATACAAATTCATACACACACACACATAAACACACACACACACACACACACACACACACACACACACCCCACACACAACACAACACACCACACTACACAAACTCAACCACCATGCACACACACACACGTGAAGCAGTACGCTAAATAGTGCTCCCAGGTTTAGCGTTTATGGCGTCCAAGAAATATTAGGGGTCCGTCTGAGTGAATAAGTGAACATACTAAAAGAGTGTAATAGCTTTCAAGATGCAAAAAAAATTGGATGGGATAAAAATTTTACAATTTAAATTTAATAAAAATTTAGTGGGGAGGGTAGCAGTCAGTGATCAGGCTACTGGCCCAGTGTTGCCCAAAAAATACCCAAAAACATTTAAATTTGGGAAAAACGGTGGACTGAAATTTTAAACAAATAAATTTTGGTTGATTATGCACAGTGTAGTGAAAGGGTCATAAAAGAGTGTTAATAAAACTGAAAGTAAAAAAAAATTATCAATCCCCAGTGGGGTGTTGTGAATGTAGCTAACATCATCAATTGTTATGCCAAAACTGTACTAAAAAAAAAAAGGGGGAATACCAAGTCAAAAAAGAAAAAGAAAAAAAAATTTGAATGCTGAAAAAGTTCCTGAAGGAGTTAAAAAAATTAAAAGGGTTGATAGACGACCAGCGGGAAACCTCCATTGTTGGCAGACACATCACTTGCCTTTTTGTGGTTAATTTTGATTAGTGCTAAATTTCCAAGTGTCCGCCCTGCGGTTGTATGCTAAAAACCATCTCTCTCTCCCTATTTCAGTAAGGAGAAATAGTGGTTAGTAAATTATTAAATATGCGGGTAAACTCCAAAAGTTGTGTGCCTAGTGAACCCCCCCCCCCCGTTTTCTGAGGACAAGCAGTAAAAAGTACGCACATACAAATGCACGTGTGCCCCTAATTATTTTTATTAAACATTTTATATAATAATAAGGAATTGGGGGAGAAAAAAATCCTATAATCTTCAAAAGTAAAGTAGCCTAGTGGGGAGTCTGGGCGGGAGAGAAAGGGGTAAACCAAACAACAATAACAAATAGGTTAACGTAAACCCCCCCCTCTTTTCAAGAACGACAACAGTAAACACCCACACACAAAAACACAAGTGTATGAAATTTTTAAATTATTAGTATATATTAGTGCATATAAAAAGGGAAATTTGATTTAAATTTTTTTTTAAAAACTTCAAAAGAGTACGTAGCCTAGTGTGCGCAGGGCACCCCCACACACACACCCACACACACCCAACACACCCAACCCACACCCCAAACCCACCCATCACACACACCCCAACACCCACACCCCCCCACACACCCACACACCCCACACACACCCCACCCCCCACACACCCCCACACACACCCACAACACACCCAACCACAAAACCCAACCACCCACCCCCGACACCCCCCAACCACCACCCAACCAAAACCCCCCCACACCCCCACACACCCCCACACACACCCACACCCACACCCCCACACACCCACACCACCCCACCCCCCACTCCACCCACAACCCACCCACACCCCCCACACCACACCCACACACACACACACACAAAACACAACCCACACCACCCACACACCCACACACCCCCACATACACCCCCCCACACCCACCCAACACCCCCCCACACCCCCCCACGCACCCCCCACCCCTCCCCCCCCCCACACACACACCACATGCAACACACCAAAACAACACACCATATTCCCAACCCACATCCCTCCCCCCTCCCCCCCCCCGAATCTACTCCTTCACCTGACCCCTCCCCTCCCCCTTTCACCTCCCCCCCCCCCCACCTCTCCCTCACCCATTTCCCCCACTTGCTTCATCTCCTTCCCATCCCCCTCCCCCTATCCCCATATACCACGTTCCCCCTTTTACCCCCCCCCCCCAAAACTCGACATATACAATACAAAACCAAACAACAAATTCATAGGTTTCCCACTCTGGGCAATCGGGATAAAACAAAAAGGTTCCCAGAGAGCAAAAAAAAAAACCCAAGGGGAAAGGGAGGAAAACGCAAAAAAATTTGGGACAACCCCAAAAAAGGGAACAAGAATGGGAAAAAAACTAAAAGAACTTAGCAGAGAATGGAAGAGGGGATAGACATGGAAAGCGGAAGTGGGAGGTAAAATAAAGGAGAGGCCGGGGAACAGATTTAAAAGAAGGGAACGGGAAAATCTGAAACGCCTAAAAAACTAAAAAAAATTTATGGATTGAAAACAGAGACCGCTACCTCAGCCACAAAAAGGGGACTGTAGGGAAAGGAGCAAAACGCATGTAAAAGCCTTCAGGGGAAACTTAATAAATAAAGAGTAAAATAATGTGGGGGCCCTAAAAGCCCACAACAGAGCCGGGGAAAAGCCAAAAGGGAAAAGACGGCCACTGACCCCCATGTCAGTAGTAGTGAAACTGAAAAAAGGAAAGCTGCAATGGAGGAAATAAAATTTGAATGGGGGGATCAAGGGATATGCAGGGGGGAGAATGAAAGGGTGGGGTTTAGTCTTTGTTATGGGCTCGGGAAAGTTAAAGGGAAAATGAAGCAAGAAAAAAAGGGGCAAAAAAGAAATTGAAAGCACATGAAAGTAATCAGTGAAGACGACATGACCCACGGAAAATTTTCGGAGAATAGGGGGTTTGTAAAAAAAAAAACCCGGCCAGTGAAAGTGACCTTCAAGCAGAATCGATCGGAACGGGATACTGCAGGAAAAACCCGTTTAAGTGAATTGCCGGTATACAGGAAGGTGTATCTCCCGCACAGAACACAAGCAAAAGGGGGAAACTGAGAGAATGGTACAAAGGCAAAAGGGAAAGAGAGGGAGGAAAAGACAACGGGAGTCCAGACAAAGGAAGAAGATCAAATGCAACCTCCCCTCACAGCTTCCTATAAAAGCCTCCCAACCAGGTAAACCCCAGTGCAGCCAAACACTCCAAAACCCAAAACACCCATGCATTCCATGCCCCCACCCACTACTTACAAACTCCACCCCCACAGCAACCACCCATAGTTCCTTACAGGCCCCCCTTCCCCCAACCCCAAAAAACCCCTCCCAACCACAGCCCTTAGAAAAGAAGTTAAAGGTATGGTATAAAAATTTTGCAATGGAATAACAAAAAGTAGGGGAGTGGCACGAAAGAAAAAGGAGCTTTCCCCAGACAAAATTTCACCACAGAAACAAAACTCACCAGAATAAAAACAGATTAAATCTTTCCCCCGGGGATAAAATCTTCGGGAAAGACGGGGGGAGGAAGGGGAGGAGGAGTGCACTGCTCATTAAAAGCCAGGGGGGGTTTTGAGAAAAGGAAAAGGATGGAGGCAGGGGTGAAAGGGACACTTAGTGGGAAACAACCCCGTTAGGGAATAAGGTGAAAAATTGCAGAAAGTAAAACCCCCCAAAAAAACTGCGGGAGCCCAAAGAGAAGAATACGATGAAGCAACAGGCCAGGTCGACCCTAGCCGAGGGGGCCAGGAGAGCACACTGGGGGGAGCAAAGTTATTTTATGGGTGATTTCAATCACAAGGAGATTGACGGGGAAAACTGGACCCCCATGGGGGTTCCGAAACGGAAGCCAAATGTGGTTTAGTAGGGGAAAACCTCTGCATCAACATGTTAGGACCTACCAAAGAGAGGAGAAGGTAAACCCCAGCAAGACGGGGCCCTTTGTATTCCCTTGAGTATTTCAGACTCGAGGAATTTGTTGAAAGGCCCCTGGGAGCTAGTGACATTGGTTCTGTGCTTGATACTAGTTGGCTCCAAGGGAGAGAGTAGCGGGAATAGGGGGGAAAAACCAAATAAAAAAGGGGAACTCTCGGCATGAGGAATTTCCCTTTAAAAACATTCAGGGGGGAGAGGGAACGACAGGAAAACCATACAAGAAATAGGACTATGTGGCAAAAAAATGCAAGGGGGGCAGAGGAGAGGTTTGTTCCCAAGGGAACAGAAAAAATGGGAAGAACAGAACGAAAACCCTTGGTTCACCCAAAGGGGTGGGGGGGCAAAAACAGGGTACTAAGAAGGGAAAAAGGGACAGAAGACAAGAACTCAAAAAAAAGAGATTAGCCGAAGAGCCAAAAGAATTGCACAATAAGAAAGGGGGGCTCAGGACAATATGAAAATGAATAGCATCGAAAATTAAGACTGCCAAGCGTTGTACAGGACACAGAGGAAAAAAACAGTTTAGGGCCAGTAATCAGACTGGGAAGGGGATGGGGGAATTCCAAGCAACGACCGAGAGGAGTCAGGGGCTCAACACGAATTTAAAGGTATTTCGTGGGAAAACCCTAGGACTCCCGGAAAACAGAACAGGGGGTACACCCAAAAAGTGCTGGATGAGGTACATAAACCAAGGAGGAAATGAAGAAGGCCCATGCGAAAATTACCCTCAAAGGTGGTGGGGCCCGACAACATCTCTCTGGGGGTCCTTAAAGAGGGAGCAGAGATATTTTTGGGGTGCCATTAACAAAAATCTTCAACACATTTTTAAACTGGGGAACTCCCCGAGGGATGGAAAATGGCAAAGGGGTCCCAATTTTTTAAAAAAGGGGGACAGACATAGGGCCCAAACTACAGACCCGTTCACTAACGTGTAAGTATGCAAGGTCATGGAGATCTCAGGAGGAGAGTGGTGGGCACCTGGGAAAAAAAAAGTGTATAATTGACAACCCATGGTTTTTAGGGGAAGGGAAAAACCCGTGTCCCAAAACCACTAAATTTTATGACAAGGTGACAGAAGTAAGACAAAAGAGAAGGGGGGGATCGACTGCATTTTTTTGGAGGCAAAAGGCCTTCGAACAGTTCCTCACAAGGGTTATAAAAAAATAGAAGATCGGGACATATAACAGGAAAGCACTGCAATGGGTCAAAAAATACCCGACAGGGAGGCAACAAAGGTCATGATACGTGACGAGGTGTGAGTGGGGGGTTTTGACAAGCGGGGTTTTCCCCAGGGGAAATACTGGACCTGTGCTGTTCTTGGATATGTGAAAAGAGATAACGGGAAAGGGAAAGACCCAAATGTCCTTGTTTGCAGTAGTGAAGTTAATGGAAGAATCAAATCGGGGTGGGGTCAGGCAGGACTACAAAGAGACCTGGAAGGCTGAAGCCGTCCCGCAACTGGCCCCCTTAGTTTAACCCTGCCAAAGCAAAATCATGAAGATTGGGGAAGGGGAAAAAAGACCGCAGACACAATATATTTAGATGGCCAAAGCGCAAACCCCATCAAGGAAAAAGATCTGGGGGAGTTTAAACCCAGAAATCTCCTGAGGGGCACATAAAAGATAACTGCTGCAGCATACGGGCGCTGGGAAAACCCACGGATAGCGTTCCCATACCTCACTAAGGAGTTTCAAGACCCTGTATACCATTTTCGTCAGGCCCCTACTGGAGTATGCAGCACCAGTTTGGAATCCCCACCTAGTCAAGCAGTCAAGAAATTTGAGAAGTGCAAAGGTTTGCAAAAAACTAGTCCCCCGAGCTACGGGGATTTTCCTACGAAGAAAGGTTTTAGGGAAATCGGCCTGACGACACTGGAGGGGAGGAGGGTCAGGGGAACATGATAAAACATATAAAAAATGCACAGAATAGACAAGGGGGACAAAGACAGGATGTTCCGGAAAGGGACACAGACACAAGAGGGCACAATTGGGAATTAAGACTAGATGAATCGAAGGGATGTTAGGAAAGTATTTCTTCAGTATAGAGTAGTCAAGTCGTGGGAAATCTAGAAAGGGAAATAGTGGGGGCGGGAACCATACAAGTTTTTTAAGGCAGGGGGATGATAAAGCTCTGTAGCAGGGGGGAGAGGGCCTAGTAGCAAATGAAGAGGAAAGGGGCCCCTTACCGACCCCGCAACCCCAAATAGGTGAGTAAAATAGGGAACACACACACACACACATGCACATATTGGTAATGCTTTATTTACGCTAGCAAAGTCAGGGGATTTTTCCAAATGGGCTTTAAAATACCACTGTGGATAAAAAACTTAGCCATTTCTTGAACATTTCCGAGTGAGTTGTTTTTAAATTTTTTAATTTTATCACATCCAGTACTAAGACGCAGGGGTGTACAATAATCCATCTGGCAAAGTTTACTTTCGTTTGGGCTACATCTGGTGGGGGTGATTTAACCTGCCAAAGATCTGTAACCCAGCTGGAGCCCCGCGGTAGTGACATCCAAGGTCTGCTTATTTTGTTGGGGTGCACATAGACATTGGCTCCTCCGCAGAATAAAAGAGATAATGGACCACTGGGGTCAATTTTCCCCGAGCCTTAAGTCCATAAATTCAGCTGAAGTTTTTTGATTTTTTTTCTCAAAATACTACCCGACAAGCCAAAATTTTAATCTACTCCCCCTTTGAAAGCATACAGCTTAGCCAATTTATCAGTTCTATCAGCATCGAAGACCAATGTGAATGGGATCCACACATGTGCACCCGTCCACTGTCCACAATCCACCATACCTGTGTCTGCTTCTGACACAAGCATGCCCCAATTTTTGCTTTGAGTTGAGAGCTTTATGGTACAGAGAATCAGTTTCAATTAAACGTCAATCTTTGATACTAGATGATTTCAGGCAAGGGTTTTGGCAAACAGTTCTGTCAGAAGGGGAAAAGGGGGCCCTTTTTTGATTTCGGCTCCAAATTTTTTTAAGAGAGCCCCACTCTGTACACAACACCCCACTACCTGCACCCGGGATTGTGAACAGAACCTCAAGCAAAAATTTGCGAAGTGTGTGCTGTGTGACAAGTTATCAATACATTAAAAACCTCATGTTTGCTTGAAGGGAAGTTTTTTTTTGTGATTTAAGAATAGTTTGGGGGGAAAAAGGGAATGGTAGTTTGGAATGGGGTAATATTTCCCTGGAGCGGAGAAGTCCCGTTGCCTTACTTGAATGATCATGTATCTGTTCATGCAAGGCGGTTTCCCGTCTTTTCGATCCATTGGAGGAGTGTTTTACCCGTGCTGAGGAAAGTTTTGGGGGGCTTTTGTGCGGGGTTGAATGAGCTTTCCTGAGCTATTAACCCCAAATTGGATATTTTTTTTCAGTAAAACCCATCCTGTCTTTTAAATCAAGTTTTTTTGCATATTTTAAAAATTTTTGGGGTACGAGGGCACCAGGAGATCCTCATTGCTTCGTTTTTGAGTTTTTCCAGCCCTCCAACTTCCAGTCAGAACAAGACAAGTATGGGGCAGCTAATCAACCAAAGACTAAAAAACAAGATACTCATTTTCCAATTTTAACATTAGCACCCTACCTGGGGGGAAGCCTGCCACAACCCAATGTCTTAGTCGTTTTTTGTATTTGCGACAAAGTTTGTTAGAACAGGTCCAAGTAGTGGAAACCCCAAACCTAGATACCTGTATTGCTTAAATATTTAGACAGACCCCTCAGCAATTGGATCTGACAACTTGCCTCTCTGTCGAGGGGGAGCCTTTGGAATCTTTTTTTTATCATAGAGATTTTCACCCCAGGTCCTACACGAGGCTAGTACATGATTAAGAATGTTTTGGGTGTTGGAGAATCTGGTGGTGTGAATCATTATATCATCAGCAAAACTAATCACATAATTATGGGGCTTACTAGGCATAGCATTAAGTAATGCATTAATTAGAATATTGAACAGTGTGGGACTGAGCACACCTCCCTGTGGGGTTCCTAATTCAAAGTCTTTAGTTACACTTCTATGGCCCTGGAACAACACAGACGATTTTCTGTTGGACAGGTAGCCTTTAATCCAGCAGAGAAGCCATCCTCCAACATCCATTCTGACAAGTTCACTAATTATTACATGTCGGTTGGCTACATCGAAAGCGGATTTAAGGTCAAGGAAGGTAGTGTAGGAGCTGTCAGTGTGCAGGGAACATTCACAAAATTCAACTTCAATAACAAAAACATAAAGTGGGACCAAGTAAACCAAGTCCTAACCGACATAAGCTGGGAAGATATACTAAGCAACACAGACCCCAACTTATGCCTTGAACAGATTAACTTTGTGGCACTCGATGTATGCACAAGGCTTATTCCTCTAAGAAAAAAGAGGAGTAGATGTAACATAGAAAGAGACAGGCACTCCTTTTACAGGCGACGGAAAAGAATGACAGAGCAGCTAAAAGAGGTCAATATATCTGAAATGCGGAGGGAGACACTGGTCAGAGAAATAGCAAGCATCGAACTTAAGCTAAAGGAATCTTATAGGAGTCAGGAATCACGGGAAGAACTAAAAGCCATAAATGAAATCAAAAGAAACCCAAAGTATTTCTTCTCCTATGCCAAATCAAAGTCGAGAACAACATCCAGTATTGGGCCCCTACTTAAACAAGATGGGTCCTACAGAGATGACAGCAAGGAAATGAGTAAGCTACTCAAGTCCCAATATGACTCAGTTTTTAGCAAGCCGCTAACCAGACTGGGAGTCGAAGATCAAAATCAATTTTTTATGAGAGAGCCGCAGAATTTGGTTAACACAAGCCTATCTGATGTTATCCTGACGCCAAATGACTTCGAACGGGCGATAAATGACATGCCCATGTACTCTGCCCCAGGGCCAGACTCACGGAACTCCGTGTTCATCAAGAACTGCAAGAAGCCCCTATCACGAGCTTTTACCATCCTATGGAGAGGGAGCATGGACACGGGGGTCGTCCCACAGTTACTAAAAACAACAGACATAGCCCCACTCCACAAAGGGGACAGTAAAGCAACAGCAAAGAACTACAGACCGATAGCACTAACATCCCATATCATAAAAATCTTTGAAAGGATCCTAAGAAGCAAGATCACCATCCATCCAGAAACCCATCAGTTACACAACCCAGGGCAACATGGGTTTAGAACAGGTTGCTCCTGTCTGTCTCAACTATTGGATCACTACGACAAGGTCCTAGATGCACTAGAAGACAAAAAGAATGCAGATGTAATATATACAGACTTTGCAAAAGCCTTCGACAAGTGAGACCATAGAGTAATAGCGCACAAAATGCGTGCTAAAGGAATAACAGGAAAAGTCGGTCGATGAATCTATAACTTCCTCACTAACAGAACACTGAGAGTAGTAGTCAACAGAGTAAAGTCCGAGGCAGCTACGGTGAAAAGCTCTGTTCCACAAGGCACAGTACTCGCTCCCATCTTGTTCCTCATCCTCATATCTGACATAGACAAGGATGTCAGCCACAGCACCATGTCTTCCTTTGCAGATGACACCCTAATCTGCATGACAGTGTCTTCCATTGCAGACACTGCAAGGCTCCAGGTGGACATCAACCAAATCTTTCAGTGGGCTGTAGAAAACAATATGAAGTTCAACGATGAGAAATTTCAATTACTCAGATATGGTAAACACGAGGAAATTAAATCTTCATCAGAGTACAAAACAAATTCTGGCCACAAAATAAGAGCGAAACACCAATGTCAAAGACCTGGGAGTGATCATGTCGGAGGATCTCACCTTCAAGGACCATAACATTGTATCAATTGCATCTGCTAGAAAAATGATAGGATGGATAATGAGAACCTTCAAAACTAGGGATGCCAAGCCCATGATGACACTCTTCAGGTCACTTGTTCTATCTAGGCTGGAATATTGCTGCACACTAACAGCACCTTTCAAGGCAGGTGAAATTGCTGACCTAGAAAATGTACAGAGAACCTTCACGGTGCGCATAACGGAGATAAAACACCTCAATTACTGGGAGCGCTTGAGGTTCCTGAACCTGTATTCCCTGGAATGCAGGCAGGAGAGATACATGATTATATACACCTGGAAAATCCTAGAGGGACTAGTACCGAACTTGCACACGAAAATCACTCACTACAAAAGCAAAAGAATTGGCAGATGATGCAACATCCCCCCAATGAAAAGCAGGGATGTCACTAGCATGTTAAGAGACCATACAATAAGTGTCAGGGGCTCGAGGCTGTTCAACTGCCTCCCAGCATACGTAAGGGGGATTACCAACAGATCCCTGGCAGTCTTCAAGCTGGCACTGGACAAGCACCTAAAGTCGGTTCCTGACCAGCCGGGCTGTGGCTCGTACGTTGGTTTGCGCACAGCCAGCAGCATCAGCCTGGTTGATCAGGCTCTGATCCACCAGGAGGCCTGGTCACAGACCGGGCCGTGGGGGCGTTGACCTTCGGAACTCTCTCCAGGTAAACTCCAGGGACATTAACCTTCACCAATTTAGAACAGAAGTATGTACACTATATACACTATGTACAGCGATAAGTATTAGTGCACTCCATGGTAAGCAAGGCAGAATAAAAGCCACTAGAGAGCAGACCATGCTTCAACCAGCTCTAGAATGGGAATGACAAGTGCAGACAGGAGAGTGGTACCCACATAACCTCTGCAATTGCCAAAACCATCTTCTTATTGGCTGGAACCTAGGTACTGGTTGAACGACGGGGCCCCATCGTCAACCCTCAGTCACCTGGTTCGCTGGTTGGGGGAGATAGCCTGTAAATGAGAGTGTGTACATGTGCCGAATAAAGGTTACGTTCTCTTTGTATGTCACAATAGTCCTCTAGGTGGACATCTTGAGACAAGGAAAACTTTATGAAAAATAGTAAAGCATTTTTATTGGCCTAAGATTGGGGAAAAGATGAGGAAATATGTTAAAGAATGTCATATTTGCCAGAAGGCAGGTAAGCCCGCTCATAAACTCTCCCCAGCCCCTTTAATTCCTCTTCATGTATGAGGAGAACCTTTCTCTCATCTAATTATTGATTGTGTAGGACCCCTGAAAAAGACCCGTCAGGGAAAACATTATTTATTTACAATTATGGATACTGATACAAGATATGCAGAGGCTATCCCTGTAAAGAAAATTACAGTGAACCCTCGCATAACGTTGGCATTACATAACATTAAATCCGCATAGCGATACATTTTATCACTAAAATTTTGCCTCATATAGCGCTAAAAAACTCGCTCAATGCTACTCGTCCGAGACACATCTATGTGTGGCCTGAGCCAGCCTCACATGTTCCGCCGGTGGCATTGTTTACAAGCCAGCCTTCACAATCACATCCAAGCATACAATCAGAACATTTCATATTACAGTGTTTTTGGTGATTTCATCTGCAAAATAAGTAACCATGGGCCCCAAGAAAGCTTCTAGTGCCAACCCTACAGGAATAAGGGTGAGAATTACTATAGAGATGAAGAAAGAGATCGTTGCTAAGTATGAAAGTGGAGTACGTGTCTCCGAGCAGGCCAGGTTGTATAGTAAACCCCAATCAATCATCAAGGAAGCTGTTCTTGCCAAAGGTGCAACTGTTTTCGAAACAGAGATCGCAAGTGATATTAGATGTTGAGAGACTCTTATTGGTGTGGATAAACGAAAAACAGATAGCAGGAGATAGCATCTCTCAAGCGATCATAAGTGAAAAGGCTAGGAAGTTGCATCAGGATTTAATTAGAAAAATGCCTGCAACTAGTGATGATATGAGTAAATTTAAGGTTAGTTAGTTAGTTTAATATGTTTATTATGCACCCCATACCCATCCTGTGGGCGGTAGTCAAAAGATTACAGAGGTACATAATTGGTCCAGGGACTGGGCCTCAAAGTTTTGATAGCTGAGCAAGTTCAAGGGAAAAAATTAAAAATTTAAAAAGGGTTAAAGAACCAAAAATTTAAAAAGGAAATAAAATTTCCCAGGATTTTTTTAAAATCATGACAAGTTAAAAAGGGTTATTTCAAATTACAGGGGGAACAAATGGGCCGGGGACCGGGCCCCAAAATTTTGAGGGCCCTAAACTAGGTAAAAGGTAATGAACTCCCCAAGTTAAAAAGGGTTTAATGAATACTGTAAAAAGGGTTTTACTTACTTTAACATGGCTGCAATCTTAAACCCAAATTTTAGGAAATTGGCAATTCCATTTTCCACCCCCCGGGTCAAAAAACGTGTGAGTTTTTGGGTGAAAATTTTGATTGCGGGCCCCTCCTCTCACACACACACAAACACACACACATAAAAATTCTTTCACACACACCCCAAAAACCCCCCCCACACACAAACAACACACACACACACACACCCACACACACCCCAAAACTCATAACACACCGAACACACACTCATACACACAACACACACTCTTTTCACCACACAACTCATAACACAACCTCTTTCCCCACTACACACCCCCAAAACACAAACTCACCCAAACACACACTCCCCCCACACACACACACACACACACACACACACACACAAAACCCCACACACACATACACTTGCACATATGTGGAAAAGCTTTATTTACGCTAGAAAAGGTCGGGTTTTTATTTCTCCAGTTTTCCCTGTAATATCCCACTGTGGATAAAATATTTAACCCATTTCTTGAAAAAACTTCTGGGGGTGAGTTGTTTCTAAATTCATTAATTTTATCACCTCCAGTACATAATGACGCAAGGGTGACAAAATCCTTCGGGCAAAGTTTAAAATTTCGTTTGGTCTAAACCTGGTGGGGGTGTTTAAAAAACCTGCCAAAAAATCCCTTGTAACCCAGCCGGGCCGGGGGGTGGGGAAGGACATCCAAGGGTTGCTTATTTTTTTGGATGCCCATAGACATGTGGCCCCCTCCTGCATGATAGAATATGATAGATGGACTCCCTGGTGTCAACCCTCCCGAGTTTAAGCCCCATAAAATTCGCTGAAGTTTTTTTCCCGAATTATTGTTCTCAAACTACTCCCTGACAACCAAAATTTTGTAATCTCCCCCCTTTTTAAAAAAGCATACAGCTTAGCCAATTTATCAGTTTTCATGAAATCAAAGCCAATGTGAGAGGGAATCCACAGCATTGCCTCTGACTCCACGGGTCCACAACCCCTTCTATACCTGTGTCTGGCTTTGCCCAAAAGCATGCCAAAATTTAGGCTTAATGAGGAGAGCTTTTTGGGAAGCAGAGAACTTTTTCAATTAAATTTGTCAATCTTTGAAAACATGTGCTTTTTCAGTCCCAAGGGTATGGAAAAAGGTTCGGGTTGAAGGGTAAGGCCCATTTGATGGGGGCTTCCAATTTCTTTAAGAGACCCATCACTTTTTTAGGGACAACAGCGGGGCACTCCCACTGAACCATTGGTTTGGGGTGAACAGAACCATAAAAGAAAAATAATTTGGGGAGAGTGTGTGCTGGTGACTAAGTTATAAATACAGTTTAAGGCCCTCATGTTTTGGTTTCCCAAGGCGAATTTTTGGGTTTTTGGTTTTAAGAAAAAGTTTGGGGGGGGAAAAGGGAAGGAATGGAAGTTTGGAATGGGGTAATTTTCCCAGGGGGGGGGCGGAGAAGGCCGCTGTTGCCTTTTGCCCTAGTTCATGTATCTAAATTCATGCGGGGGGGGTCGGTTCCAGTCTTTTCGATCCTTCTGGAGGAGGGGTTTCACCAGTGCTGAGGAAAGTTTGGGAGGGCTCTTGCAGGGTTTTGAATGAGTTTTTCCCCTGGCATTTTAAACCCCAATTAGGAATTTTTTTTCAGTAAAAACCCACGATCTCTGTTGCTAGGAATTCAAGTTTTTTTGCATTTTTTAAAATTTTTGGGGCAGAAACGAGGGCACCCTTTGGATGATCCCATTTGCTTCGTTCTGGCATTTTTATTTTTTCCAGCCCTCCAAGCTCCAGCAGACACAAGGCAAGTAGTGGAAACAGCATAATAAACCCCAAATGATTAATAAAGAAAGATACACCCTTTTCCCCAATTTTTAACATTAGCCCCATACCGGGGGTGAAGCCCTGCCACAACTCTAAGTGCTCTTAGTCGTTCTTTGTTTGGCGAAAAAAGCTTTTTTAAAAAAGGGTCCAAGTAGGGGAACCCCAAAAAGCCAAGAAAACCTTTGTTTTTTTTTAAAATTCTAGAAGAGACCCATGGGGGAAATTTGGGAAATCGGGCCGAACTGTGCCCCCCTTTTGTCGAGGAGACGCCTTTTGAGTATCTTTTTTTTATCAGTAGAGTTTTATCAACCCCCAGGTTTTTGAAAACGAGGCAAGAATAAATTAAGATTTTTTGGGTTTTTAGAATCCGGGGGGTTTGTGAATAAATTTTATCATCAGAAAAACCCTAATCACAAATTTAGGGGGCCCGGGATTGGGCCATAGAAATTAAGTAATGCTTAAATTAGAATTTTTACAGTGTGGGACTGGCACCCCTCTTTTGGGGGGTTTCCCTAATTCAAAGTCTTTAGTTACACTTCTATGTCCCTGGAAAAACACGACGTTTTTTCGGTTGGACAGGTCCCCTTTAAATTTCCAGCGGGGGAAGGGGGGCCACCCTCCAACTTTCCCATTCGGGGCAAGTTCCCAAATTAAATTACATTTTGGGTTTGGCTAAAATCGAAAGGGGTTTTTAAAGGTAAAGGAATTTAGTGTAGGAGCTGTCAGGTGCAGGGGGAAAGGTGGCTATGCAATGAGGGCCACGCCCCTTCCAGCATAAAACCCAGGGAAACCCCCGGGGGGGGGAAAAAAAATTTGTTTGATTTTTTTACATGAGCTTTAAAGGGAATCATCTCTCAAATTTTTTAAAACCCCAAGCGGGCTAATTTAAAGGATTTTGGGGCCCGAAAGCATTTTGTTAAATTGGGTTTAAGGAATTGGAATGTGAGGCTTTTGGGTCCAAGATTGGGGGGAGCTCCCCATTTAAACAAAGTTTGTTATTAATTAAGTAAGGGATTACCTGGTTCTCGACACAGCTACTTAGTATGTTGTAAGAAAATTCCATCCTCACCAGGCAAATTTGGATTTGCCCTTAGTGTTTGCTTTAAAGTTCAAAAAATTTAGTGAAAAATTTTGCAATCATTCCCTTTAAGGGAGCAAAAAGCAAACAAGTCTCCCCCTTTTCCATCATTTTTATCTTTTAAATTTTTTCCTGTGGGGTACGGAAGATTGTCTTTGTGGGTTTTAGCAACCCAAGGGCACTGACTAATCTTTTCCCAAGCAAGGGATGGGGGTGCGCATCTGCCCATTTTCCTTTTCCCCTTTAATTCTATTTATGTCCCCCCCATGCCCGGCTAAAGGGGGGGTGTAGCTTTAAAGGGACCATTGAAAAATTTTTTTCCCGGGTCATTTACCGCGGGCTCTTTTCAAAAAACGCTCCTGGCAGCGCAAGGGCATTTTGGGGAAGAGCCTCGCTTTCCAGGGGTAAAAATTTTTTTCTAAAAGGCTGGGCCCCAGTCGGGCAGTACGTTTCGTGTACGAATTTTTGGGAATAAATTTAATAAGTATGGTTTTTAAAGGGGGAGGTATGTTTAATTACGGAGGAATTTGTTGGGTTTAAGTCCCAAGGGGTTTGGGTCGGGTGGGGCTCCTAAGTATTTTCTGAAAACTGCTCACAAATCATTGTTAAAGGTCTTTTAAGGGGAAACCCAATCATGGGAAAATTTTTCCAGCCCGGGTTCCATGTGAAACAAAGTCATCTTTGCGGGCTGAAAAATATGTGCAGGAATTAAAGGGGAAGAAACATAGACTGAAGGATTTAAAACCTAAAACAAGTGTTTAAATTGGGGAAACGGGGCCCGTTTTAAAAAGGAAAATTTCCCAAAGGGCAAAACCCCTCCCATTACGGAGGGGAAAAGGCCCCTCCCGGACAAAACCCCAAAAAACCCGACTTACTCTGTTAATGTTCCAAAGGGGAAGTGGTGATTGCAAAGTGAAGCCTTTATTAGTGTATCACTCTGAACCCCAGAGTTTTCCCAGGCAAAAAATTTTCCCCTAAAGGTTAATTTGTGTGTGCCTGGAGGGAAAACCCGTAAAGCTTTGGGTCACTAGGGACTTTTACTATATTGGTTACCCCTTGCTTTTGGCCCCCCAAGGAAAAATTACCTAACTGAAAAGAAATTAGAACTTAAGTGCCTTTGGTGTTTGGGCAATGCCCCTGGTAAACCTACAGACGGGGCCCAGAGGATTTTAAATGGGGAAAATGGTTTCATTTTTCATTAAGGTGAATTTTTTTGCCTCCTAATACCACTCCCTCTCCTGAAAGCCCATGGCCCCACCCGGTTTTATTGAAAACTTTCAAAATACTGTACAAAAAGCTCTGTTTGAAAGGTTTCTTTTTTAGTGACCTCAAAAAACCCGTTGACTCTGAGGTTTTGGAGGGTCACTTTAATATTCCAAACGGGTAAACCTTATTGGTAAGGGGGTTTGGGGGGGATGACTAAGAGGACCCTTTGGGCCCCTGCTTGTAAGAAAAATGTGGCCAGAAAGTGGAGACCAAAGGGAAATTTTTAAGGATTTGAGGCTAAAACCCCGAAAAGGCCTATGCCGTTGGGAACAATTTTTTGGCATTGGGGAAAATCCTTGGGGGTTGGGGGTTTGTGGGGGGGGATGGGGGAAAAGTTGGTGGGAAAAACAATGAAGAACCCCTGAAGAGCTGCTATATCTTTTTTCCAAACCAAAGGGCGACCTGAGGGGAAAAATGCTTTAGAGGAGGGGAAAAAGAGAAATTAAGAAGTTGCCCCCACTTCAAAGATTAAGGAAACCTGTGCAATGTGGCCCTTTAAAATGCAAACCTTTAATGGATGAAATTTCCCCCCCTCAGACAGCTTTTTTGCAAACCGGGGTTGGCAACCCCGTACACTGACAGTGTTGTAATACTTTAGGAAAAATCATGAAGGAACGGAGGTAAAAAACCCCTATGGACAGATATTTTTTTGCGACAAGTTTCCTTTAAAGGTAAAACTGGTCTGGAATTTTAAAAAAAGGGGGGGTAACCCCCGGAAAAGGATTGAACACCTCAAGTCCTAAGGAAGGGGATTCCCCCCTTTTTAAAAACTTAAAACCATCAAAAACTTCCCCCCCTCCCTCCCAAAAATCATCCCAGTCTTCAATAAAGGGAAGTGGGATGGGAAATGTGCTTTTCTTCTTTTAGTTTGGGCATATTAAAAAAAAAAAATATTTCATGTTAAAAAAATTTTTTTTTCATACTTTTGGGTGGGCAGGAATGGATTAATTTGGTTTCCATTATTTTTTTTTAGGGGGGGGAAAAATTTAAATTTGCATAACGATAATTTCCCCCTAAATTGAGCCCAAAAACAGATTTAAAAGCGTTTTTTGCGAGGGGCCACTGTAATTCTTGGGTGATTGTTCATTTTCCCTTTTTTAAAGTTCTTTTTTCAAGTGGGAATCCCAAGAGAAAATTTAGTCCGACCCAAGGGGGAACTTTACTTCTAAAACTTTCAAAAGAAACCAAAGTCCCCCTTGGGCCCCAAAATTTTCACCCTCAATCCCAAAGGGGCTTTTGAAACCAGACTCTAAAATTAGATGGAATCCCAGGGAAAAGTGCAAATTTTGAATCCAGTGGGCCACAAACCTACCAAAAACCTGTGTCTGGCTTCTGAACAAGCATGTCAAAATTAATTTAATGATTGAGAGCCAAAATTTTTGGATGACAGAGAATCGTTTCTATTAAAGTGTCAACCTTAGATACATGTGTGACTATTTATCAGTACAGCTTAAAGGGGGCCTGTTTGGCCCTTTAAGGAAAAAAGGGGGAAAAATTGGTAGATGGATCTACAACTTCCTGAAAATAATGTAAAACCAAAGGTAATAGTAAAAAAGAGTTTAAAGGGCCCCCGGCATCATGGTAAAAAGTTTTTTGTTCCACAAGGCCCCAGTACTTGCTCCCATTCTATTCCTTATTCCCCAATTTTTTGACATAGGGCAGAGATGTAAGCCCAAAGCTTACTCTCTGAAAAACATTTGCCTTTTCATCCCTGTAAAACCATAGGGTTACCCTCTCTGAAAGCCTAAACTTACATCTCCTTGCGAGGAATACCCTGGAAACCCATGGCAGTGACCCCATTTAAAGACACTGTGAGGGCTCCCAACGAACATCAACCCCCAAACTTCGGGAAAAGGCCCCTCAAAAACAATAAGAAAACTCCAAAGGGAGAAATTTTAATATCTTTCTCAGATTTGGAAAAATTAAATTAAATTTTGTGTCAGGGTTTTACCCAAAGTTCTAAACCCTACAATAGAGTGGGGAAAAATTAAATTTAAGTACTGGGGGTGATAATGTCAAGGATCCAAATTCAGGACCACAACAATGGGATCTACCACTTCCACTAGGGAAAAAGATTTGGATGGGTAAGGGGAACCCCTTTAAAAATTTGGGATGCCCCAAGGGCCCCTGAATTTTTTTCTTCAAATTTACTTGTGCCCCCCTAGGCCCGGAAAAAACTGCTTACAAAAAAATGGCCCCCCTTTAAGGTGGGCAAAATTTTCAGACCTGGAGAGTGTTTTAAAGAACTTTCATGGAAAAACATAAGGGGTGATAAGGCACCCAAAAATACTGGGGTATGGTTTTTAAGGTCCTTGTTGTTTTTTTCCCAAAAGCAGGCGGGGGAATATAGATAAACAGTGGAAAACCCCAAAAATCAAACTTAATCCATTCCAGGAAACTAGTTCTAAATTTTTAAAAGTCGAAAATTCCCAAAACAATATTTCCCCTAAGAAATAATGGAAAAAATACAAATTTAAAACCCTTTCCCGAAACCCAAAAATATTCACACAAAAAAACACATTTTTTAGAGATTAATTTTTGTTCCCCCATACAAAAATACTATAGTTTTTAATTATGGGATATAAAAACTTTTAAAATAAAATTTTTTTCTTACCTTCAATTGGGAAAATTGGTGATGGCATCCAAGATAGGGGGGAAGGGGAAAAGGGGGTTTGGGGTTTTGTGTTTGGAAATCCCCCCCCAAAGAGGACTTCAGGGGAAAAACCCCCCTCTGGGTTTCTTCCCTTTCTGCTTTTTAATGCCACTAAAGGGCCCCTTGGGGGAGTCCTGGACCCTGTTCAAAAATAAAATGTCCACAGTCCTTTTTCTGGTGCCCTTTTTTTAACATTTCCCCAAAATGGGAAAATGGTTTTTGTCACGAACCCTTTTCTGCAAAGAAAGGCTTTTTTTTCAAACTTGCTCAGGGGGGTACTTCTGCACATACATTTGGACATCATTCCCCCTTTTGGGAAAAAAATTTTTCCCCTTAAAACTTTGAAAAAAGGCACCTCATCCACTCCCCATATTAACACCTTTTTCAACATCCGCTTCCTTTATTTTTTCTTTGACAGGATAAAAACTGGGTCACTTGTTTTTCCCAACATCCTGGGAAACTCAACAAGTACACACCACTCTCATTTCTTCTGTATTATTTCCTTCTTCACATTTTGGTGTTTCTCACTTTCTTTTAAAAACCCCCGGGGGAACCCCAACAAGTTTCTTGGGCCCATGGCAGCTTTTTTCACCCGTTCCCCCAAACACAAAAAACAAAAGAAAAAATCGTTTAAAAAGCGTGAAAAGACAGCGCAGGTTTTGTGTTCACTCAAGAAATTTAAAAAAAGCTGACTGGGTCATGGAGCCTGCGTTGGGGGGCGTGGACCCGAGCGGGGGGCAGACAGGTCCCTTTCCCAAGGGGCCGAAAATAGGGGGGCGTTTGTAATGGGCCCAGTTGTCCAAAAAAATGGTTCTATTTTTTGAAACGTTCGATAGGGGATACTTTTGATTTTTGAGGTTCCACTGGGACACATTTTGGGAAAATCCTGAGGGGTTGGGACCAAAAACCCGCACAAGAAAAAACACTCCACATGAAAGGGAAAAGAATTGGGGAGGAGATTTAAAAACTTTCCTGATAAAAGTAGGGGCACCACGAGTACACTGGGGGAAAAACACAATAAGTGTCTGGGGTCCAAGATTGTTTAATTGTCTCCCAGGCATAAAATAAGGGGGATTACCAAAAGACCCCTGGCTGTTTTTTTTAAGGGACTGGGGAGGGGAACCCAAAAAACAGTACTTGACCAAATGGGCTATGGTTCAATGTCAAACTTGTGTGCAGCCAGCAGTAAAAAGCCTGGTTTATCAAAACCCTGATCCACCTTTAAGCCGGTTCGACTGGGGTGTGGGGGGAAATTGGGCCCCCCCAAAACCCCCTCCGGTAAAACTTTTGGTAAAGGGAAAAACTTTTGGGTTTTGATTTAAAAAAATTTTTGTGGGGGGAAAAGAGGAATTTGGTAGTTTGGAATAGGGTAATTTTTTCCCTGGAGCCTTTCTTGCCTTACTTTTACATAGGGTCTTTTATCGGGGTTTTTTAAAGGGGGGGGTTTGGGGGCATTTTTTCAACCATCTGAAAAAAGGGGGTTCACCACTGGCTGAGGGGGAAATTTTAAAAGGGTTTTTGTGCATTGGGGTTTTAATGGTTCCTGGTTTTATTAACCCCAATTAGGGTTTTTCTTTCGTAGGGACGATCTCTGATGTTTTTAAACCAAAAGGCGGCCTCCAAAGGACACCCGCCCGCCGAAAGACACCCAAAGCCACCCTAGGGGGGGAAGGAGGGGGGAAGGGGACACCCCCCGGAAAATTCCAGATTCCAGGCAAAACTTCACCACCCCCAAAAACCTCAATGGAATGAGTGGATTGGTACCCCCCCCCCCCTCCCTGGGAAAAACTAGCTTCCCTGTGGGAAGAATCCCAAATTTCCAAAAAGGGGGAAAGGGAAAAGGGGAAAGGGGGGGGGGGAGGGAGGAGGAAAGAAAAAAAGGAAGTGGGGGAAAAAGGGGTTTAGGGAAGGGGGATTTGGGGTAATTAGGTTCTGTCTGAGGAAGGGGGGGGAAAAACAGGTTTTTTTTCCTCGGGGACCAAAAAGCCCCCTTCACCACGTCAAGGACCCCCCCTTGAAGAGGGGTGGGTAGAAAAAAAATTTGGGCGATTTTCTTTACCCGGTTGTCTATGTTCACCCAACAGAAAGGGATGGGTAACTGGGAGTTAGGGGGATGGTGTGGGTAGCACCTGGGCCAAGGCCCAAAATTTGCGGGAAAAATCCCTCAGCATAAAAAGGGGGCTTTCTATTTAGTAGAATGTCAATGACCCAAGCAGGCTTGTATACCTTGTACATGTATTTTTTTTATTTTTATAACATTTGGCCGTTCCACCAAGGCAGGGGGGGGCCCAAAAAAAAAGAAAAAACTTTAACCATTTTCATCCATCACTGTCTTGCCAGAAGGGTGCTTTACACTACATTTTTTAAAAACGGCAACATTAACACCCCTCCTTCAGAGTGAAAGGCACTTTTTATTTCCCCCAAATCTCCAGGCTAAAATTTTCCGGCCTCCCGGTTTTCCCCTGAACCCCTTCATAAATTTTACTTTTCCCCACACTCCAACACACGTCAAGTTTTTAAAAAACCTTTTGTCTCCTTCATTCCTTTCAAACACGCCACGCATCCCTGCTGGAATTTCCAACCCCCCCGCAAACAAAACCTCCTTTACCCCTCTCCCCATCCTTTTCCCTAGGCCGACCCCTACCCCCCCTTTCCCTTTCCCACTACAGATTTGATACACTCTTAAAAGTTTTTCGGTTTTCCCTTTTCTCCTAATGCCCGAAAAACCCCTCAAACCCCCCTTCCCTTTCCCCCTCTGGACAACGTTTTGGTAATCCCGCACCTTCCTCCTAATTTCCCAAAACTACAATTCTTGCATTTTATTCCCCCAAACATTCCCCTCAGACAGGGACATTTTCCACTGCCTCCCCCCTTCTCCTCCCCTGCAACTTCATCCCCATCCCTTCACAACCTTTATAGACTTTGGGAAAAAAAACTATACTTTCATACATTCCCCTTTGCCTCAAAGGGAAAAAAGTTCTTTGTCTCCACGATTTCCTTTAAGTGCACCACTACTTTTTTTTCCCTCATAAATTCTTTGTTTCCCCTCATCTTCTTAGCCCCAACCCCATTGAAAACTTTCCACTCCCAAATATTTTGAATCTTTCACCTCCTCCTTTATTCTCTCCCCCCCAATTGATTTTCAATTTTTCATCCCCTTTAATCTTTTTTCCTCATAACCTTACTTTCTGTTTTTCACCTTTTTTTTCCCTTTTGCACCCCCTCCCAAAAATTCACCCACCAATCTCTGAAAACCTTTTCTTCAAAATTCCCCCAAGAGCAAAGTGTCCCCAGCAAAGGAGCTGTGACAACTCCCACTTTGTTTTTTGTGTTTTCTTTTTTTTTTTTAACTCCACCTTTTTTGCCAAGCCCCTGCATTTACTTCTTTAAAACCCCCAAATTAAAAAATATTTTAAAACAACCTTGGTGACATAAACACATCCTTGTCAAAGGGGCCTACTTTTTAGGGAAAAAATTTCCCCCTTCTTTCTTATTTTCTCTAATTGACCCTCTTTTCCCTCGTAAAAAAACTTTTCACTGCTTTCAGAAAACCTACCCCCTACCCCCATACACTTGCAAAACCCTGCCACTTTGGGCCCCCCAAACCCCACCCGGGCAACGCCTTTTCCAAACCCCAAAAATTTGCCAAAAAGGGCCCTCTTTACCCTTTATCTAAATACTGTTCACTTTTATTTTTTTTCATGTAAAAAAACCTGGCCCCAACAAAACCCCCTACCTTTCCAAAAGCCCCCTTTTGTTCATTTGCTATCCTTTCCTCCTTTCTTACTTTTTAATTTTTTTCAATAATAACTCAAACCATAAACTTTACCAGGTATATCACAGATTATCCCCCTTTATAATTTTTGCACTCTCTTTTACCCCCTTTTTCCTTTATAAAAAGGAACTATGCATGTTTTCCTCCCAAAACCCCCTAGGTTACCTTACCCTTTTCCCATACATTTATTAAAAAATTGCCCCAACCACCCCAAAAAACTATATTCCACCTTTGGTTTTTAAAACTTTTCTATTTTTCCCTTAAATTTTCCCGGCTGCCTTACCCCTTTTCTTTTCCCTACTGCCTAAAGAAATTTCCCCCACACTCCCCAATGGCTCTTTCCTCACTTCTAAATGTTTTTTCCCCCTTGTTCCTATACACAAAAATAAACGGGCTTCCCTATTTCATCAACATTTAACAATTCCTAAAAAATATTCCCTCCATTTTCCCCAAATACCTCTAAACTCTCCATTTAATAACTCTCCTCCCCCAAAATTTTTAACTGACAAACCCAATTTTTTCTCTGGGCTTTTTTAAATTTTTAAATTCTCACCCCAAAAAACTTTTTCTTTTTTTCAAAAAAAATTTTTTGATAAATCTCCCCCAAATTTTTCATTTGCTCTTTTTTTTAAAATTGCTTCACCCCTCTCTTTTTTCCTATAACCCCCTTTTCCCCCCTTTCATCACTTCTACTTTTTTTAAAAAACTTCTCATATGCTTTAAATTTTTTTTCCCTTTCTACCTTTTTTTCATCCCTCATTCCCAATTTTCCTCTTCCCCCCCGCACCCACTTTCCTGTAACCACAAACTTCTGGCTGAACACTCTAACCCTTTCATTTTTAAACCCACCCCATAAAACCCCTTCGGCCCCTTTTCTTTGCTTTCATTTGCCCCCTTATCCTCCAATAGCTGTTTATTTCTTAAACCCCCCTGCCTCCTTTTTAGGGTTTTTAAAACCCCTTACCCCTCTCTTCCCTGATGCTTTTATTCCCTTGTATCCCCTCTAAACCTTTTTCTCTCCCTGTAGCACAACTAGAAAGTGATCTGGGGTATATCTGTGGCCCCCCCTATTTAAAATTTTCATCCTGAAAGTTTTACCAACAGTCTTTTATTACCAATACATAATCAAAAAAACTACTGTTTATTTCGCCCCTACATTTATTTTTGTATACCCTTTTTTATCCTCTTTTTTTTAAAATATGTATTACCTTTTAAATTAAAAACCCCCCCTTTTTATTAAAATTCAATCAAAGGGCTTTCCCCTTTTTCATTTAAACCCGGCACCCAAACAAACCCAAAACCAACCCCCTCTAAAAGTTTTTTCCTACTTTAGCATTTAGGGCCCCCCCACAATTTTTCTTACTTGGTTCAAAAGGGCCCCCTTTACATTCATTAACTTTTCCAAAAAAACTCTCTCCCTCCTCTAAAATTCCCCTCTTTCCAGGTGAAAACACGTTTTTTTTGACCCACTTTTTTGCATCCAAACCCTTTTCTTTAAACCCATTAAATTTTTTAATTTACACATTCATATTTTTCTTTTTCCTTCCCTAAAATGATCATTTAACATTATGCTACCCCCTTTCCCTTTTTTTCTAAAAATCTTCAGATACTTTTCCCGATTTAAATTTCCCCTTTATTTCCCCCCACTGAAACTCCCCTTTCCCCCCTTTAGCTTTTTGTTTTGCTTGGGCCAGGACACCAACTTATTTCATTTATAACATCAGCAATCATTGTTTTTTGTAAACCCCACTAAATCCACGCACATTTAAACATCCCAGTTTTATAAAATTTTTCTTCTTCTCTTTTTTTGTAAAAAGTCTACGGAGAAGGGGTTATAGCCCATTGTCCTGGATTTTAGTCGCCCCATACGACACGCATGGCTTAGGAGGAAAAAAAAAAAAAAATTCTTTTCCCCTTTTCCCCTGGGGAAAAAGAAGAAATTAAAGGGAAAAACAAGGCTATTTAGAAAAAAAGGGAAAAAACCCGATGTATTTAATTTATTTGATGTGGGGGTTTTCTGTGAAAATTTTGACCAAAGTGTAAGTAGGGTAGCAAGATATCCCCGTTATCTAGCGTTTTTTATGAGACAGAAAAAAAAAACCAGCCCAAACCTACCCTCATTTCAAAAAAAAGTTACAGGTTTCTGTTTCACGTCATTTTGGAGGCCCGGTTAAATACTTTTCCCCGGGTGGTTTCTGTCTGCCAACCTACTACCTAATTCAGGGACTTGTAGTAAATAAAGATAAATTTTTTTTATTTTTTTTATTATTATTAGAAAAAGTTTTGGAGTGAGAAGTTTAAAAAGTTAAAAAAGGCCCAGAGAACAAATGGATTTGGGCAGTTAAAAATAGGAGAGGAGAGTTATTAAATTGGGAGTTTTTTGGAAATTTGGGAAAATGGAAGGGAAAAATTTTGAGGAATTGTTAAATTTTTGAGAAGTTTGGGGAAACTGGGGATTTTTGTTTTATAGGGGAAGGGGGAATAACCCTTTGGGAGGAGTGGGGGGGGAAAAGCCCGTTGTTTAGGGGTGGGGGAGGGTTTGTGAGGGAGTAGGTAAAAAAAAAAGGGGGGAAGGCAGCCCCGGGGTTGATGGGATTTAAAAATTTGAAATGTTTTTTTAAAAACAGGGGGGATATTTGTTTTTTGGGGTGGTTTGGTTTCAATTTTTTAATAAATGTATGGAAGGGTTAAGGTACCCAGGGATTTGGGGAGGATGCATAGTTTCCCTTTGTATAAAGGCAAAGGGGAAAAAAAAGAAAAGTGCAAAAAAAATTTTTTTGGGGGTTAAAGTCTGTTTAGTGTTTCCTGGTAAAATGTATGGGAGAGTTAAAAATTGAAAGAAAATTTAAAAGGTTTTAAAACGGAGAATAGGATAGCAGTTGAACAAGGGGGGCCTTTTGGAAAGGTAGGGGGGTGGGGGACCCGGGGTTTCCGGTTTAAACATATAAGTGAACAGTATTTAATAAGGGTTAAAAAGGGTTTTTTTTTGGCATTTATGGGTTTTGGAAAAAGGTGTATGACAGGGTGGATAGGGGGGCCAAAAGTGGCAGATGTTGCAAGTGGGAAAGGGGGTAGGAGGTAGGGGTTTCTGAAAGCAGTGAAGAGTTTTTTTCGAGGATAGTGGGCTCAGTCAGGAGTAAGGGAGGAAAGAGGGAAATTTTTTCCCCGTTTAAAAATAGGCCTTAGACAAGGATGTATGATGTCACCGTGGTTGTTTAAAAATTTTTTATAGATGGGGTTTTAAGAGAAGTAAAAAGCCGAGGGTTTGGCAAGAGGCGTGGGGGTTTTAAAAAATAAAAAAATCACACACAAAGTGGGAGTTGTCACAGCTGCTCTTTTCTGATGACCTGTGCTCTTTGGGGGATTCTGAAAAGAAGTTGAGAGATTGGTGGATGAATTTGGGTTTTGGGTGTGGGAAAAGAAGAAAATTAAAGGTGAATACAGGAAAAAAGTAAGGTTTTTGAGGTAACGTTTATGGGTAAAAAAAAAGATTAGGTGATGAAAGATTGATTCAGTTTGGGAGGGAGAGGTATGGAGGAGGTAAACGTATTCAGTTTTTGGGGAGTGGACGTGTCAGCAGATGGGTCTATGAAAGTGAGGTAAATCATAGAATTGATGGGGGAAAAAAAGGGAGTGGTGCACTTAGGAGTCTGTAGAGACAAAAAAACTTTGTCCTTGGGGGCAAGAGGGGAGTGATGAGAGTATAGTTTTACAACTTTTTTTAAAATTGGGTGTAAAGCGGGGTGATGAATGTTGCAGCGGGGGAAAAGGTGGAGGCGTGGAGATGTATTTTGGGAGGGAAATGTGTGGTGTGAATATAAGAGAGAATTCTATTTTGGAAAAAATTTTTGGAGGAGGTGCGGGATTCCAAAAGTTGTCCAGAGGGTGGGAAGGGTTGTTGGGGTGGTTGGACATGTAGGAGAATGGAGCGAAACAGAATGATTCAAGAGTGTATCAGTCTGTGTGGAAGGGAAGGCGGGGTAGGGGTCGGCCTGGGAAAAGGGTTGGGGGAGGGGTAAAGGAGGTTTTGTGTGCGAGGGGCTTGGACTTCCGCGGGCATGCGTGAGCGTGTTTGATGGAGTAAAATGGAGCAAAGGGTTTTTTAATATTGACGTGTGTTGGGTGTGGGCAAAGTAATTTTTATAAAGGGTTCGGGAAACCGGCGGGCCGGATTTGAGTCCGGAGATGGGAAGTAAGTCCCTGCACTCTGAAGGAGGGGTTTTTAATTTTGCAGTTTAAAAATGTAGTGTAAAGCCCCTTCTGGCAAGACAGTGATGGAGTGAATGATGGTGAAAGTTTTTCTTTTTTGGGCCACCCCGCCTTGGTGGGAATCGGCCGGTGTGATAAAAAAAAAAAAAAATATTATTATTTTTTATTTTATTTTATTATTATTTTTATCATATCATCATTGTAAAAAATTTCACTCTCAAACACTGTTATGGTACTTCTTTTATTTTTTTCTGATGAGTTTATAAAATAAAATTTCTTTACATTCAGCACTAACATATTTTTTCCCTGCTGTCTTTCATATGTATCCAAGATTTCCTTTTTGATAAAAATTTATACATCTGAACATTTTTGGGTTTATCTCCGTATGTACTTCATATGTGTCCAAGATGTTTTTCAGAAAAAAAATTCAGACACTTGAACTTTTATAGGTTTTTTCCTGTATGTACTTTCGTTTGTGTCCAAGATTGGAATTTTTACTAAAACATTTCAAACACTCTGAACATTGATTTGGTTTACTCCTGCTGTATCTCTATGTGTCAAAGATGCTTTTTTCAGTTTAAAAAATTTCAGACACTCTGAACATTATAGGTTTATCTTTGTATGTACTCTATATTGTCACAAGATTGCCCTTTTTTATAAAAAATTTATACCTTGAAAAGATAGGTTTATCTCCCGTTTCTCTTATGTGTACAAGACGGCCCCTTTTTTTCTAAAACATTTCAAACACTCTGAAAAATTGATATGGTTTATCTCCTGTTGTATTTGTTGTGTCGCCCAAATTGGAAATTTTTTTTAAAACATTTCAAAACACTCTGAACATTTATAGGGGTTTTTCCTGTAATGTACTCTCAAATTGTCACAAGACTGTGTTTTCACACTAAAACAGTTCAGACACTCTTGACATTGATATGGTTATATTCGCTGTATGTACTCTCACATGTGTCACAAGACTACTTTTCTCAGCAGACATTTCAGACACACTGACATCTCATATGTTTGTCCTCCTGTAATGTACCTCATGATGTGTCACTACACGACGGCTTTTTTTGACTAAAACATTTCAAACACCCCCTCTGGAACATTGATATGGTTTATCTCCTGTATGTACTCTCATAAGTGTCACAAAGACGCTTTTCTCAGTAAAACATTTCAGACACTCTGAACATTGATAATGTTTATCTCCTGTATTACTCTCACATGTGTTACAAGATTGTTTTTTGCAACTACAACATTTAAACACTCTGAACCTGATATGATTTATGTTCTTTATGTTTTTCCATATTTGTTAAAACATGGTATTTCATTTAAAATATTTTAGTCCATACAGCAGAAGTATAGTTAATCTTCCGTTATGTACTCACATGTCTAAAACAAATATTTTTTTTCACTATTTTGAGACTGAAAACACGTATTTCCTTGTGAACATATTCCCCATGTTAAGATTTATTAAGCAAAACTTTTCCCTACTTTATAAGCATAATAAAGTTGTATATTGTGCAATTAAAAACACTATCATAATTTTTGTTTTGTGTTTAAAAGAGTAATAATATGTAGTGGAACACTGCAGATTTACACTCAAACATCACTTTTATTATTATTTTTTATCTCGTGTTTATAGAGATTTTTTTATGAAAATTATTAAGTACAGTATTACTACATGTTATTTTTCTATTACTACCTCATATTTAGTTAGAATTCCCAAGATCAAAAAGTAAAATTGATTAATTAGGAATACTTAGGTAGTTAAAATTCACCAAGGATAACGCAGTTGTTGCCTTTCATGTAGTCTGAAATATAATGTCTGGCAAGACCACAACTTGGTAATCTTCTACAAATATTTCTGCAATAAAACAGAGCCAGTATAGAACAATATTCCACCATTACCACAAAACATACTCAACCATAAAAAGATTTTTTTTTCTATTAATCACGTTTTCAAATAATAAAATTGTCACTTTTAACCCATCAACGCAGTCCCCTATATTACGGCATAGAACCAGTGTCCAATCCCATAGTACTCTGGCCCAAAATTTCTGACTTTCAACTTGCAAGGAGATAGCTGGTATTCCTACATATGATAGAATGGTCTGAGTGTCAGTAATACAATAGCATAATAAAAAATCCTGCAGCACTGTCAGTGCATGAAAAAACTGGTACCGTGTTAATGTTAAAACAGCGAAATGATGAGTGTTTATTTGTATGGTATTTATGGTTGTATCTCGGATTCCTTGGTGTCATTTGACAGATTAGGGAAGACATAATACAGAAATAGAGATAAATTTTGAGAGTGTTTAAAACAAACAAAAAGTAGCTTGAAAGTGAACTCAATTAGTACTAATGTTTGATTTGACGATGTCAGGAGTAAACAAATTCTTTCACATGCATCAAGACACCGTCACTGTGGGTTTAATATGCTTCCCACAAATGTACTAATATTAATTATATCATTTTTTACACTAATGCAGTAGTCTGCATGACCAGTACATTTTCAATTGTTCATTAAGGAAACAAGTGTAATATAAAAGGCCTGGAGCCAATGACTAATCAACAGACACAATGTTACTTCAGTGCTGGGAATGACTGCAATGTTTATTCTGGACCCTATTTTGAAATTTGCCTTTCTTCAATTTTGTATGAAATTGGTGAAATTACCAATTTCTGATCACTTTAGTGGGTGGAAGAAAAGGAGTTCTAGTGAAACTGCTATAAGTTTGGTCGACTGGAACAATGGATTAATATTATAATCAAATAAAGCACTAAACTGACAAGGGCCATGCTGCACTGCCAGGCAGAAAACAGTGCCAGAGATATATAAACAGCTAGGTGGAGAGATCAGAAGTGAGGGGAGAAAAGGGCTGGAAGGGATGCTAGAGTCTATTTGTCAAAGTTCCTATAGTAAAGCAGTTTATGACAAAAAGTAAAATCGTTATAGCAAGTCAAAGGCAGTGCCATCTGTAAGAAGGGAAGATAAGGTAAGAGCAATGAGGCAGTTGTGTTGATGGAGATAAATCCTGCGAGCGAGCTGGTAAACTGGGAAATTCACAAGAAAGTGAAGAACTGAAATAGAGGCCTGACAAGCCTCACAGAGAGGGATAGGGTATCATTCCATGAGATACCCATAGGTAAGGAGAGTATGGTCGATGCGGAGATGGGAGAGCACAGTTCCTGAGTATGGCAACAGTAGTAAGAAGATGGCCACAAACCCAAAAGTGGTTTAATAGAGTGCAATTTGTTATTGTGCATGTTCGACCACTGTTGCTGCCAAAAGCCATGAAAAGGGTAGAGATGATGGTAAAACAATCCCTGAATGGAATACCTCTATAGGAAACCAGATGACCATGCACCACATACTGTGCAGCAGCATCCACCTGTTCATTGCCTTGTACATCAACATGTGCTGGAACCCAACAGAAAAAGAAGTCCTTGTTTTTACTATCTACACAGCATGAAGTTGAATATGAAGGACCAATGGATAAGGGAAATCAAATTGTTAAATGGCCTGTAAAGCACTGAGGGAATCCAAAATGATAACAAAAGCCAATGGAGACATATGTAATATGGAGAAGCACTATAAGGATGACATACAACTCGATGGTAAAAATACTAGCTGAGTCTAACAAATGACCCTGGACAACATCGTCAGGGAACACCACCGTAAACCCAACACCGTCAGAAGATTTAGAACCACCTGTATAAACAGTGACAGCATGAACATGCAACCAGAAGTGATCAAGAATAAGAGAGTGAGGAGCAGTCATAGGTAGAAGAGCTTTGGCACACAGCATTAGGGGAGAACAGACACAAACCATTGGAACCTCCCAAGGAGGAAGGGAAAAGACAGATGCTATATGAACATACAAGGGAGACAAGTGGAGAGAAGACCTGAGTGAGTGAAGACCTAGGAAAACAGATGGATTAAGCAGGGGTGCCGATCAATTAATGGGCTTCTACTAAAGTCTGAGACAAACCTATACATAGAAGGAACCTGAAGGTCATGAGAGTGGACAAAGTAATGAAGGCAATGAGTATCATGACAATTGGCTAAGGAAAGAACATTCACCTCAGCATAGAGGCTTTCAACAAGGGATGAATGAAAGGCAACAAGGCATAAATGATGAATGGGATCTAACTTAGAAAGAGTTGCAGGAGATGCTGCAGAATAGACTTGGTTGCCATAATCCAGCTTTGACAAGATTAGGGTGGAATACAAATGGTGGTAGAGACCGGAGATCTGTAGATGACATATTGATAAATTAGACACATGTGGAACTCTTGGGTATCTTTACTGACCGGAGATCTGCTCCCCACAAACAATGTGCAACAATTTTAAGGAGGATCAGCCAACCATGGCAAGCTGCCTTCAAAGAGGAAATGTGAGGTTTCCATGTCAACCAGTGATTGAATACAAGGCCAAAAAACTTAACTGTATCACATTCTGGGATACGTGATCTGTGCAAATACAATAGAAAATCTGGGACAAGAGGACATCTAGTGAAGGTAATAAAATGGGTTTAAACACTAGAAAATTTAAATCCATGAATGGGGGCTACTAAGAGGTGACAGTCAACACCTGTGTAATCTATGGTGAAGTCATCTACATGAAGCGAAAACCAAATATGTGAGGGAAGAATGGAAGGTAGGTCATTTATAGCCAAGAGAAAAGGGGCAGTGCTAAGGACACAACCTTGTGGGACTCCCTTGGCCTGAACAAAGTCAGAGGAAAATGAGGTGCCAACATGGACACAAAAATGTCTTTCAGATAAGAAAGCAGCAAGCAAGGTTGGTAGATTAATGTGGAGGCCTAAGGAGTGGCCCTGAGCTTAGATGTTATACCTTCAAGTGCTAGGAAGGAGTATTTATTAGCAAAGGCATTTTGTACATAAGTATCTAAGTGGAGCAAGAGGTCCAAATTAGAGCGGCCCTTGCAAAACCCACAATTGTGAGTCTCAAAATATAACACCAGACATCTATTCACCATTCGTTCCATCACCTTGCAGACTATACTGGTCAGAGCAATGGCACAATAGTGAGAGGTATCAAGCCCTGAAGTGCCTAGTTTGCAAAACAATAGTACAATGAAAGATTTCCATTGTTGATGAAGAACCCCTCACATCCAAACAAAATTGAAAAGATGCAAAAGGACTGTAAGGGCTGTAGAATGCAGATGCTGTAGCATATGGATATGAATATCATCAGGCCCAGTTTCCCATGACCAGAAAGTGGAAAGTCTGGACCCTAGCTCTAAAAGAGTAAAAGGTACATTATATGGCTCCAACCCATTAGAAGAGAAATCCAAGGGTGACTGCTCCTTGGCAGACTTTGAATCAAGAAATGAGGGACAGAGGTGAAGCCCTTGGGAGACACAAAAAATACAGTTCTTGATTTCCATGGCAACTTAAAGAGGTTCCACAACACTAACACCAGCAACCTACAAAACAGGAGGTGGGTCTGGAGTGTACTTGCCATACAACTTCCATACCTTCTTCCAAACCGCATACATAGGAGAAGTCGAGGTAAAGGTAAAAACATAGTCTTCCCAACAAGTGCATTTAGCATTGCATATGAATGACAAGCAACTGCCCATGCCTGCTTAAAATCCAAAACATGATCTGCGATCCGATAATATTGATAACAGCCCCATGCAGCATGTTTTAAATGCATTGCAGGGGACACACTGGAGACCACCAAGGCACACATGTCGGAAAATGCCTACCTGAGGTATGAGGAATGGAACTTGCCACTGCAGTCAAAACTAAAGTCGAAAACTGGTGCACCAGCTCATCAATAGAGGACAAAGAAGGGTCCCCACAAAGTGGTAATATGAGAATATAAGCCCCAAATCACTTGTCCAAATTGCTAATGGGGGCAATGAGGTGGGCTGGAATACAAGGTGGAAGTAAGAATAATAGGAAAGTGATCACTGTCATGCAAATCTGGGAGAACATACCAAGCATAATCAAGTGCAACTGAAGAGGAGCAGATAGAAAGAACAATGCAAGAGAGACACTGAGTGAGAGTCAAAATGAGTCAGAGCACTCGTAAAAAAAACATGAAGAGGATGAGAAGTGATAAGAATCTCCAAGTGATCACCATGAGTCACAGTGGGAAGCTCCCCAAAGATGATGAATGTTAAAATCACTTAATAACAAGATGGGCAGTGATAGAGAAGAGGTCAAGAATGCAATATCAGAGATACAGAATGCACAGGAGACCAAACTGTATACCACCTATGCAGATAAATATTGGATGCAGTATAATGCAGCAGAGAACAAAGACCTGTTGAAACGGTATACCAATATACACAAGTAGTGCTCTCTCATTAAAAGTTTCATCAGGAAAGGGATCAGAAGAATGCAACAGCACATACCCCAAAATGAGATGGATAACATAAGAACATAAGAAGAAGGAACACTGCAAACAGGCCTACGACCCATGAAACAGGTCCA
>NC_069429.1:38107712-38132015 GCF_026875155.1 Cherax quadricarinatus | reverse complement strand
TATCTAATTTGAGATTTTTACCGGTTTGACTGTAATAAACTTTATCGCAAATTTTACAAGGAATCTTATAGACACATCCGTCAGCATTTTGGGGGGAATTCTTTATCAAAAGTTTTTTACTGTATCAAGATTTTTAAATACAACTTTAATATTAAAAGTCTTAAGAAGAGAAGGCATATCATAGTTCCTTGACAATGTGAGTAGTCACGAAAGCGCTTGGAATTTCACTACTCTTTCATAGTGGTTGTTTTGCATATATATATATATACTACTGTATATGCATATATATTTGCATATATATTATATATATATACAGTGGACTCCCGGTATTCGATGGCATCGGTATTCGATAAATCGGTATTCGATGCATTATATCGCAAAAAATTTTCCTAGGTATTCGATTGAAAACCCGCTATTCGATACGATTCGTACGAGACCTGTCCACATGTGGCCGCTGAACTGCCCCGTGTGTGCCAGTGTTTACAAGCCAGCCAGTGTGCACGCATCTAAGGATACATTCTGGTACATTCCATATTATCCATATTATCACTGTGTTTGGTGCTTGTTTCTGCAAAATAAGTCACCATGGGCCCCAAGAAAGCTTCTAGTGCCAACCCTGTGGCAAAAAGGGTGAGAATTAGTATGGAAATTAAGAAAGATTTTGAAGGGTTTGGGGCTAACCCTGAGAAGCCTATGACCAGTTGTGGAATACATTGTGCCTACTTCAAAAATTAAGGAAACGTGTGCACAGTGGGTTGAAGTGCAAACCTTTATGGATGAAAATCACCCTAACACAGTTATTACAATGACAATGTTGTGGCCCATTTTAGACAAATCGTAAAGGAAACGGGAGGTACAGAGCTCTATGGACAGATTTGTTGTGCGACAGAGGTCCAGTGACTCTCAAGCTGATCCTAGTGGCATTAAAAGAAGAAGGAAGTAACCTTGGAAAAGGACTTGCTACCTCAAGTCCTAATGGAAGGGGATTCCCCTTCTAAACACTAACACCTCTCCCCTCCTTCCATCCCATCAATCATCACCAGATCTTCATTAAAGGTAAGTGTCAATTATTTTATTGTTATTGTAATTATTCTATTGCATTAAACTTAATATTTCATGTAGTAAAATTTTTTTTTTCATACTTTTGGGTGTCTTGCACAGATTAATTTGATTTTCATTATTTCTTATAAGGAAAATTGATTCGGTTTTCGATATTATCGGTATTCGATGAGCTCTCAGGAACGGATTAATATCGAATACCGGGGTCCACTGTATATACAGTGGACCCCCGCATAGCAATATTATTTCAATCCAGAAGTCTGTTTGGGTGCCGTTATGGACCGAATTTGTTCCCATAAGAAATGTTGTGAATTAGATTAGTCCGTTTCAGACCCTCAAAAATACACCTACAACAGCACTTACAAAAATACACTTACATAATTGGTCGAGTTGGGAGCTGATCGTTATGCGGGGGTCCGTTGTATATATATATTTATCTATTTCAACAAACTGGCCATATCCCACCAAGGCAGGGTGGCCCAAAAAGAAAAACAAAAAATTTTCTTTTTAAATTTAGTAATGTTCCTGGCATTTTATTCGCCTCTTACAACACGCATGGCTTATGGAGAAAGAATTCTGTTCCACTTGCCCATGGAGATAAGAGGAAATAAACAAGAACAAGAACTAGAAAGAAAATAGAAGAAAACCCAGAGGGGTGTGTATATATATGCTTGAACATGTATGTGTAGTGTGACCTATAAGAAGTAGCAAGATGTACCTGAAATCGTGCATGTTTATGAGACAGAAAAAAGACCCCAGCAATCCTACCATCATGTAAAACACTTACAGGTTTCCATTTTACATTCACTTGGCAGGAGAGTAGTACCTCTCTGGGCAGTTGCTGTCTACCAACCTACTTGTAGCATAAAATTTCCACTAACACTTACTCTCAAACACTTCTGCCACTCACTGACACCTTTGCACAATCCTGCCCTCTAATAACACTTACCCATGTACACTCCAGTCACTCACTAACACCTTTGCATGTTCCTGCTCTTCACTAACACTTACCCTTGCACACTCCTGCCACTCACTAACACCTTTGCACATTCCTGCTATATACTAAAAGTTACCCTTGAACACTCCTGCCCTCTACTAACACTTACCCTTGCACACTCCTGCCACTCACTAACACCTTTGCACATTCCTGCTATATACTAAAAGTTACCCTTGAACACTCCTGCCCTCTACTAACACTTACCCTTGCACACTCCTGCCACTCACTAACACCTTTGCACATTCCTGCTATATACTAAAAGTTACCCTTGAACACTCCTGCCCTCTACTAACACTTACCCTTGAACACTTCTGCCACTCATAACAGTAAGACACATACAACTTTAACAACATGTTTCACTTCCAAAACGTTTTTCGCCTACACAGTTACGCTTCCTTCCTCGAATAACAGAAATAGCAAAAAAGATGTGAATGACCCTGTAATCAATCCATAAACCGCTTGTATAGTAGAAATTATGAGAGTTTCGGCCCAACCTGGACAATTTCACCAAGTCAACACTAAGATAAGGAACAGTGCGGAATTTAAATACAGGCGAAGGAGGTGCAAGTGGTAGTAGTAGTAGAAGACAGAGTCGGACGAAAGTAGTATAGAGTATGTCGCTATGTAGGTTATTGAATGTACCACTAAATCTCTCTTGTACATCTCCTTTTGCTGTCCACTTAAACACCTGTTTATCTACAAAACATCAAACTTACATTAACAGTGTTGTGAACACTCCTACCCTCCATTAACAAATTACCTCTGCACACTCTTGCCATTCACTAACACCTTTCCACAATTATGCTGTCCACTAACACTTCACCATACACACTCCTGCCCCACAAACACACTCTTGCACTTTCTTGGCTAAGCTACCACATACCCCTGCACACTCTTGCCACTCACTAACACCTTTGCACACTCCTGCTCTCCACTAACACTTATCCATGCACACTCCTACTACTCACTAACACCATTGCACATTCCTGCCCTCCACTAACACTTACCCTTGCACATTCCAGCCCCACTAACATTTTTGCACATTCTTCCCCAAACTAACACTTACCCTTGCACACGCCTGCCACTCGCTAATACCTTTGCTCCCTTCTGCCCTCCACTAACACTTACATTTGCACATTCCTCCCCTATACTAACACTTACCCTTGCACTCTCCAGCCACTCACTGACACCTTCACACACTCCTGCCCTCCAATGACACTTACCTTTGCACACTCTTCACCTACATTATTACTTAAACTTGATAATTTTTGACCCATTAACACTTACTCTTGCACACTCCTGCCACCCACTAACACATTTGCAAAATCCTGCCACTCACTAACACCTTTGCACACTCCTGCCACTCACTAACACCTCTTCACACTCCTGGTCTCCAATAACACTTACCCTTGCACACTCCTACCACTTACTAAAACCTTCACACACTCCTGCTCTCCACTAACACCCTTCCATACTCCTGCCTTCCACGAACACTTACCCTTGCACAATAGTGCCCCCACTAACACTTGCTCAAGCAAATTTTTGCCCAAACTAACACACATTTCCACACTTCTGCCACTCACTAACACATTTGCAAACTCCTGCCCTCCACTAACACTTGCACACTCTTGGCCTTCAATAATGCACTTACAACATAAGAAAGAAGGAACACTGCAACAGGTCTACTGACCCATGCAAGGCAGGTCCATGTCACTCCCCAGCTTAGCCCAATGGCCCAAAGACCTAGTAGCAGAAGCTAGTCAGGTGAAACTCACACACACCCATACCCACTCATGTATTTATGTAACCTATTTTTAAAACTACACAATGTCTTAGCTTCTATGACGGTACTCGGGAGTTTGTTCCACTCATCCACAACTCTATTACCAAACCAGTGCTTTCCTGCATCCTTCCTAAATCTGAACTTTTCCAACTTGAAACCATTGCTGCGAGTCCTGTCTTGGCTGGATAATTTCAGCATATTTACATCCACTTTATTAATTCTTGTTTTCCATTTATACACCTCAATCATATCCCCCCTAATTCTATGCCTCTCTAGAGAGTGCAGATTCAGGGCCCTCAGTCAATCCTCGTAGGGAAGATTTCTGATACATGGGATCAACTTTGTCATCCTCCTCTGTACGTTTTCCAGTGCATTTATATCAGTTCCATAATACGGTACCAGAACTGTGCAGCATAATCTAAATGAGGCCTAACCAAAGATATATAGAGTTGAAGAACAACCTGAGGACTTCTATTATTTATACTTCTTAAAATGAAACCAAGGATTCTGCAAGCTTTATTTTGGACACTTATGAACTATTATTTTTTTTCAGATTACTGCTAACCAGGACTCCTAAATCCTTTTTGCAATGAGTAATATTAAGAACTACATTATTTAGTTTATATGTGGCATGGTTATTTCCTTGTCCAACATTTAGAACTTTGCATTTCTTTATATTAAACTGCATCTGCCACTTCTCCGACCACTGCTTCAGTCTATTCAAATCATCCTGGAGTGCTCTAATGTCCTCATTAGAATGAATTGGACGGCCTATTTTCGGTGTCATCAGCAAATTTGCTTATGTCACTATTTATTCCCTCATCTATGTCGTTTATTTAAATTGTGAACAAAAAGTGGCCTAACACTGACCCCTGTGGAACACCGCTTGTGACGTGCCCCATTCTGATTTCTCCCCATTTATGCAAACCATGCCTCTACCCAGGAGTAAATTTTCCTCCTATTCTGTGTGCCTTAAGTTTCCTCAGTAGCCTCTGATGTGGAACTGTATCGAAACCCTTACTGAAGTCCATATACACAATATCATATTCATTACCATGATATACCTCCTCAAGCACCTTAGTGAAAAAAAGTTAGTAAATTCGTAAGAGAGGAATGCCCCTTTGTAATACCGTGTTGAGATTCATTAATCAATTTATGCTTTCAAGATGGCTATGAATTGCCTCGGCAATTATTGATTCCATAAATTTTCCGACTAGGGAGGTAAGCCTTATTGCCTTGTAAACAGGTATTACATTTGCCATTTTCCACTTATTAGGCACCATGTCAGTATGTAGTGATATGCTGAAAAGGTAAGCCAAAGGCATGCTAAGTTCTTTTTTTCATATTCCTTTAAAACCTTTGCAAACAATTCATAAGGGCCTGTGGATTTGTTAGGTTTTAATTTTTCTAATTGTCTGAGGACCATGTAACTAGTTACCCCAATCATACGTAGTTTATTATCGTCCTGTTCTACATAATATATTATTTCTGGAATATCGCTAGTATCATCCCGAGTAAAACTGAGAGGAAGTATTGAAATTTTTACACATATCCTTATCACTGTCAGTGATCTGACCAGAGTTACTCATAAGTGGGCCTATCTTATCCTAAATCTTACTTCTGAATGCCTGAAAGAACCCTTTTGGGTTAGTCTTCGAATCCCTTCGACCTTAGCCTCATAATCCCTTTTTGCTTTTTTTATTCCTTTCTTTATTTCTCTCTTTAATTGAATGTATCGATTTCTTAACTGCCCATCCCCTCTTTTGATATGCCTATATATGTCTCTCTTTTGACCAGTGAGATGTTTCAATCTCTTGTTCATCCATTTGGGATCATTTTTGTTAGATCTAATTTCCCTACTAGGAATGAAAGTTGTCTGGGCAGGTAGAACTATGCTCTGGAAAACATCATATTGGCAACCAACATCACCTACCTGACCCATAGTCGGGTCATCCCAATTTAGCCCACCCACGTAATTTCTCAGTAGCATGAAATCAGCCAAGAGGAAATCTGGGACAGAGATTTGATTGCAGTTATCTGGGTAATTCCATAATACATTGAAACTAAGTGATTTGTGATCGCTTTCCCCAGGCACATAATTAACCTCAAGATTATTAATTAGTGAATCTTTGTTGGCAAGAACCAAGTCAAGCAGATTATTTCCTCTAGTTGGTTCTGTCAAAAATGTTTTAAAAAGCAATCCTGAACAATATCAAGAAACTCACTAGACTCAAGATTTCCTGTCATATTGTTCCTATCAATTTGTCTAAAGTTAAAATCTTCCATTAACACAACATTTTCATATCTAGATGCCTTATGAATTTCGTCCCATAGCAGGTTAATGCACTCCCTATCAAGGTTTGGGGGCCTATAAATCACACCCAATTTTTCACGCCCCTAGAGAAAGTGTAGCCAAACAAATTCTGCGTCGGATGTTTCTAATCTTATATCATGTCTAATACAACAATTTAAATTATCTCTGACATACATCGCCACACCACCACCCTTCCTGTTGACCCTATGAGTGTGGAATAGTTTATAACCCTGTATGTTGCATTCAGAAGGCATTTCTCTATCTTTCAAGTTGAACCAGGTCTCTGTTATAGCAATAATATCTATATTTCCTGCAACTGCAAGTAATCTTAGCTCATCTATCTTATTTTTTTGACCCCTATTATTTGATGAAAACCTTAAAGGGGATATCACCCTTTGCCCCCCTATTTCTGTTTGCTTTTTGATCAATTGCGTTGCCCACTAGAAACTTTTTCAAATATTGTTTTTTAAACATACCCCTGAGTATCCCCCCGGTAATATCTGTTGTCCCAAACCCTTTAATTTGCGCCTGACTGTTTCCCACAAACCCCCATACCCTATAATCTATCAGTTTAAAGTTCTAGACAAGTCATCAAATACTCCCTTAATCAAATTAGCTAGTGCAACCACTCCACCCCAAATAGATGAACCCCATCCCTTGCATACATATCACGTTTGCCATAGACTTTGTCCCAGTTATCAATGAATGGAATTGCAAGTTCCTTGCCGTACCTGTCTAGCCAGCAATTTATACCAATTGCCCTAGACATTTATTCATTGCCCACTCCCTTTCTAGGCAAGATGCTACATATGACTAGGATGCCTCCCTTAGAGCTCACTACTTCTATGACTGACCTGTACTTATCCTGCAGTTCCTGTCTCCTGCCCTTTCCAATGTCATTTCTACCAGCAGACTGATAATGGGCTTGTTCCCATTAACTGACATATTATCCAACTTGCTATATCACCAACACTAGCTGTAGGGAGGCACACCCTGTGTCTGACCTTTCTATCTCTGTTACAAAAAGCATGGTCCATATATCTTACCTGAGAGTCTCAATCAGAATATTCCTACCTTGATTAGCAGGGGAGTCAGTGGTACCTTTAACCTAACTAACCAATGAAGTACACTTGTCCTGGAAAACAGAAACGATTTCCTACCTTCACATCATCTCCATTAACCTTTCTTATCTTTCTTCTTCCTGAACTGTGAACCACTTGCCACTTAACCCTTTCAGGGTTTCGGCCGTACTAGTACGGCTTACGTGCCAAGGTTTTTGACATACTAGTATGCCTAAATTCTAGCGCCCTCAAATCTAGTAAGAGAAAGCTGGTAGGCCTACATATGAAAGAATGGGTCTATGTGGTCAGTGTGCATGGTATAAAAAAATCCTGCAGCACACAGTGCGTAATGAGAAGAAAAAACTTTGACCGTGTTTTTGGATTAAAACAGCGACTTTGCACTGTATTTTCATATGGTATTTATTGTTGTATTCTAGTTTTCCTGGTCTCATTTTATAGAATGGAAGAAATATTACAGAAATTGAGATGATTTTGACTGGTTTTACAAAGAAAAGTACCTAGAAATTGAGCTCAAAGTAGAAGAAATGTTCGATTTTTACCAAAGTTCAAAAGTAAACAAATCATGCTATGCGTCCAATACACATCAACTGGTGAGTCTAATATTCTTTCACACGTGCGCTGATATTATTTATACCACTTCTACACCAATGCAGTAGTCTGCATAACAGTAAATCTTCTATTTTTTTTGTGAGAATAAAAATTCAAAGTGGAAGAAAAAGAATGTAAGAGTGGCATGAGGACGTGACCAATGAACAGAGGAAATGTTATTTTAATGCCAGGAATATCTTTCTTGTTTATTCAGGACCCTATTCGGAAATTGGCATCTTTTGAAATTTGTGTGAAATTGGCAAAATTGCTAAATTCTGACCACTGTATTGGATACCTGGAGAACCTGGAGAGAGTTTACCTGGAGAGAGTTCCGGGGGTCAATGCCCCCGCGGCCCGGTCTGTGACCAGGCCTCCTTAGGTCAGTGTCCCAGGATGCGACCCACACCAGTCGACTAACACCCAGGTACCCATTTTACTGATGGGGAACATAGACAACAGGTGGAAAGAAACACGTCCAATGTTTCTACTCTGGCTGGGAATCGAACCCAGGCCCTCACCGTGTGAAGCGAGAGCGTTAACCACCAGGTTAACGCTCTCGCAAAGTAGTTATGATTTTTATTGACAAGTACACTGGAATTGGCCGAAAATAGGGCTCAAAGTGGGCAATATCACTGATGTGTAAACATCGTCAAGACCGCTAACTTCACGAGAGCATAATTCCGTAAGTTTTCCATCAAATTTCATACTTTTGGTGTCATTATGATCGGGAAAAGATTCTCTACCTTTTCATAAGAATATATATATATATATATTTTTTTTTTTTGAAATTTGGCCGACTCTGAGAACAAGTCTCTGAGAAGACCTGTCGACCCTGAAAGTGTTAAAGCAGCTGCCACTCTCACTGCTGGTAAACATTTCCTCCTTACCAGCTAAAACCATCTCACACTCCCAAACCCATCTCGGCGAAGCTTCAGCATCCTATTTTCCTCCTGAAGATGAAAAACCTCCTTCTTCAATGCTTTAACCTGACATTCCAAAACACTGCAGCAATCCATGTGCTCCATAACACCCCACTCTAATTCCAAGACAGCTTAGGACAGGTATGGCCATGTGACCAATTGCACACTCCTACCCTCCATCAACACTTACCCTTGCACATTCCTGCCCAACTAACACCTTTGTGCACTTCTGCCCTCTACTAACACTAACCCTTGCACACTCCTGCCACTCACTAACGCCTATGCACACTTGTGCCCTCCACTAACACTTACCCTTGCACACTCTAACCACTTACAAACACCTCCACTAGCACTCTTGCACATTCTCACCCAAACTAACACTTACCCTTGCACACTTCTGAATCTCACTAACACCCTTGCACATTCCTGCCCAACTAACACTATTGCACACTTTTGTCGTCCTCTAACACTTACCCTTTACATACAATTGCCAAGTAGTAACACCTCTACACACTCCTGCCATCCACTAACACTTGCCCTTGCACACTCCTGCCACTCTCTAACAACTTTGCACACTATTGCCCTTTACTAACCCTTACCCTTGCATATTCCTGCCCCACAAACACTCTTGCACATTCTTGACCAAACTACCACTTACCCTTGAACATTCCTGCCACTCATAAACACCTTTCCACACTCCTGCCCTCCACTAACACTTACCTTTGCACACTCCTGTTTTCAAATAACACTCACCCTTGCACAATCCTTCCACTCACTAACACCTCTGCACATTCCTGCCATTCACTAACACTTTTGCACACTCCTAACCTCCACTAACACTTACCCATGAAAAACTTTTGCCACACACTAAACACCCTCTGCACACTCTGCCCTCTACTAACACTTACTTGCACACTCCTGCCACTCCTCAACACCTTTGCCACACTCCTACCCTCCAATAAAACGTTACCTAGCACATCCTGATACTAACAATTTCCAACACTTCTGCTCTCCAATCTAACCCATTGCCACTCCTTCCCCCACTAACACATCTACATACACCTGTACCTCCACTAACACTTACCTGGCACATACCTGCCCCTCTAACACTTAGTCTTCTTTTTTTTTATCAAGTAACACTTACCTTGAACATTTCTTGCATCATCACTTACACCTTTGCACAACCCTGCCTCTAATAACGCTTACCATGGGACACTCCCTTAACTTACTAACTCCTCTGCACACCTCTGCTCTCTTCTAACCACTTAACATTGCACACTCCTGACCACTAGCTAAACCTTTGCTACACTCCTGCAATCCACTTCACATTTTGCAATTGCACTTTCTAGCCACTCAACTGACACCTCTGCAATTCCTGCCCTCATATAACACTTACCCTTGTAACACTCCCTGTTCTCCACTACAGTTACCCTGGCACATCCCTCCAATCACCACTAACACCTTCGCACCACTCTGATCCTCCAGTAATTTACTTTTACACACTCTGATCACTAACTATCGTTGCCACAGTCCTGCTCTAAAAATGAATACACTTACACACTCCAGCCCCCCCTAACACCTTTGCACACTCATGACCTTCTCTAGCACTTACTCTTGCACACTTCTGCCACTGACACTTCTGCACATTCCTGCCCTCCATTAATGCTTACTCTTGCAGATTCTTGGCTAAACTACTACTGACCTTTGCACACTCCAGGAACCCACTAACACCTTAGCACACTCTTGTCCTACACTAACTCTCTTGCACATTCTTGCCCAGACTAACACTTATCATTGCACATTTCTGCCTCTCACTAACACCCTTGCACATTCCTGCCCAACTAACACCTTTGCAAACTCCGGCCTCTCTAACAACTTACCCTTGCATAAGAACACTTAGTACCACCTCTGCACACTCCTGCCCTCCACTAACACTTACACTCTCCTGCCACTCATTAACACCTTGGCACACTCTTGCCCTCCACTAACACTTACCCTTACCAAGTCCTGCCACTCACTAACACCTTTGCACATTCCAGTCATCCATTAACACTTACCCATTAACACTCCTGCCACTCACTAACACCTTTGCACAATCTTGTCATCCACTAACAATTGCCCTTACACACTTCTGCCAGTTAATAATACTTTTGCTCACTCCTGCCCTCCACTAACACTTACTCTTGCGCACTCCAGCCCCTCACTAACACCTTTGCATACTCTTGTCTTCCACTAACATTTACCCTTGGATACTCCTGACCTCCACACACACTTATTCTTGCATTACTCCTGCCTTCCATGAACACTTACCCTTGCACACTAGTGCCCCCTAATAATCCTTACTCATGCACATCCTTGCCCAAGCTAACATTTACCCTTGCACACCCCTGCCCTTCATTAACATACTTGCACACTCCTGCCCTACACTAACACTAACCCTTGCACACTCCTGCCATTCACTAACACCCTTGCACACTCCTGCCCTCCACTAACACTTACCCTTGCACATTAAAGTCCCAATAATAGTTACCCCTGCACATTCCTGCCCAAAGTAACACTTAACCTTGCACACAGTGAAGAGGCAGGGCCAGGAGCTGAGTGCCAACCCATACAACCACAATCAGGTGAGTACTTCTGCCACTCACTAACATCTTTGCACACTACTGCCCTCCACTAACACTTACCGTTGCACACTTCTGCCACTCACTAACAACTCTGCACACTCCTGCCTTCCACTAACACTTACCCTTGCACCCTCCTGCATGGACACAGGGGTCATCCCACACTCACTAAAAACAACAGACATAGCCCCACTGTACAAATATAGATGTCGCTTAAAGTAAGCAATTGCAAAGAACTACAGACCGATAACACTAACATCACACATCATAAAAATCTTCGAAAGGGTTCTAAGAATCAAGATCGCCAACCATCTAGATGCCCATGACTTACACAACCCAGGGCAACATGGGTTTAGAGCAGGTCACTTCTGCCTGTCTTAGCTATTGGATATGGCAAGGTGCTGGATACTTTAGAGGATAAACATAATATAGATGTAGTATACACAGACTTTGCAAAAGCTTTCGACAAGTGTGACTATGGTGTAACAGCACACAAAAATGTGTTTATTTAGGATTAACATAGATTAAAGTGGGTTAGATTGGGGGGGAAAAATCTATAACTTCCTGACAAATAGAACACACAAAGAGTTAGAGTAAACAGAGTAAAGTCTGAGGCAGCTATGGTGAAAAGTTCTGTTCCATTAGGACACAGTACTTGCTCCCATTACTATTACCTAATCCTCATATCTGACATTAGCAGAGATGTAAGCCATTAGCTTGTGTCTTCCTTTGCAGATGACACCGGGATCACCATGACAGTGACCTCCATCGAAGACACCGCAAGACTCCAACTGGACATAAACCAAATCTTCAAATGGGCCACTCAAAACAATATGAAGTTCAATGAAGAGAAATTTTAACTACTCAGATATGGAAAACTTGAGGATATTAAAACTGTAACAGGGTACACGACAAATTCTAACCATACAATGTGAAGGACCTGGTAGTGATAATGTCAGAGGATCTCGCCATCAAAGACTGAACAACATATCTACCGCATCTGCTAGGAAAATAATGGGATGGTAGGTAGTAGGTTGGTAGATAGCAACCACCCAGGCAGGTACTACTGTACTATCAAGAGAGTGTGCATACATAAAGCCTGTAATTGTGTTTGCATGATGGTTGGTTGCTTGGGGGTTTTTTACTGTACTCAAACATTGCAATGTTGCAGGTATGTCTTGCAAAGTATTTTATCCACAGTGGTATATTACAGACCATTCTGGAGAAATACCCTGACTTTGCTAGCTGTAAATAAAGCATTACCACGTACATGTGTGTGTGTGTGTGTACTCACCATATATGTGCTACCTATATGTGGTTGCAGGGGGTTCGAGTCATAGCTCCTAGCCCCGCCTTTCAACTGGTCGATACTATTCACTTCTCTCCCTGCCTCCATGATATTTGTCATTACTCTTCTTTAAAGCTATTTATGGAGCTTGCTTCCACTACTTCACTACTCCAGTTATTCCAGTTTCCTGACAACTCTAAGACTAAAAGAAATCTTCCTAACATTCCCTTATGACTCATCTGGGTTTTCAGTTTACAATTGTGTCCCATGTTTCTGTATCCCTCTCTGAAAACATCTCGATCCTTGTCCACGTTGTCAATGTCTCTTATATTTTATACGTTGTTATCATTTCCCCTCTATCCCTCTGTATCCTCTAGTGTCATCAGGTTGAGTTCCATTAACCTCTCTCAAAGGACATAACCCTCAGTTCTGGGACTAATTGTGTTGCTAAATTTTTGACATTCTCCAATTCTTGAAGTGTTTGACTAAGTGTGGGCTGCCAATACTGGAAGCTGCATATTCCAGTATAGGGCTTACATACACTGTGTTACAATGTCGTGAATATGACTCTTACCAGATATTCTAAACGCCAATCTCAAGGTTTGCCAATCTCCCATTATCGCTGCGCAGTTATTTGATTGTTATGTGTGCTCAGGGTACATGTTCGTTATTTATGCTTACCCAAGGATCTTTTCTTTAACTGACGTTTGCCAGCTGTTGGTTTCCTAGCCTGTATCAGTCTGCGGTCTTCTGTGTCCTTCCCCAAATCTTCAATGACCTTCACTTATGGGGTTAAACTCCAGGGCGCCATTTGTCGGACCATACTTGTAGTTTGTCCCAGATCCCTTTGTTAATCTTAACTGATCCTCTCCCACTTGTATTCTCCTCAATCAGTTTCACATCATCAGTGAACAGTGGACAACATTCTGAATCTTATTCCTTCCACCATGTCTTCACTTATACAATAAACAGCAACCGGGACTAGGATGACCCTGTGGAACCTCACTCGACACATTCGCCCCACTCGACACTTCTGCCACGTACCAACACCACATTGTTTCCTTCATGTCAGGTATTCCCTGATCCATTGCAGTACTTTCCCCTTTATTCACTGCACTGTCCTATAATTTTTGCACCAGTCTCGTGTGGTACCATGTCTAAAGCCTTATTGCAATTAAGGAAGATGCAATAGACCATCCCTCTCTCTCATGGTCTTACTTCTGTTACCTTATATTGACTCAAGTAAATTTGTGACATAGCGATTTCCCATACTCTGAAGCCGTGCTGACTGTCATGTATGAGCCAATCTTTTCAATGTGTTCACTACTTTTTCCTGATAATCTTTTCCATGACTTTACATACTATACAAGTCAGTGACACTGGTTGTAGTTTAATGCTACTGTACTGTCCCTCTTTCTTAAAAAAAAAATTTTGGAATTACATGTGCTGTATTCTACGCCTCAGGCAACTGCCTGATTAGATAGATTTACGAATTGCTGCTTATGGCTCACACAGTTCCTCTGCTCCTCGCTCTGTATCCACGGAGATTTGTTATCTGGCCCACCGCTTTGAGGGTATTGAGTTCATCTTGCAGTTTCTTCAACCTCTACCTGGGTATGTGTATTGTGTTCCAGCGCCTGCCTGGTGCTCCCTACCTCCTCAAGTTTGCTGGAAGCAATCCTGACTCTATTCGTGAATACTTCTCTAAAATCTTTTGTATAGTTCATTCACATACTTCTTGAGTCACTCTTCGTGAGCTCCCCTCTTCTTTCCTCAGCCTGCATTACCCTGGTCTTTGACTGTTGTTTTATCTCCTAATGTGACTGTTATAACAACTCTGGTTCGATTTGGCTGTTGATGCTATGTCGTTCTCGTATTGCCTCTGGGGCCTCTCTCCTTATCCTTGGCATTTGTTTCTGGCTCTTCTGCTCATCTCATTGTTTTCTTGATTCCTTTGCCTTACTATACCCTATCCCATGCTCTCGCACACTTGGCTTTGGCCTCTTTACAACTCCAATTAAACCTTGGGCTCACTCCGGTCTTACCATTTTTCTGTTGCCGTTTGGTTTGAACCTTTCCTCTGCTCCTGCACTTAGTGGTTACTATTTCCATCCTTTCATTTACTGTCTTTACATCTAGTTCACTTTCCCACGGCACTTTCATGCAGGAAAACTTCTCATTCCTATGTAGTCCCATTTTTTGAAAGTTTGGTTTCTCTCTTGTTCTCGTCCTACTGCTATTCTCCCACTGTTAACTCAACAAGATATTCAAAACTCAGGACATCATGATCACTAGTGCCAAGGGGTCTTTCGTGGGTGATATCCCCTTTTGTCTGAATCTAGTCAGACGGTGAATTTGAGATCAACTGACTCACTCAAGCTGCACTGAAACATCATCTACTCTTCTCTGGTTGAACCCTAACATAGTTGGTGCATGAAGTTCTCCATACAGTCTCCAACATCTTAGCCCTCCATGTTTCTGGTCCCCCATGGGGCTCAAGGTTTTCCCAGTCAAATCTCTTTATGATTGAAATCCTCATTATAAGCAATTTTTGTCATACCCATATTGAGCCCTTCCTGGCCACTTCAGTAGTGTATCCACCATGCCTTTTGTGATCATCTACTCTTCTCTTGTTCTCCTGCTCGTTAAGTGGGGGTTATACTCACTGCTATCATCACCCTTTGCGTCCACCAGTCTGAAGTGTTCTACAATGAAGTCGTTTCTGGTTTCCTTCTTTCCATTCCTCCCATCTCCTCAAAACTCCACTGGTTTTTTATGAGCAATGCTACTCCTCTCCCTCCTACTGTTCTCTCTGTTCTTTTAACTCATAATCTGATATCCAGGTGAAAAAATTGCCATGTTATCACCCTGTAAGTTTTGTCTCTCTGTTAGTGCTATAATGTCAGGTGACGCATCAATGATGCGTTCTTGCCACTCTTTCAACTCTTAATTGATTATTCCATCTGCATTGGTTGTACCTACCTTTAGCTTCTTTAAATTTCTGTATTTGGGAGAGATGGAAGAGGAAGGTGCAGGCTGGGAGGGTGCGAAGGCAGGGCACATTTTATGGAGGTGTGTGACTGTGGAATTGTGCTTAGGGGGGTTGTTGCTATGGAGTGAGGTTCCATTTCTGTTTACTGTGTTTGGTGATATGTGGTGACAGTGGTTGAGAGGTTTCTGTAAGCATTTGGTTTGACGTTCCCCACAAAGGCTGAGTTTTCCTTGTTGTCATTGCCTGTCCTGTCTCTCTTCCTACCACTGGTTCTTTTCCTCTCACTTTCAGTTGTTTCCCTTCCTTTCGTTTCTGTCTCGATTGATCCACACACTTTTTGATAATCTGGAGAGGTCCTTTAACTGTGGTTTCTGTTGTAGTATCCTGTTCCGTACCACATCTGTCCTTGAATGTCCAATCTGATTGGTCGATTGTTTCCCTCGAATACCCCCCCCCAAGTTCTGTTGGAAAATTTTTCTCTCAGAGACATGTCCCTCTCTCCTGTTATTGCAATGATGTCTTTAATCTCTCGTTTTCTCCCAAACGCTTTTCTTTCATCATAGGTCTGCCCTTCAGCCTCTGACTGAAGCTCATGAATAATTATTGATCTCTCCCTCTCCTCTTTCCCATTTCTTTTCCCTCTGTATCTCTGGGATCTGATTTAAGCATCTCACTTTGCTGTTTCCATAATCATTCTCCCAGACAACTCCAGATGGCACTGATTATACTGCTGCAAAAAGACTGCTTAGGAATCCAATCCCCTCCTTCAGTCCCCTTGCTGTCCTTGCTGTTCCCATTTCAGTCATCTTGTTCCTTTCGGACCTCTTCTTTAGATCTTGCTTCAGCCAACTATACATGTGTTTCTCTTCTCCAATCATCTGTATCTTTCCTCAGCTACAAACAGCTGTGATCCCACTTCATTGATCTCTGCAGTATTTTCAGCTCTAGCATGTTATGCCAAAGTCGTTTACCTTTTCTCCCATTGTTGTTCCATTTTGTTCTTGAGCCATTCTACCCATTTTCCTTTTACAACCAGCCATCATCGGTTCCTTGCCATTATGTCCTCCCTTTTGAGGGCCCATTTTGTTTTTATCCTTTGGGATGTTCTAGCTGTTCAGCTTATTCCGTTAAAAAGTGTGTGTGTGTGGGGTGGGGGGATTATGAGCAAATGTTGTTGGTTAGGTTAGGTTTGTGTATGTGTGTGTGTGTGTGGCATGTGTGAGTGTTGTGTGTGTGTGTGATGTGTGTGTGTGTGTGTATTATGTGTATGTGTATGTGTTGTGTGTGTATGTGCATGTGTTGTGTATGTGTTGTGTGTTGGGTGTATCACCTAGTTGAGGTTGCATGGGTCGAGTCACGAGCTCCTGGCACTGCCTCTTCACTGATCGCTACTAGGTCACTCTCCCTGAAACTGTGAGCTTTATCATACCTCTGCTTAAAGCTATGTATGGATCCTGCCTTCACTACATCACTTCACCAGTACTATTCACTGGCTGACTACTCTGTGGCTGAAGAAAGAAATACTTCTAACATCCCTGTGATTCATCTCTGTCTTCAACTTCCAACTGTGTTTCCCCATGTTACTGTGGTCCAATCTCTGGAACATCCTGTCTTTGTCTACCTTGTCAATTCCTCTCAGCATTTTGTATGTCGTTATCATGTCCCCCAGTGTCATCAGGTTGATTTCCCTTAACCTCTCCTCATACGGACATAACCTCTTGCTTGGGGGGACTTGTTTGTTGCAAACCCTTTGCACTTTCTCTAGTTTCTTTACGTGCTTGGCTAGGTGTGGGTTCCAAACTGGTGCCGCATACTCCAATATGGGCCTAACGTACATGGTGTACAGAGTCCTGAACGATTCCTTATTAAGATGTCAGAATGCTGCTCTGAGGTTTGCTAGGCGCCCATATGCTGCAGCAGTTATTTGGTTGATGTGCGCTTCAGATGTGCCTGGTGTTATACTCACCCAAGATCTTTTTTACCTTGAGTGAGGTGTTTGTAGTCTCTGGCCCCCTAGAATGTACTCTGTCTGCAGGTCTTCTTTGGACCTTCCCCCTATCTTCATGACTTTGCACTTGGTGGAATTGAACTCCAGGAGCCATTGCTGACCGGTCTGCACGCCTGTCCAGATGCCTTTGCAGTTCTTGCCTGGTATTCGATCGAGATAAATTCTTCCTCAATCAATTCACGTCATCTGCAAAACAGGAACACCTCAGAGTCTATTCTTCCGTCATGTCGTTCACAAATACAAGAAACAGCTCTGGTCCTAGGACTGACCCCTGTGGGACCCCCACTGGTGTCACAGTGTCCCACTCTGACACCTCGCCACGTATCCATGACTCGCTGCTGTTTTCATGGACAAGTATTCCCTTGATTCCATTGTAGTGCCTTCCCTTGTTATCCCTGCTTGGTCCTCCAGTTTTTGCACCAATCTCTTGTTGTGGAACTGTGTCAAATGACCTTCTTTGCAGTCCTAGTAATATGCCATCCACCCACCCCTCTCTCTCTTGTCTTACTGCTGTCACCATGTATAGCAACTCCAGTAGAGTTTGGGACACAGGATTTCCCGTCCCGAAAAAAAAAATATAACCATGTTGGGCTGCGGTTGATGAGATCATTCCTTTCTAGGTGTTCCGCACTCTTCTTCCTGATAATCTTCTCCATGGATTTTGCATACTATACATGTCCAGTGACATTGTCTGTAGTTTAGTGCTTAATGTCTGTTCTCCTTTTTTAAAGATTGGGACTATATTTTGCTGTCTTCCATGCCTCAGGCAATCTCCCTATTTCGATTGATGTATGGAAGTTTATTGTTGTTAGGGGTACACAATAGTGCCTCTGCTCCCTCTCTCAGGACCCATGGGGAGATGTTATCTGGCCCCCAATTGCCTTTTGAGGTATCTAGCTCTCATCAGAAGCCTCTTCATTTCTTCCTCGGTTCGTGTGCCACTGTGTCCAGCCACTGGGTGGTGTGCCCCACATGCTCCGTTTTCTGGAGCCCCTTCTGTCTCCTCTGTGAACACTTCTTTTGAAATCTCTGAGTTCTCACATACTTCACGGTCCATTTCTTGTTGTCTTCCTCTTCCTTCCTTAGCCTGATTACCTGGTCCTTGACTGTTGTTTCCTCCTGATGTGGCTGTATAACAGTTTCGGGTCAGATTTGGCTTTCGCTGCTATGTCGTTTTCATATTGTCGTTGGGCCTCCCTTCTTATTTGTGCATATTCATTTAAGAACATAAGAACATAAGAATAAAAAAAAAAAATGTAGGAACACTGAGAAGCCTAGTGGCCCATACGGAGGCGGTCCTTATCAAAACAACCTCTACCTAAGCTACTCAAAAAATAATCTCTGTTACACCATGACACCAATCAAACCCAGCCCCTCCCACTCATATATTTGTCCAGTCTCTTCTTAAAGCTACCCAAGGTCCTAGCCTCTATCACCCCACTGGGAAGACTGTTCCACGCATCTACAACTCTGTTAGAAAACAGTTCTCTATTGTCCTTTCTAAATCTAAATTTATCCAACTTATTCCATTATTTATGGGTATTACCTGGTTCGACACCCTCAGTTCTTTCATTAATATCTCCCTTGTTTATGCCTGTCATCCACTTATACACTTCAGATATCTCCCTAATTCTACGCCTGCTCCAGAAAGAGTGGAGATTTAAGGCTTAAAGTCTATCTTCATACGGGAGGTTCCTTTACACAGTAATCATTTTAGTCATTCTTTTCTGTATGTTCTCTAAGGAGTCTATGTCCATCCTGTAGTAAGGGACCAAAAAACTGAGCAGCATAAATACTAAATGAGGCCTCACTAGTAATGTATAGAGCTGTAAAATAACTTTTGGCCTTCTGTTACTTATACTTCTTGAGATCAAATCCAAGTAATCTGTTTGGCCTTGTTGCGCTCAACTAAGGCACTGTGGCTTGGCTTTAGATTTCTGCTTACCATGACTCCCAAGTCTTTTTCACATTCGTATGATCAGCTCTACTCACCTAGACTATAGATTATTGTTTCTGGCTCTACGGGCTGCTCCTCCTTATTCTACCGGGTCCTTAGCCTCTATATTTTTTCCATTCCCTAGCCACAAGTTGGTTTTTGCCTCACTGACCTTTGGATGAAACCAATGGGGCTCATCCTGCTTTTTTTCATTATTCCTGTTTGACCCTTGGGTACAACCTCTCCTCAGCCTCCTTCGCATATTGTTGCTAATATTCCATCATCTCATTAACTGGCTTCCCTGCCAGTTCTCTGTCCCACTGACCCCGTTCAGAAGTTCCTCATTCCTGTTTTGTCCCCTTTCTTGTAGTTTGGCTTCATTACATCCTTGGCCTTCCTGTTCCCCTCCACTTGTAGCTCTTACTGTGTATTCGAAGCTTTAAAACCACATGGTCACTGGCCCCCAAGGGGTCTTTCATATGTGATGTCCTCAATATCTGCCTACTATCCACACCCACTCTCCTCACACCACCCACCACACCCTCACACCCGCCACACATACTCAAGGAGAATACTAAGTCCAGCTTTGCTGGTTCATCCTCTCCCTTCTCTCTTGTAGCGTCCCTTATTGTGTTGGTTACATGAAGTTTTACAGTACCACCTCCATCATCTTAGCCCTCCTTGTATATTGGCCCCATGCGGCTCCAAGTTCTCCATCGATCTCCTTTGTGGTTTAAGTCACCCATGTCAGGAGCTTTGCCCTGCATGCATGAGCTCTTTGGTCCATGCAGCCAGTTGTGTCAACCATCGCTCTATTGCTTCGTCGTACTCTTGCCTGGCCTCCTGCTGTTCTGCTATTACCACTTGGGCGACCTCCAGAGTGAAACGTTCCCAATATGTTATCACTTTCTTCTCCGCTGTCTCCTCTCTCCAGTCCCTCATCAAAATTCCAGCGATTTTCAATCAGCAATGCCACTCCTCACCCTTCCGTGTGTTCCCTCTGTCTTTCCTCTGGATTTGGTCATCCGGTTGGAAAAAGATGGCATCTTGTTATCATACCTGTAAGCTTGGTTTCTGTGGGAGCTATGATTGTCCGTTGATGCCTCTTTGGACTCTTTCGTGCACTTTCTCCCACTTGTTTGTTATTCCCTAAGCGTTTCTTGTGTACCATACCTCAGTTTCCTTTCCAACATGTGTTGTTGGGGGCCTGTGATGGTGGGAGTCCTAGTAGCATTACTGTGGGAATTCTATAGCTTGGTGTTGGTGGAGGCTAGTGGGTATGGATTGTAGTGTGTGGTTTGGGATGGTGTGATTGGTTGATGTGGGTTCTGAGAATAGGTTGTGTTGTGCTTGCCCTTGCTGCTCTGTTTGCTCTGGCTGACCTCTGTGGTTCATCTTGTCTCTCCTTTCCTAGCTCCTTTTGCATTTTTGTCCCTCTCCTCAGCTGCTGTCTCTCTGTGTTCTGTCTCTGTTAGGAACACTTTCTTGTACTCTTCCGAGTATTTCAACTGTGGTTTCTCTTGGAGGATCCTGTTCCGCACTGTTTCCGTCCTGAGAATCAGCTTGATGAGTCGGTTTCTCCCCTTCGAGTACCTCCCTATTTTCTGAAAATTTACAGTCTCGTCCATCTTCTTCACCTATTTCCGTGATGATTTTTCAATCTCTTTCTTCTTCCTGCTGCCTATCAGTGTGTGTCCTTTCCTCTCTCTCCCTGAGCCCATGGATAATCACTGATTTTGCCCTTTCCTCCTCCCATCGCCTCACCCTCTGTTTACCTGGAGTTTACCTGGAGAGAGTTTCGGGGGTCAACGCCCCCGTGGCCCGGTCTGTGACCAGGCCTCCTGGTGGATCAGCGCCTGATCAACCAGGCTGTTGCTGCGGGCTGCACGCAAACCAACGTACGAGCCACAGCCCGGTGATCAGGAAACTGACTTTAGGAGCTTGTCCAATCCCAGCTTGAAGACTGCCAGGGGTCTGTTGGTAATCCCCCTTTTGTGTGCTGGGAGGCAGTTGAACGTCTCGGGCCCCTGACACTTATGGTATGGTCTTTTAAAACGTGCTAGGACACCCTGCTTTTCATTGGGGGGGATGGTGCATCGTCTGCAAGTCTTTTGCTTTCGTAGTGAGTAAATTTTTCGTGTGCAAGTTCGGTACTAGTCCCTCTAGGATTTTCCAGGTGTATATAATCATGTATCTCTCCCTCCTGCGTTCCAGGGAATACAGGTTTAGAAACCTCAAGCGCTCCCAGTAATTGAGGTGTTTTATCTCCGTTAGGGCGCGCCGTGAAAGTCTCTCTGTTCATTTTCTGGTCGGCAATTTTCACCTGCCTTGAAAGGTGCTGTTAGAGGGCAGCAATATTCCAGCCTAGATAGAACAAGTGACCTGAAGAGTGTCATCAGGGGCTTGGCCTCCCTAGTTTGAAGGTCTCATTATCCACCCTGTCATTTTTCTAGCAGATGCGATTGATACAATGTTATGGTCCTTGAAGGTGAGATCCTCCGACATAATCACTCCCAGGTCTTTGACGTTGGTGTTTCGCTCTATTTTGTGGCCAGAATTTGTTTTGTACTCTGATGAAGATTTTAATTTCCTCATGTTTACCATATCTGAGTAATTGAAATTTTTCATCGTTGAACTTCATATTGTTTTCTGCAGCCCACTGAAAGATTTTGGTTGATGTCCGCCTGGAGCCTTGCAGTGTCTGCAATGGAAGACACTGTCATGCAGATTCGGGTGTCATCTGCAAAGGAAGACACGGTGCTGTGGCTGACATCCTTGTCTATGTGGATATGAGGATGAGGAACAAGATGGGAGCTAGTACTGTGCCTTGTGGAACAGAGCTTTTCACCGTAGCTGCCTCGGACTTTAACTCTGTTGACGACTACTCTCTGTGTTCTGTTAGTGAGGAAATTATAGATCCATCGACCGACTTTTCCTGTTATTCCTTTAGCGCTCATTTTGTGCACTATTACGCATGGTCACACTTGTCGAAGGCTTTTGCAAAGTCTGTATATATTACATCTGCATTCTTTTTGTCTTCTAGTGCATTTAGGACCTTGTCGTAGTGATCCAGTGTTGAGACAGACAGGAGCAACCTGTTCTAAACCCATGTTGCCCTGGGTTGTGTAACTGATGGGTTTCTAGATGGGTGGTGATCTTGCTTCTTAGGCCCCTTTCAAAGATTTTTATGATATGGGATGTTAGTGCTATTGGTCTGTAGTTCTTTGCTGTTGCTTTTACTGCCCCCTTTGTGGAGTGGGGCTATGTCTGTTGTTTTTAGTAACTGAGGGACGACCCCGTGTCCATGCTCCCTCTCCATAGGATGGAAAAGGCTCGTGATAGGGGCTTCTTGCATTTCTTGATGAACACAGAGTTCCATGAGTCTGGCCCTGGGCACAGTGCATGGCATGTCATTTATCGCTGTTCGAAGTCATTTGGCGTCAGGATAACATCGGATAGGCTTGTTTTTAATTCAAATTTTGTGGCTCTCTCATAAAAAATTCTTTTGATCTTCGACTCTCCAGTCTGGTTAGCGGCTTGCTAAAAACTGAGTCATATTGGGACTTGAGTAGCTCACTCATTTCCTTGCTGTCATCTGTGTAGGACCCTCTTGTTTAAGTAGGGGCCCAATACTGGACGTTGTTCTCGATTTTGATTTGGCATAGGAGAAGAAATACTTTGGGTTTTTTTCGATTTCTTTTTGGCTTTTAGTTCTTCCCGCGATTCCTGACTCCTAAAGGATTTTTTTAGCTTAAGTTCGATGCTTGCTATTTCTCTGACCGTGTCTCCCTGCGCATTTCAGATATATTGCCTCTTTTAGCCGCTCTGTTATTCTTTTCCGTCGCCTGTAAAGGGAGCGCTGTCTCTTTCTATTTTTCATCTACTCCCCCTTTTTCTTAGAGGAATAACCTTGGGGCATAATCGAGTGCCACCGAGTTAATCTGTTCTAGGCATAAGTTTGGGTCTGTGTTGCTTAGTATATCTTCCCAGCTTAATCGGTTAGGACTTGGTTTACTTGGGCCCACTTTATGTTTTTGTTATTGAAGTTGAATTTGGTGAATGCTCCCTTCGTGACTAGTCTCATTTTGTCGGTCTGGGGCTCCACGCATACATGTCTGAATCTCAATTATGTTGTGATCGAGTATATTGTTTTTGATATGGTGACATTTCTTATCAGATCATCATTGTTAGTGAAGATGAGGTCTAAATGTATTCTCCGTCTAGTAGGCCTCTATTATTTTCTGGTTTAAATTGAATTTTGTGCAGAGATTTAAAAGCTCGTGTGAGTGTGAGTTTTCATCAGAGCTGCCTCCCGGTGTTATTACTGCAACAATATTATTTGCTATATTCCTCCATTTAGGTGCCTTAAGTTGAAATCCCCCAGGAGCAAGATGTTGGGTGCAGGAGCTGGAAGATTTTCCAGGGCAGTGGTCAATTTTTAACAGCTGTTCCTGGAATTGCTGGGATGTTGCATCCGGAGGCTTGTAGACTACCACAATGACTAGGTTTTGGTTCTCGACCTTTACTGCTAAAACTTCCACTACATCATTTGAGGGATTAAGCAGTTCTGTGCAAACAAGTGACTCTGCAATGTACAGGCCAAACCCCCCCCCCCCTTTTTCCTGCTCACTCTGTCACATCTGTATAGGTTGTAACCTGGGATCCATATTTCGTTGTCCAAGTGATCCTTTATGTGGGTCTCAGTGAAAGCGCAA
>NC_069429.1:38083033-38107212 GCF_026875155.1 Cherax quadricarinatus | reverse complement strand
CGGGAACCCTTCTAAACGCATGTTGCCCTGGGTTGTGTAACTGATGGTTCTAGATGGGTGATGATCTTGCTTCTTAGGACCCTTTCAAATATTTTTATGATATGGGATGTTAGTGCTATCGGTCTGTAGTTCTTTGCTATTGCTTTACTGCCTCCTTTGTGGAGTGGGGCTATGTCTGTTGTTTTTAGTAACTGAGGGACGACCCCCGTGTCCATGCTCCCTCTCCATAGGATGGTAAAAGCTCGTGATAGAGGCTTCTTGCAGTTCTTGATGAACACGAAGTTCCATGAGTCTGGGCATGGGCATGTCATTTATAGCCTGTTCGAAGTCATTTGGCGTCAGGATAATATCAGATAGGCTTGTGTTAACCAAATTCTGTGGCTCTCTCATAAAAAATTCATTTTGATCTTCGGCTCTCAGACTGGTTAGCGGCTTGCTAAGAACTGAGTCATACTGGGACTTGAGTAGCTCACTCATTTCCTTGCTGTCATCTGTGTAGGACCAATCTTGTTTAAGTAGGGGCCCAATAGTGGACGTTGTTCTCGACTTTGATTTGGCATGGGAGAAGAAATACTTTGGGTTTCTTTCGATTTCATTTATGGCTTTTAGTTCTTCCCGCGATTCCTGACTCCTATAAGATTCCTTTAGCTTAAGCTCGATGTTTGCTATTTCTCTGACCAGTGTCTCCTACCCATTTCAGATATTTTGACCTCTTTTAGCCGCTCTGTTATTCTTTTCCGTCGCCTGTAAAGGGAGCTCCTGTCTCTTTCTATTTTATCTCTACTCCTCCTTTTTCTTAGAGGAATAAGCCTTGTGCATGCATCGAGTGCCACCGAGTTAATCTGTTCTAGGCATAAGTTGGGGTCTGTGTTGCTTAGTATATCTTCCCAGCTTATATCGGTTAGGACTTGGTTTACTTGGTTCCACATTATGTTTTTGTAATTGAAGTTGAATTTGGTGAATGCTCCCTCGTGACTAGTCTCATTATGTCGGTCTGGGGCTCCGCGCATACATGTCTGAACCTCAATTATGTTGTGATCTGAGTATATTGTTTTTGATATGGTGACATTTCGTATCAGATCATCATTGTTAGTGAAGATGAGGTCTAGTGTATTCTCCAGTCTAGTAGGCTCTATTATTTGCTGGTTTAAATTGAATTTTGTGCAGAGATTTAAAAGCTCGTGTGAGTGTGAGTTTTCATCAGAGCTGCCTCCTGGTGTTATTACTGCAACAATATTATTTGGTATATTCCTATATTTTAGGTACCTTAAGTTGAAATCCTCCAGGAGCAAGGTGTTGGGCGCAGGAGCTGGAAGATTTTCCAGACAGTGGTCAATTTTTAACAGCTGTTCTTGGAATTTCTGGGATGTTGCATCCGGAGGCTTGTAGACTACCACAATGACTAGGTTTTGGTTCTCGATCTTTACTGCTAAAACTTCCCCTACATCATTTAAAGGCATTAACATTCTGTCCAAACAAGTGCCCTTCCCAAAATGTAAAACGGGGGCCCAAATTTCCACCAAGGCAGGGGTGGCCCCCTAAAAAAAAAAACTTTAAACCAAACATTCACTCCCGCCACGCTTTGCCCGCTGGAAGTCCAACCCCCTCGCACACAAATTTTTCCCTTTACCCCCACCCCCCAAAACCATTCCTGGGCCGACCCCAAACCCCCGCCTTCCTTCCACTACGACTGATCCCAATTCTTGAATCTTTCCCTTTTTTGCCCCATTTTTTCTCCTACTTTGCCCGAACCACCTCAAAAACCCCCTTCCTCGCCCTCGGGACAACATTTTTTTGGCAATCCCCCCACCCCCCTCCTAACTTCCAACCTCCCGAATTCTCTGCATTAAAATTTCACCCCAAACACATTGCCCTAAGACAGGGACGTCTCCACTGTCCACCTTCTCCCCCCCTAAACCATTCATAAACCCATGCTTCACCCCATATAAAGAAATTGGTAAAACTATGTCTCATACTTTCCCCCTCTTTGCCTCCGGGGACAAACTTCTTTCCCCCAAAAAATTTCCCTTTTTCCCCTAAATTCAATTCTATTTTTTCCCACCTCTTTTTTTATAGACCCTTTCCACTGACACCCCCACTCCCAAATACTGAATACTTTCACCTCCTCCAAAACTCTCTCCCTCCAATCTGTTTATCCAATTTTTTCATCACCTAATTTTTTTTTGTTATCCTCAAAAACCTTACCCTTTTCGTATTCATTTTAAAATTTTTTCCTTGCATATCCTACCAAATTCATCCAAAAAACCTCTGCAAAAACCCTCTTCAGAATCCCCCCAAGAGCACAGGGGTCATCAGAAAAAGAGCAACTGTGACAACTCCCCATTTAAACCGGGATTCTTTATTTTTTTAAACCCCACGCCTTTTGGGCCAAGCCCCCTCCCCCTTTTACTTCTTTTACACCCCCCGCCCTATAAATATATTAAAAAAACCCACAGTGAAATCACACAACCTTGCCCTAAGGCCAAATTTTTTCCCGGGGAAATAATCCCCCTCTTTCCTACATACTCTAATCCTTGACCCTCACTATCCTCGTAAAAACTCTTCACTGTTTTCCCAGTAACCTACCTCCTACACCATACCCCTTTGAAACCCATCTGCCTCATTCCCCCCCCATCCACCCTGTAAACCCCCTTTTTTTTCCAAAATCCATAAATGCCAAAAAAACCCTCTTTGGGCCCTTATCAAAACTGTCACTTATATGTTTCACTGTAAACACCCTGGTCCAAAACCCCCCCCTCCCTTTTCCCAAAAGCCTCCTTTTTCATCGTTTAAAATTATTTTTCCCGTCTTACTTTTAAATTTTCCTTTCCCAATAAAAATCCTACAAATTTACCAGGTATACTAAACAGAATTACCCCTAAAATTTTTTGGACTCTCTTTTGTCCCCCTTTGGGCCTTTATACAAAGGAGCTATGCATGCCCCCTCCCAAATCCCTAGGCCCTTTAACCCTCTTCCATACATTTATTAAAAAATTTGCACCAACTACTCCAAAACTATACCCCCACCTGTTTTTTAAACATTTCTATTTTTACCCCCAAAATCCCAGCTCCCTTTACCCCCCCTTTCATTTTACCTCTGCCTCACGAAAATTCCCCCCAAAATCACAACTGGGTTTTTTCCTCAATTTCCAAAAAGATTTTATTTCCCCCTTGGGGCCCTAACACAAATCACAGCTTCCCTATCTTCATCCAAAATTTTAACCCAAAACCTCAAAATTTCCCTCCAACTTCCCAATACCTCTAAATCTCCCTTTAAAAACTCTTCCCTCCTATTTTTGGGCTGAGAAAACCATTTGTTTTTCTAGGGTTTCTTAACTTGTTAATCTCACCCCCAAAACTTTTTTTTATTTTTCAAAAAAAAAAATTTTTTTTTGATAACATCCCACCCACCTTTTCCCCCCATTTGCTCTCCCTTTTTTTCATTGCTTAACAACCCGCTCTTAAAAAACCCCTCCTTTTTCCCCCCTAAAACTCTTTCCCCCCCTTGCATCCCCCTTCTACTTTGAAAAAAAAAAAAAAAAAAAAAAAAAAAAAAAAAAAAAAAAAAAAAAAAAAAAAAAAAAAAAAGAAAAAAAAAAAACCCCCTTTTTAAATCCCCCAAATTTTTTTTTTTTCCCCTTCCCCTTTCCCCAAATCCCCCTTTTTAAAATTTTTTTAAAACCTTGCCCTTTTTTTCCCGAGCCAATTTCCTTTTAAACCCCCAAACCCTTTTTCTCTCCTTTAAACCCACAATTTTAAAAAAAAAAACCCATACTTTTTTGCCCCTTCCCATAAAAATCCATTCCCATTCCCTAAATCCCCTCTTTTAGTTTTTTAAAAAAACCTTAATCCCCCAAAAACCCCCAAAAAGTTTCATTTCGGGGCCCTAAAAAAACCCATGTCTATGTTTTTTTTTTACGTAAATTTTTTTCCCTTTTTTTCCCTTTTTTCCCAAAATTGTATTACCTAAAACTAAACCCCTTTCTATAAAAGTTTAATCAAAAGGGGGTCCCATTATTTATTTTCCCCTGGCACCCCCCCAAACTTACCTACCCCCAAACCCCCTCTAAAAGTTTCTCCTACTTTTTGCATTTTTAGGTCCCCTACCACAATTACCTCTTTACTTGGGTTTAAAGGCCCTATACAATTTACTTTAAAATCTCCCAAAAATTTTCTCTCCCCTCGCAAACCCCCTCTTCTCCAGGGGCATACCCCGCTTTTTAAAGAAACCCCCTTTTCGCATCCAAACCCTTTTCTTTAATCCACATAATTTTTTTGAATTTTTCACATTCATATTCTCTTTTTTCTCCTTCCAAAACTGATCATTTAAAAATTTACTGCAACCCCCCCTTTCCTTTTTCTCTAACTCTCCCCAGATACCCAATTTAAACCATTTTTTTCCCCCCACTGAAAACTCCCTACCCCCCTTTTAGCTTGTTTCGCTTAGGGGCCCGGGCATCCCAAATTCCTTTTTATTCAAACATCAGCAATCATCCCGTTTCTTGTCATCGCACTACATCCACGCACATTTAAGTAACCCCCGTTTTTTAAAGTTTTTTTTTTTCATATTAAAAAATATTATAAATAATTAAAATAACTATTATTTCTGTTTTTCAAAAGCATAAATAAAAAATGATTAATTTTTATTTTAAATAAAATTTTTTTTTCAAATAATTTGGGGAAAAAAATTCCTTTTATAAAATTTTTTTTTTATCACAATTTTTTTTTGAGAAATCATCTTTAGTAATAAAATCATCTTCCCGTATATAAAAAAACCTCTTCACTTGATTTAAAAAATCATAATATCAATGGATGACATAGATGACCAAAAATTTAAATCCAAACCTCCCCAAAGTCCCTTTGTCCTCAATGCACAATAGTTTCATTATTAATTTTTTTCATCATGCATAGTTATTTGATGGTGGGGTTCATCTTTTTAGTTAATAAAAAATTCTCATATTTAAATTTTAAAAATAACTTCTCAAAATTTTGTTAATAATAACTTCCCATATTTAATTTTAAAAAAAAACTTCTCATTTTTAAATTTTTAAAAATAACTTCTCATATAATGATTCTGGGTGGTTTATCACTGTTCCCAAATTTTTGTACCCCAAAAAAGATTTCATCTGTCACTTTAGCATCAAAAACAAAATTTTGCTCTTTTTTCTAAAAATTTAGAAAGAATTTTTTTGAATAACACTACTTTTTCTTCAATATAAGGGTGAATTTTCATATCACTTTTTTAATAGTTACATTAAATTAAATAAAACAATGGGGAAATTTTTAAAGATATTTTTAATTTTTGTTAAAACTTCTTTGGTGTTATGTAATGACTGTCAAATACTAAACAATTCTTATAATTAATGATTTTTTTAATATGTATTGAATTTATATTAAGATTGAATATCTTTTGACTTACCACCACCAAATTAAAGACGTGTGGTTGAAATCAAGTCAAATCAAATCAAATCAAGTTTATTCTCTATGAGGGTTACAATGTGGGGTTTACAGGATTTGGATATTGTGTGGTTTATGTGTTATAAAATTCTAATTACAGAGGGGGCTACTAGCACACCTAGCCTCTTCAAGGGGGGCTCCTTGGCGTGGTGAAGAGGCTCTTGGTCTGAGGAATTAGACCTGTCGGTCTCCTTCCTCAGACCGAACCTAATTACCCCCAATCCCCCCTTCTTTATCCCATCCTCCCCATCCTCATCTTTTTCCTTTCCTCCTCCTCCTCCCCACCCCTCCCTTTTGCCCTTCCTTTTTTGGCCTTTGGGATTTTTCCCACAGGCGTGCTAGTTCCTAGGTAGGGGAAAGGGTACCGGGGTTCATTCCATTCCGTTGAGGTTCTTGGTGGTGGCGTAGTTTGCCATGGAATCTGGATAACCTTGGGATGTCCCGATCCCTCTCCGGTATCCTGGAGGGTGGCTTTGGGTGTCTTTCAGGCGACAGGTGTATCTCTGGAAGCCACCTTTCGGATTCCGGGGGTGGTGGCCAAAGGAGGTATGCTTTGTGGTGGATATCCAGCCACCCTCTCTTTTGTCCACCGAGGTAACTCAGTAGATGTGAGGTTGCTATCCCAGATTGCTGGTTTACTGGCATGAAGGGTAGGGTATGCCACGGGTTCCATGCTGCATCTGCCCTACTTGTGGTGCTGAGGTTCTCTTGGGCGCGGAGGGAGATTTCTGGCCCTTTCATTCCACCTAGGAACTATTCCTCCCCGGTCCCCCCTTTTTTATTCTTTTTTATTTTTATTTTCTTTTCTTCTTTCTTTTTTTTTTCTTAAAAACAAAAAGAAAGAAGTAACCTAACCACGGAGTACCCGATCCATGATCCCACTGCCCCCGGGCCCCTTGTTGTTACCGCACCCCGTTCTGACCTCGCCTCGTCTTTTGGTCACTCTTCGGACGCTCCTATGGCCCCTGTTCCTCTTGCTGTTGCTGTTTCATCACCCGCTTCAGGTGCCGGGGTTTCGACTGACTCCTTCGATTTGTCTGACCTCCGCTCTCCTTTGACTATGCTTCCAGCATCTCCCTCTACGGTGCTGCGATTTTCGAATCACCAGCCCATCCCACGTCGGACCGCCTGTGGTCTCACTTCTAAACACCAACGACAATCTCCTGATGTTGTTACTTCATTTACCTTTCCATTCTACTCGGAAACCACCGACACGCCATGCACTCCCTCTCCACTCTCAGTTTCATACCACACAATGGACTAAATTCTTTATTTTAAGACCGACTTCTTCTACTGCCTATCTTTCCGACCATAGTATTGGCAAAGCGCTTTTATGCCACGTTGGTAGAGATATTTTCTTTCATGCTCTTAAGAGTGGTATGCGCATCATCACAGTCCAGAATTCTACCCAAGCTCATGATCTTTCTCTTCCTTCACATATCGATACTATTCCTATCACTATCAAAAAACATCATTCCCTCAATTCTTGTAGTGGTACTGTTATTCTGCCCCATACCATGGTCCAACAAAAATTTCCAGACATGTGGCAATGACATTCTCGAACAGCTGGAACTCCAAGATCTCCCAATTCTCAAGGTAGACACTTATGTTCTTCCTGCCCGCGGTTGAAGATGATACCCTTGCAATGCGGCTCGTTTAACTTTTGACAGCCATGAACTCCCATTCTCTGTTTATGTAGCAAGACATCGGTTACAAGTTCGGAAGGTGATCCCTACACTGCAACAGTGTAGGAATTGCTGGCGATTTGGCCACCCAGCAAAATATTGCAGATCTATAGCCGAATGCTCAGTCTGTGGTGCCGATGACCTTTCTAATACGTCTTGCAGTCGACCTCCCTCTTGCCTTAATTGTCATGAAGCTCACCCTTCATACTCTCGCCATTGCCAGGTCTACTTAAATGAGCGGGAAATTCGTTACCTCAAAGAGGCAGAAGGTCTCCCTTATGCTATGGTAGCTTCTCATCTCCGCTTCCAAGGGAGACGACTCCATGTTTCTTATTCTCATGTTTCAAAATGTCCCCCCACTTTTGGGGTCCCACCTTCAGCAGCCTCCTCTGCGATTGCCAGTCCCATAGTCACTTCTGTATCTAATTCTTTTGCTGTCCTGGGCTCAGACGTCCCTACTTCAACACCTCAGTCTGTTCTCACTTCTTCGTGTCCTCCCCCTCAAACCCCGGTATCAACAAGACCTCGTATGACACCTTCCAATCGTCTCTCTACTTCTCAGAACTCCAAAAAATCTCCTTTAGCTCCTCGTATCCTTCTTCCCCCTCCACATTTTACCTTCCCGGTTTCTGTACCTTGGTCTTCCCCTTTCACTGGCTCTGTTACAAGTATGGAGGTTCATCCTCCTCCTTGTTCTGTGCCTTCCTCCCCTGTCCCCTCCCAAGTTTCTTCCTCTTCTGCCACCTCCCAGGTTTCTGCCTCTTCTGTCTACTCCCACACTTCTCCAGTTCCCTCCACCCTTTCTCCCCAACCTACCGTGATACAGTCCATTACAGTCCCGATCTTTACTCAAACTCCTCCTCCTTCCATCTCCAATATTGTTTCCCATACGACGTCTCTGAACTCAGAAACACTTGAAGCAATCTCTGAATATATTGCAGAGACCAAACCATCAATGGACACTGATCCACCCTCTGTTCCTTCTCTTTCCTCTTCTCCATCTGCGCAGCTCCTTTCTTCAGAGCGCACTGTTCCTTCGCTGCTTGAACGTTTTCTTTTGCCACTGCATGTGGACTTTTCTAATTTCTCTAGTCCGTAGGTACCCTTACCTGTGGATTTCAGGTATCTTTATCGTTGCCAATCATACCCTATTTACAGTGGAATATACTCGGCCTCAGGGGTAGCTGGGGTGAGCTTCAAATGTTGCTCTCCCAGTTTTCCCCTGTTGGTGTTTGCTTACAAGAACCAAAATTACACTCTGCTGTTATCTATCCCATCTCAGGCTATAATTTATTATATTCTTCAGATCCTTTTCCTGAAGTGCCCTTCTTCTACACACTGATATTCCATGCCATCAGCTATTTGTTTGTACTTCACTGCATTACACAGCAGCCCGTATCCACTTGCATAGGTGGTATACACTCTGTTCTTTATATCTCTCTCCTTGGGCATTATCTATCCCGGATATTGCCTTTCTTGTTTCGTCGTTACCACCACCACTTCTGTTACTTGGCAATTTTAATGCCCATCATTTCCTCTGGGGTCTCACTGTGATTCCCGTGGCATTCAGTGAGAGGAATTTTTTTGCTCCCCACCCCCTCCATGTTTTAAATACAGGTACTCACACCCATTTTGATCCTCGGACTCATACCCTCTCTTGCATCGATCTCTCAGTCTGCTCTTCCTCCGCCACATTAGACTTCACCTGGTCTATTCTACCACCCACAGGATGGGTATGGGGTGACAATCACCCAGAGGATGGGTGTGGGGCGACTACCACCCACAGGATGGGTATGGGGTGACTACCACTCTCAGCATATGTATGGGGTGACTACCACCCACAGGATGCGTAAGGGGTGACTACCACCCACAAGATGGGTAAGGCGTTACTACCACCCACAGGATGGGTGTGGGGTGACTACCACCCACAGGATGGGTATGGGGTGACTACCACCCTCAGGATGGGTATGGGGTGACTACCACCCACAGGATGGGTATGGGGTGACTACCACCCACAGGAGGGGTGTGGGGTGACTAGCACCCACAGGATCGGTATGGGGTGACTACCACCCACAGGATGGGTAAGGGGTGACTACCACCCACAGGATGGGTAAGGCGTGACTACCACCCACAGGACGGGTATGGGGTGACTACCACCCACAGGATGAGTATGGGGTGACAACCACCCTCAGGATGGGTATGGGGTGACTCCCACCCACAGGATGGGTATGGGGTGACTACCACCCACAGAATGGGTGTGGGGTGACTACCACCCACAGGATGGGTATGCAGTGACTACCACCCACAGGATGGGTAAGGGGTGACTACCACCCACTGGATGGGTAAGGCGTGACTACCACCCACATGATGGGTATGGGGTGACTACCACCCTCAGGATGGGTATGGGGTGACTACCACCCACAGGATGGGTATGGGGTGACTACCTCCCACAGAATGGGTATGGCGTGACTACAACCCACAGGATGGGTATGGGGTGACTACCACCCACAGGATGGGTATGGGATGACTACCACCCACAGGATGGGTATGGGGTGACTACAACCCACAGGATGGGTATGGGGTTACTACCACCCACAGGATGGGTATGGGGTGACTACCACCCAAAGGTTGGGTATGGGGTGACTACCACCCACAGGATGGGTGTGGGGTGACTACCACCCACAGGATGGGAAAGGGGTGACAACAACCCACAGGATGAGTATGGGGTGACTACCACCCACGGGATGGGTATGGCGTGACTACAACCCATAGGATGGGTATGGGGTGACTACCACCCACAGGATGGGTATGGGGTGACTACCACCCACAGGATGGGTATGGGGTGACTACAACCCACAGGATGGGCATGGGGTGACTACCACCCACGGGATGGATATGGGGTGACTACCTCTTACAGGATGGGTATGGGGTGACTACCACCCACAGGATGGGTATGGGGTGACTACCACATACAGGATGGGTATGGGGTGACTACCACCCACAGGATGGGTAATGGGTGACTACCACCCACAGGATGGGTATGGGGTGACTTCCACCCACATGATGGGTAAGGCGTGACTACCACCCACAGGATCGGTATGGGGTGACTACCACACTCAGGATGGGTATGGGGTGACTACCACCCACAGGATGGGTAAGGGGTGACTACCACCCACAGGATGGGTATGGGGTGACTACCACCAACAGGATGGGTATGGGGTGACTAACACCCACAGGATGGGTGTGCTGTGACTACAACCCACAGGATGAGTATGGGGTGACTACCACCCACGGGATGGGTATGGGGTGACTACCACCTACAGGATGGGAATGGGGTGACTACCACCTACAGGATGGGTGTGGGGTGACTACCACCCACAGGATGGGTATGGGGTGACTACCACCCACAGAATGGGTATGGGGTGACTACCACCCACAGGATGGGTGTGGGGTGACTACCACCCACAGAATTGATATGGGGTGACTACCACCCTTAGGATGGGTATGGGGTGACTACCACCCTCAGGATGGGTAAGGGGTGAAGAATACCCACAGGATGGGTAGGGCGTGACTACCACCCAAAGGTTGGGTGTCGGGTGACTACCACCCACAGGATGGGTATGGGGTGACTACCACCCAAAGGTTAGGTATGGGGTGACTACCACCCAATGTTTGGGTGTGGGGTGACTACCACCCAAAGGTTAGGTATGGGGTGAGTACCACCCAATGTTTGGGTGTGGGGTGACTACCACCCACAGGATGGGTATGGGGTGACTACCACCCACAGGATGGGTGTGGGGTGACTACCACCCAAAGGTTGGGTATGGGGTGACTACCACCCAAAGGTTGCATTTGTGGTGACTACCACCCACAGGATGGGTATGGGGTGACTACCACCCACAGGATGGGTGTGGGGTGACTACTACCCAAAGGTTAGGTATGGGGTGACTACCACCCAATGTTTGGGTGGGGGGTGACTACCACCCACAGGATGGGTATGGGGTGACTACCACCCACAGGATGGGTGTGGGGTGACTACCACCCAAAGGTTGGGTATGGGGTGACTACCACCCAAATGTTGCATGTGTGGTGACTACCACCCACAGGATGGGTATGGGGTGACTACCACCCACAGGATGGGTGTGGGGTGACTACTACCCAAAGGTTGGGTATGGGGTGACTACCACCCAAAGGTTGGGTGTGGGGTGACTACCACCCACAGGATAGGTGTGGGGTGACTACCACCCACAGGATGGGTCTGGGGTGACTACCACTCACAGCATGGGTGTGGGGTGACTACCACCCACAGGATGGATATGGGGTGACTACCACCCACAGGATGGGTATGGGGTGACTACCACCCAAAGGTTGGGTATGGGGTGACTACCACCCACAGGATGGGTGTGGGGTGACTACCACCCACAGGATGGGTGTGGGGTGACTACCACCCACAGGATGGGTGTGGGGTGACTACCACCCACAGGATGGGTGTGGTGTGACTACCACCCACAGGATGGGTGTGGGGTGACTACCACCCACAGGATGGGTGTGGTGTGACTACCACCCACAGGATGGGTATGGTGTGACTACCACCCACAGGATGGGTGTGGGGTGACTACCACCCACAGGATGGGTGTGGGTGACTACACCCACAGGATGGGTATGGGGTGACTACCACCCACAGGATGGGTATGGGGTGACTACCACCCACAGGATGGGTATGGGGTGACTACCACCCACAGGATGGGTATGGGGTGACCACCACCCACAGGATGGGCATGGGGTGACTACCACCCACAGGATGGGTAAGGGGTGACTACCACCCACAGGATGGGTAAGGCGTGACTACCACCCACAGGATGGGTGTGGGGTGACTACCGCCCACAGGATGGGTGTGGGGTTACTTCCACCCACAGGATGGGTGTGGGGTGACTACCACCCACAGGATGGGTGTGGGGTGACTACCACCCACAGGATGGGAATGGGGGACTACCACCCACAGGATGGGTATGGGGTGACTACCACCCACAGGATGTGTACTAGGTGACTACCACCCACAGGATGGGTATACCTGGAGCTTACCTGGAGAGAGTTCCGGGGGTCAACGCCCCCGCGGCCCGGTCTGTGACCAGGCCTCCTGGTGGATCAGAGCGTGATCAACCAGGTTGTTTCTGCTGGCTGCACACAAACCAACGTACGAGCCACAGCCCGGCTGGTCAGGAACCGACTTTAGGTGCTTGTCCAGTGCCAGCTTGAAGACTGCCAGGGGTCTGTTGGTAATCCCCCTTTTGTATGCTGGGAGGCAGTTGAACAGTCACGGGCCCCGGACACTAATTGTTTGGTCTCTTAACGTGCTAGTGACACCCCTGCTTTTCATTGGGGGGATGTTGCATCGTCTGCCAAGTCTTTTGCTTTCGTAGTGAGTGATTTTCGTGTGCAAGTTCTCTACTAGTCCCTCTAGGATTTTCCAGGTGTATATAATCATGTATCTCTCCCGCCTGCATTCCAGGGAATACAGGTTCAGGAACCTCAAGCGCTCCCAGTAATTGAGGTGTTTTATCTCCGTTATGCACGGCATGAAGGTTCTCTGTACATTTTCTAGGTCAGCAATTTCACCTGCCTTGAAAGGTGCTGTTAGTGTGAAGCAATATTCCAGCCTAGATGGAACAAGTGACCTGAAGAGTGTCATCATGGGCTTGGCCTTCCTAGTTTTGAAGGTTCTCATTATCCATCCTGTCATTTTTCTACCAGATGCAATTGATACAATGTTATGGTCCTTGAAGGTGAGATCCTCCGACATGATCACTCCCAGGTCTTTGACGCTGGTGTTTCGCTCTATTTTGTGGCCAGAATTTGATTTGTACTCTGATGAAGATTTAATTTCCTCGTGTTTACCATATCTGAGTAATTGAAATTTCTCATCGTTGAACTTCATATTGTTTTCTGCAGCCCACTGAAAGATTTGGTTGATGTCCGCCTGGAGCCTTGCAGTGTCTGCAATGGAAGACACTGTCATGCAGATTCGGGTGTCATCTGCAAAGGAAGACACGGTGCTGTGCCTGACATCCTTGTCTATGTCGGATATGAGGATGAGAAACAAGATGGGAGCGAGTACTGTGCCTTGTGGAACAGAGCTTTTCACTGTAGCTGCCTCGGACTTTACTCTGTTGACTACTACTCTCTGTGTTCTGTTAGCGAGGAAATTATAGATCCATCAACCGACTTTTCCTGTTATTTTTTAGCATGCATTTTGTGCGCTATTACGCCATGGTCACACTTGTTGAAGGCTTTTGCAAAGTCTGTGTACATTACATCTGCATTCCTTTTGTCTTCTAGTGCATCTAGGACCTTGTCATAGTGATCCAATAGTTGAGACAGACAGGAGCGAACCCGTTCTAAACGCATGTTGCCCTGGGTTGTGTAACTGATGGGTTTCTAGATGGGTGATGATCTTGCTTCTTAGGACCCTTTCAAATATTTTTATGATATGGGATGTTAGTGCTATCGGTCTGTAGTTCTTTGCTATTGCTTTACTGCCTCCTTTGTGGAGTGGGGCTATGTCTGTTGTTTTTAGTAACTGAGGGACGACCCCCGTGTCCATGCTCCCTCTCCATAGGATGGTAAAAGCTCGTGATAGAGGCTTCTTGCAGTTCTTGATGAACACGAAGTTCCATGAGTCTGGGCATGGGCATGTCATTTATAGCCTGTTCGAAGTCATTTGGCGTCAGGATAATATCAGATAGGCTTGTGTTAACCAAATTCTGTGGCTCTCTCATAAAAAATTCATTTTGATCTTCGGCTCTCAGACTGGTTAGCGGCTTGCTAAGAACTGAGTCATACTGGGACTTGAGTAGCTCACTCATTTCCTTGCTGTCATCTGTGTAGGACCAATCTTGTTTAAGTAGGGGCCCAATAGTGGACGTTGTTCTCGACTTTGATTTGGCATGGGAGAAGAAATACTTTGGGTTTCTTTCGATTTCATTTATGGCTTTTAGTTCTTCCCGCGATTCCTGACTCCTATAAGATTCCTTTAGCTTAAGCTCGATGTTTGCTATTTCTCTGACCAGTGTCTCCTACCCATTTCAGATATTTTGACCTCTTTTAGCCGCTCTGTTATTCTTTTCCGTCGCCTGTAAAGGGAGCTCCTGTCTCTTTCTATTTTATTCTCTACTCCTCCTTTTTCTTAGAGGAATAAGCCTGTGCATGCATCGAGTGCCACCGAGTTAATCTGTTCTAGGCATAAATTGGGGGCTGTTTTGGCCCTTTGAAAATCTTCCCAGCTTTTAATTTGGGGTTTTGGGCTTGGGGTTTTTTTGGTTTTTCCCCCATTAAGTTTTTTAATTGAAGTTTTAAATTTTTTTGAAGCTCCCTCCCTGACTAGTCCCATTATGTCGGTCTGGGGGTCCGCGCATAAATGTCCCGAACCTCAATTTGTTTGTGATTCAATTATTGTTTTTTTTATAGGGGGACATTTCGTATCAGATCATCATTGTTTGTGAAATGGGGGTCCCATGGGATTCTCCCTCTAGTAAAGGGTCAATTTTTGCTGGTTTAAATTGAAAATTTTTTGCAGAGAAATTTAAAAAAACTCGTGTGAGTGTGGGGTTTTTATCAGAAACTGCCTCCTGGAGGTTTTTACTGCAACAATATTAAATTTTGGGATATTTCCCATATTTTTTGGTAAACCCTTTTTTTGAAATCCTCCCGGGAACAAGGTGTTTGGGGGGCCCGGGGCGGGAAAATTTTTCCAGACCGTGGGCCCAAATTTTTTAAAACGTTCTTGGAATTTCGGATGTTGCAATCCGGAGGGTTGTAACTTTCCACAATGAATAGTTTTTGGGTTTTCCCATCTTTACTGCAAAAACCCCTTCCCCACATCATTTGAGGCAATTTAAACAGGGTTTTTGGCAAAACAAGTGACCCCTGCTTTTGTACACTGGCCGATTTTTCCCCAAGGGGGTGTGGCCCTAAAAAGAAAAACTTCAAAATCTTCCCCTCCCGCCAACCGGGATGCCCGCCCCGGAAGTCCAAACCCCTCGCACACAAATATTCCTTTACCCCCTCCCTCCAACCATTCCTAGGCCGACCCCTACCCCGCCTTCCTTCCACTACAGACTGATACATTCTTGAAGTCATTCTGTTTTGCTCCATTCTCTCTACATGTCCGAACCACCTCAACAACCCTTCCTCAGCCCTCTGGACAACAGTTTTGGCAATCCCACACCTCCTCCTAACTTCCAACCTACGAATTCTCTGCATTATATTCACACCACACATTGCCCTAAGACATGACGTCTCCACTGCCTCCAGCCTTCTCCTCGCTGCAACATTCATCACCCATGCTTCACACCCATATAAGAGCATTGGTAAAACTATGCTCTCATACATTCCCCTCTTTGCCTCCGAGGACAAACTTCTTTGTCTCCAAAGACTCCCTTTTCCCCTCATCAATTCTATGATTCACCTCATCTTTTATAGACCCATCCACTGACACGTCCACTCCCAAATATCTGAATACATTCACCTCCTCCATACTCTCTCCCTCCAATCTGATATCCAATCTTTCATCACCTAATCTTTTTGTTATCCTCATAACCTTACTCTTTTCTGTATTCACTTTTAATTTTCTTCTCTTGCATATCCTACCAAATTCATCCACCAACCTCTGCAATATCTCTTCAGAATCTCCCAAGAGCACAGTGTCATCAGCAAAGAGCAACTGTGACAACTCCCACTTTACGTGTGATTCTTTATCTTTTAACTCCACGCCTCTTGCCAAGACCCTCGCATTTACTTCTCTTACAGCCCCGTCTATAAATATATTAAACAACCACAGTGACATCACACATCCTTGTCTAAGGCCTACTTTTTCTGGGAAATAATCTCCCTCTTTCCTACATACTCTAACTTGAGCCTCACTATCCTCGTAAAAACTCTTCACTGCTTTCAGTAACCTACCTCCTACACCATACACCTGCAACATCTGCCTCATTGCCCCCCATCCACCCTGTCATACGCCTTTTCCAAATCCATAAATGCCACAAAAACCTCTTTAGCCTTATCTAAATACTGTTCACTTATATGTTTCACTGTAAACACCTGGTCCACACACCCCCTACCTTTCCTAAAGCCTCCTTGTTCATCTGCTATACTATTCTCCGTCTTACTCTTAATTCTTTCAATAATAACTCTAGCATACAATTTACCAGGTATACTCAACAGACTTATCCCCTATAATTTTTGCACTCTCTTTTGTCCCCTTTGCCTTTATACAAAGGAGCTATGCATGCTCTCTGCCAATCCCTAGGTACCTTACCCTCTTCCATACATTTATTAAATAATTGCACCAACTACTCCAAAACTATATCCCCACCTGCTTTTAACATTTCTATCTTTATCCCATCAATCCCAGCTGCCTTACCCCCTTTCATTTTACCTACTGCCTCACGAACTTCCCCCACACTCACAACTGGCTCTTCCTCACTCCTACAAGATGTTATTCCTCCTTGCCCTATACACGAAATCACAGCTTCCCTATCTTCATCAACATTTAACAATTCCTCAAAATATTCCCTCCATCTTCCCAATACCTCTAACTCTCCATTTAATAACTCTTCTCTCCTATTTTTGACTGAGAAATCCATTTGTTCTCTAGGCTTTCTTAACTTGTTAATCTCACTCCAAAACTTTTTCTTATTTTCAACAAAATTTGTTGATAACATCTCACCCACTCTCTCATTTGCTCTCTTTTTACATTGCTTCACCACGCTCTTAACCTCTCTCTTTTTCTCCATATACTCTTCCCTCCTTGCATCACTTCTACTTTGAAAAAACTTATCATATGCTAACTTTTTCTCCCTTACTACTCTCTTTACATCATCATTCCACCAATTGCTCTTCTTCCCTCCCGCACCCACTTTCCTGTAACCACAAACTTCTGCTGAACACTCTAACACTACATATTTAAACCTACCCCATACTTCTTCGACCCCATTGCCTATACTCTCATTAGCCCATCTACCCTAACTGCCTCCTCTTTTAGTTTATAAACCTTCACCTCTCTTTTCCCAGATGCTTCTATTCTCCTTGTATCCCATCTACCTTTTACTCTCCGTGTAGCTACAACTAAAAATTGATCTGATATATCTGTGGCCCATCTATAAACATGCACTTCCTGATGTCTACTCAACAGTCTTTTATCTACCAATACATAATCCAACAAACTAATGTCATTTCGCCCTACAACATGTCTTGTATACTTATTTATCCTCTTTTTCCTAAAATATGTATTACCAACAAAACCCCCTTTTTTAACAAAGTTCAATAAAAGGGGCTCCCTTTCATTTACACTGGCACCCCAAACTCCCTACCACACCCCCTCTAAAAGTTTCCCCTACTTTAGTTCAGCCCCCTCCCACAATTCCTTATTTGGTTAAAAGGGGCCCCCATACATTCACTTAAATCCCCCAAAATCTCTCCTCCCCTCTGCTTTCCTCTTTTTCCCAGGTGCATACCCTTATTATACCCACTTCTCCATCCAACCTTTTTACTTTAACCCACAAAAATTTTTAAATTTTACACATTCATATTCTCTTTTCTCCTTCCAAAACTATCATTTAACATTATGCACCCCTTCCCTTTCCTTTAACTCTCACAGAACCCAGTTTTAAATCCCATTTTTTTTCCCCCCACTGAAACCCCCTACCCCTTCAGCTTTGTTTCGCTTGGGGCCGGGAATCCAACTTCTTTTCATTCAAACATCAGAAATCACTGTTTCTTGTCATCTGCACTAATCCACGCACTTCAATATCCCCGTTTTATAAAATTTTTTCTTCATATTAACATATTAAAACAATTTAAAAAAATTATTATTCTGTTTATCAATAAAAATACAAAGATTATTTTTTTATTTTTTTAAAAAAAATATTTTTTTTTTAAATATTTGGGGATAAATTCGTATAATTTTTTTTTTAATCACAATTTTTTAGAGAAATCATCTTCATATATAAATATCTTCATTAAAATCTCTTCACTTGTAATAAATCTATAATATCAATGGGTGACATAGATGACAAAATAATCATTTATCTCAATGTCTCGTCCTCAATGCACAAAGTTCATTATTTTCAAATTTTTTCATCATGACTAGTTATTTGATGGGGGGGTTCTCTTTTAGTTATAATAACTTTTATATTTGTTTAAAAATAAATTTCCATATTTTTTAATAATAATTCTCAAATTTTATTTAATAATAACTTCTCATTTTTAGTTAATAATAATTCCATATAATTTTCGAGGGTTTTATCACTGCCCCAATTCTTATCACATAATGATTCATCGTCACTTTAGCCATACAAATTGTTTTTTTTCAAAAATTTGAGAAAAATTTTTTTATAATACACTACATTTTTCTTAAATATAAGGCTGTTTTTTCATATCCTTTTAATAGTTAAATACTTAGTAGAAAATAAATTTTAATGATATTTTTATTTATGTGTAACACATTTTTGGTGTTATGTAATGACTGTAAAATACTAAACAATTCTTAAAATTAAGTTTTTTTAATATGTATTAATTTATATTAAAGATTGAAATCTTTTGTTTTTACCACCACCAAATTAAAGACTGGGTTGAAATAAGTCAAATCAAATCAAATAAATTTTATTCTCTATGGGGGTTAAATGGGGGTTTACAGGTTTTGGGATTTGTGTGGTTTATTTTTTTTAAAAAAATTCTAATTACAGGGGGGGCTACAGCCCCCCTAGCCTCTTCAAGGGGGGCTCCTTGGGGCGGGGTGAAGAGGCCTTGGTCTGGGGAATTAGCCCTGTCGGTCCCCTTTCCCTCAACCGAACTTTTTACCCCCAATCCCCCCTTCTTTATCCCACCCCCCATCCCATTTTTTTCCTTTCCCCCTCCTCCCCCCCACCCCCCCTTTTGCCCTTCCTTTTTTTGGCCTTTTGGGGTTTTTTCCCAAGGGTGCTAGTTCCTAGGGGGAAAAAGGGTACCGGGGTCTTCCTTCCGTTGGGTTTTTGGGGTGGCTAGTTTCCCATGAATCTGGATAACCTTGGGATGTCCCGTCCCTCCCCCCGGTATCCTGGAGGGGGGTTTTTGGGTGTTTTTTGGGCGACAGGGATCTCGGAAGCCCCTTTCGGATTCCGGGGTGGGGCCAAAGGGGGTATCTTTGGGGTGGATATCCAGCCACCCCCCTTTTGTCCCCGAGGTAATCATAGATGTAGGTTGCTATCCCAGATTGCTTTTACTGGCGAAGGTAGGGTAGCCACGGTTCCATCTGCATTGCCCTACTTGGGGTGCTGGGGTTTCCTTGGGCGGGGAGGAGATTTTGGCCCTTTTCTTTCCATGGGAACTATTCCTCCCCCCCCCGGCCCCCCTTTTTTTTATTCTTTTTTATTTTTTTTTTTCTTTTCTTCTTTCTTTTTTTTTTCTTAAAAACAAAAAGAAAGAAGTAACCAACCCCGGGGTACCGATCCATATCCCACTCCCCCCGGGGCCCCTTGTTTTTTCCCCCGAAACCCGTTCTGACCTCCCCTCGTTTTTTGGTCCTCTTGGACGCCCTATGGCCCCTTTCCTCTTCTGTTTTTTCATCACCCGCTTCAGGTCCCGGGGGTTTCGACTGCCCCTTCGTTTTGTCTGACCTCCCCCCCTTTTTGACTAGTTTCCAGCATCTCCCTTCTACTGCTGCGATTTTCGAATCCCCAGCCCATCCCACGTCGGACCCCTGTGGCTCACTTTAAAACCAACACAATCCCCTGATTTGTTACTTCATTCCCTTTCCCTTTCTATTGGGAAACCACCGCACGCCATCACCCCCTCCCATCTCAGTTTCATACCACACAAGGGATAATTTCTTTTTTTAAGACCGCTTCTTCCTGCCTACTTTCCGACCAAGTATTGGAAAAGCTTTTATCCACGTTGGTAGAGATATTTCTTTCATCTTTTAAGAGTGGTATGCGCATCATCACAGTCCAAAATTTTCTCCCCAAAGCTCATGATTTTTCTCTTCCTTCACATATCGAACTTTTTCCTTCACTATCAAAAAACATCTTCCCTCAATTCTTGTAGGGTATTTTTTTTCCCCCTCCCATGGCCCCAACAAAAATTTCCAGACATGTGCAATGACATTTCAAAAACACTGGAACTCCAAGATTCCCAATTTCCCAAAGGGTAGACACTTTGTTCTTCCTGCCCGCGGTTGAAGGGGAATCCCCTTGCAATCGGCTCGAAAAATTTTTTGCACCCATGAACTCCCATTCTGTTTGTGCAAGACATGGGTTTTCAAGTTGGAAGGTGACCCCTACACTGCAACAGGTAAAATTTGCTGGCGTTTTGGGCCCACCCGCAAAATATTGCAGATCTATGCCGGCTCGGGGGGGGGGGGGGGGGGGGTGTCCCTTTGCCTTTTTGTCATAAAGCTCCCCCTTTCATCTTCGCCATTGCCAGGTCTATTTAAATGAGGGGGGAAATTCTTTTACCTCAAAGGGCAGAAGGCCCCTTAGCGGTACTTCTATCTCCGCTTCCAAGGAGACGACCCCTGTTTTTTTCTCAGTTTAAAAATTTCCCCCCCACTTTTGGGGTCCCCCCTTCAGCACCCCTCGCGTTGGGCCATCCCAATCCTTCTGTATCTAATTTTTTTTTGTGTCCGGGCCAGAGTTCCCCACTCAAAACCCATCTGTTTCACTTCTTTGTGCCTCCCCCCAAACCCCCTACAACAAGACCTGTAGACACTTCCAATCGTCTCTCTCCCTTTTCAGAAACCCAAAAAATCCCTTTAGCTCCCCGTATCCTTCTTCCCCCCCTCCAATTTTTCCTTCCGTTTCGACCCCTTTGGGCTTCCCCTTTCACTGGCTCTGCAAGTTGGAGTTCATCTCCCCCTTTTTCTGTGCCTTCCCCCCTGTCCCCTCCCCAAGTTTCTTCCCCTTTTTGCCCCTCCCAGGTTTTCCCTTTTGTCTACTCCCACCTTCTCCAGTTCCCTCCACCCCTTTTCCCCAACCCACCGGAACAGTCCTTTTTAGCCCGTCTTTTCTCAAATCCTCCCCTTCCATCTCCAATATTTTTCCCAAAACCCTCTCTGAACCAGAAACACTTGAACAATCTCTGAATATATTCAGGACCAAAACCCTCATGGAACTGATCCACCCTCTGTTCCTTCTCTTTCCTCTTCTCCATTGCCACTCCTTTCTTCAGACGCACTGTTCTTCGCTGCTTAAAGTTTTCTTTTGCCACTGTTGGCTTTTCTAATTTCTCTAGTCCGTAGGTACCCTTTCCTGTGGATTTCAGGTACTTTATCGTTTCCAAACATACCCTTTTACGTGGAATTATCGGCCTAGGGGTAGCTGGGTGGGGCTTCAAAAGTTTTCCTCCCAGTTTTCCCCTGTTGGTGTTTGCTTACAGAACCAAAATTACACTCTCTGTTATCTATCCCATCTCAGGCTATAATTTATTAATTTTTCAGACCTTTCCTGAAGTGCCCTTTTTCTACACACGATATTCCCCTGCCATCAGCTATTTTTTTGTACTTCACGCATTAAAAAGCACCCCATCCACTTGCATAGGTGGTTACCTCTGTTCTTTATATCTTTTCCTTGGCTTACTATCCCCCATATTGCCTTTCTTGTTTCGTCGTTCCCCACCACTCTGTTACTTGGCAATTTTAATGCCCTCATTTTTTTGGGGTCTCACGTGATTCCCCTGGCATTCATGAGAGGAATTTTTTTGCTCCCCACCCCTCCTGTTTTAAATACAGGTACTCACACCCTTTTTATCTTTTGGACTCATACCCTCTCTTGCATCGATCCCCTCTTCTTCCTCCGCCAAAAAGACTTCACCGGGCTATTCTCCCGGATTTACACCGCGATCATTTCCCCAAACATTCTTTCTTCCCCTTTCATATTCAGCCCCTTCGTAACCCCCACTCGCAAATTTATCGGCCAAAATTGGAACCTTTAAATCACAACTAACTTTTTTAGTGAGGTTCCTTCTTCTTTCCCCCATTGATAACTTTTTTTTTTTTTTTGGTTTTTTTTTTTTTTTTTTTTTTTTTTGGGGTTTTTTTGTGGGGGGGGGGGGGTTTTTTTTTTGGGGGGGGTTTTTTTTTTTTTTTTTTTTTTTTTTTTTTTTTTTTTTTTTTTTTTTTTTTTTTTTTTTGTTTTTTTTTTTTTTTTGTTTTTTGGGTTTTTTTTTTTTTTTTATCTTTTAACCCTTGCGCCCCATTTTAACTGCAGCTTCTCATTCTGTACCCCAAACTTCGGGCAGGCATTCTCAGAAATGCGTGCCTTGGTAGTCTCCTGCTTGTGCTCGTGCAGTAATTTTGAAATGCACTGCGTGGGTCAGGTACCGGTACAATAGAACCACAGACAGACTTCTTGATTTTAAATAGAAGCATGCGATCGCTCGCCGTGTCATCCGTGACGCTAAACGCACTTGCTGGCAAGATTATGTCTCCACCATCACCTCTGCTTCCTCTATGAGTGCAGTCTGGAAAAAACACGAAAACTGAGTGGTAAATATTCTCCTGACCCGGCTCCTGTTCTGCGGGCTGCCTGTGTTGATATAGCAAACCCTCTAGATGTTGCCAATGAAATTGGCAATCATCTGGTCCGTATTTCTCAGGGACTCCATCTATGACCCTCGTTTCTTTCCTCAAAGTCTACCAGAGAGTTAGCACCCTTGGACTTTTCTTCTCTCAGAGAAGAACAGTATAATGTGCATTTAACACATCATGAACTGGAGGCAACACTCTCAGGTTGCCGATCATCGGCAGCTGGGCCCGACGACATTCATATTGGTATGCTGCAACATTTACATCAGTCAGCCCTTGCAGTCCTATTACGCCTTTTCAATCTTATTTGGTCACAAGGAGTTCTTCCACAGCTGTGGAAATCTGCCATTGTTCTCCCTTTCCGCAAACCGGGTACTACGGGACATGAAGCCTCCCACTACCGTCCCATTGCTCTTACCAGTGCAGTTTGCAAAGTGATGGAACGCCTGGTAAATATACGTTTGGTGTGGTATTTAGAGACACACAACAGTCTCTCCACTCGTCAGTATGGCTTTCGCAAGGGGCGTTCTACCATAGACCTCTTACTACACTTGGATACGTATGCTTGTAATGCCTTTGCCAATAACCACTCAGTTATTGCCATATTTTTTGACCTTGAGAAGGCATATGACACAACTTGGAGGTACAATATTTGGCCCAAGCCCACTCCTAGGCCTCCGAGGCAATCTACCATCCTTCCTTAAGAATTCTTTAATTGACAGACATTTCCATGTTCCGGTTAATAATGTGCTCTCCCCAGACTATATGCAAGCTGAAGGTGTCCCCCAGGGATGTGTTCCGAGCACAACACTTTTTCTCCTTGCTATAAATGATTTGGCCTCTAGTCTTCCATCCAATATTTGGTCATCACTCTATGTTGATGACTTCGCTATTGCCTGTGCAGGCGCTGACTGTCACCTCATTACAGTTGCTCTCCAGCATGCGGTCGACCATGTTTCCAATTGGGCCACCACACATGGGTTTAAATTTTCCGGTACCAAAACTCACCAAATTACTTTTACTAGATGCTCTGTCATCTCTGATCATCCTTTATATCTCTATGGCTCCCGTATCCCTGAACGTGATACAGTCAGGTTTCTAGGCCTCCTCTTTGACTGTAGGTTATCCTGGAAACCTCACATTACCTCTCTGAAGACAACCTGTCACAGCCAACTGAACCTTCTTAAAACCGTTGCTCATCTTTCATGGGGAGCTTATCGTCAAACTCTCCTTCACTTAAATTCCACCCTCATTTTATCAAAACTTGATTATGGTGACCAGATCTATTCAGCGGCATCTCCTGCTACTCTCTCTAGCCTTAACCCCATTCATCACCAAGGATTACTTTTATGCCTTGGTGCTTTTTGCTCTTCCCCTGTTGAGAGCCTCTATGCAGAAGCGAACATTCCTCCTTATCCGATCGCCATGATGCCATTGCCTTTGCTACTAAAGTACGCTTCATGATCTCTGCAATCCTTTCC
>NC_069429.1:38046780-38082533 GCF_026875155.1 Cherax quadricarinatus | reverse complement strand
CCCATAAAAACTCCCTACCCCCTTAGCTTTGTTTCGCTTGGGGGCCGCATCCAACTTTTTTCATTAAAATCACAATCATTGTTTCTTGTCATTGCATACATACGCACTTTAAAATTTCCCCAGTTTTATAAATTTTTTCTTATTTTAAAACATTTTATACAAATTAAACTAACTCATTATTTCTGTTTATAATGCAAAATACAAATGTTTAAATTTTCTTTTTTTTAAATAAAATATTTTTTTAAAATATTGGAGAAAAATTCTGTATAATTTTTTTTTAATAAACAATTTTTTAGAGAAATATTTCATATATAAATCACTTCGTATAAAATCATTTCATTTGATAAAAAAATCTAAAATATCATGGATGAATGATACAAACAGATCATATAAGGTCTGTCCTCAATGCACAATAGTTCTTTAAAATTTCTTTTTTTTCATCGAAATTTTATTTGATGGGGGTGGTTCATCTTCTTTATTTAAAATATACCCCCCATATTTAGAAATAATAATTCTCATATTTAGTTAAAAAAACTTCCATATTTATTAAAAATAACTTTCAAATTAGTTAAAAATAACTTTCTATAAGATTGTGGTTTATCACGTCCAATTCTGTTCAATAATGATTATCTGTCACTTTAGAACATACAAAATTTGCTTTTTTCTAAAATTTGAGAAGAATTTAGAATATCACTACATTTTTTTCAATATAAGTAAATTTTTTCATTCACTGAAAATGTTACATACTTAGAGACAATGAATTTTAATGAATTTTTTTTTAGTTAACCATCTTTGGTTTTTATGTAATGACTGTCAAATACTAAACAATTCTTATAATTAATGATTTTTTTAAAAATGTATTGAATTTAATTAAGATTGAATATTTTTTTGATTCCACCCCCAAAATTAAAAGACGGTGGTTGAAATCAAGTCAAATCAAAACAAATCAGTTTATTCTCTATGAGGGTTACAATTTGGGGGTTTACAGGGTTTGGGTATTGTGTGGTTTTGTGTTAAAAAATTCAATTACAGAGGGGGTACTAGCAACCACCTCTTCAAGGGGGGGTCCTTGGGTGGTGAAGAGGCTTTGTTGAGGGAAATTTGACCGTCGGTCCCTTCCCCAGACCGAAACCCAAAATTACCCCCAATCCCCCCCCTTTTATCCCCTTCCCCCCCCCAAAAAATTTTTTTTTTTCCCCCTCCCCCCCCCCCCCCCTTTTGCCCCTTTTTTTTGGCCCTTTGGGGGTTTTTTCCCCCAGGCGTCTATTCCTAGGTAGGGGAAAAGGGGGACCGGGTTCATTCCAATCCCTTGAGGGGTTTTTTGGTGGTGGGGTAGTTTTTCCTGGGAAATTTGGGTAACCTTGGGGTGTCCCGATCCTCTCCGGTATCCTGGAGGGTGGCTTTTGGGGCTTTCAGGCGACAGGTGATCTTGGAAGCCCCCTTTCGGATTTGGGGGGGTGGCCCAAAGGAGGTATGTTTGTGGTGTATCCAGAACCCCCTTTTTTCCACCAGGGAAACCCCGTAGATGTGAGGTTTTCTATCCCCCGATTGTGGTTTTTTGGCATGAAAGGGGAGGGGGATGCCACGGTTCCCCGCTCATTGCCCCACTTGTGGTGCTGAGGTTTCTTGGGCGCGGAGGGAGATTTTGGCCCTTTCATTCCCCCTAGGAAACTACCCCTCCCCGGGCCCCCCCCTTTTTTATTTTTTTTTTTTTTATTTTCTTTTCTTCTTTTTTTTTTTTTCTTAAAAACAAAAAAAAGAAGAAACCAAACCCAGGGAGTACCCGATCCATGACCCCCTCCCCGGGCCCCCTTGTTTCCCCGCACCCCGTTTACCCCCCTGTCTTTTGGTCACTTTTGGACCTCCAAAGGCCCCTGTTTCCTCTTGCTGTTGTGTTTATCCCCCCCTTTAGGCCGGGGTTTTCGACTGCCCCCTTTTCGTTTGTCTGCCCTCCCTCCCCTTTTGACATGTTTCCCAGATCCCCCTTAGGGTGCTGCTTTTTCGAATAACCCATCCCCGTCGGACCCCCTGTGGCTCACTTTAAAACCAAGACAATCTCCTGATGTTTTTTACTTCATTCCCTTCCCCTTCTATGGGAAAAACCACAGCCTTTGCACCCCCTCTCCCTCTCAGTTTCATACCCCCAAGGAAAATTTTTATTTAAACCCGATTCTTCTATGTTCTTTCCGACCATAGTAGGGGCAAAGCGCTTTTGGGTTTGGGTAGAGATTTTTTCTTCATCCCCTTTAAGAGTGGAGGCATCATCACATCCAAATTCAAAACCCAAGCATGTCTTTCTCTTCTTCCAATCATACTTCCTATCAATCAAAAAAATCATTCCCTCAATTTTTAGGGTACTGTTTTTTCCCCCCAACCCAGGTCCAAAAAAATTTCCCAGACATTGGCAATGACATTCTCGAACACGGAACCCAAGTTTCCCCCCAATTTAAAGGGTAAATTATGTTCTTCCGCCGGGTGAAGATGATACCTTCAATGGGGTCGTTTAATTTACAGCCATAAACCCCCCTTTCCCCTTTTATTTACAAACATCGGTTAAAAAGTTGGGGAAGGGTAAACCCTCCTGCAACAGTGTAAAAATTGCTGGCGATTTGGGCCCCCCCGCAAAAATTGCAGATTTACCCGAATGTCATTTGTGGTGGATGCCCTTTCAATACTTTGCAGTCCCCTCCCCTTGCCTTAATTGTCATAAGCCACCTTATACCCCTCGCCTTGGGGTCATTTAAATGAGCGGGAAATTCTTTTCCTCAAAGGGGCAAAGGGTCCCCCTTATGCTAGGTAGTTTCCCATCCCCCGCTTCCAAGGGAACGACTCCGTTTTTATTCCATGTTTCAAAAGCCCCCCCACTTTTGGGGGTCCCCCCTTCACACCCTCCCTGCGATTGCCAGTCCCATAGTCACTTCTGTATCAAATTTCTTTTCTGCCCGGGGTCAGACGCCCCCTACTTCAACACCTCAGTTGTTCTCACTTTTTCGGTCCCCCCTCAAACCCCGGTATCAAAAACCCGATGACCCCTTTCCAATCTCTCTCACTTCCAGAACCCCAAAAAAATCCTTAGCTCCTCGTATCCTTCTTCCCCCTAATTTTCCTCCCGGTTTCTGTATTGGTCTTCCCCCCTTCACGGCTCTGTTTTAAAAATATGGAGGGTTTATCCTCCCCCCTTGTTCTGTGCCCCCCCCCTGTCCCCTCCCCCAAATTTCTTTTCCCCTTCTCCACCCCCCCAGGTTTCTGCCCCTTCTGTCTACTCCCACCTTCTCCCCTTCCCCCACCCTTTTTTCCCCAACCTACCGTGATAATCCCCTTACAGTCCCGATCTTTTCTCAAAAAACCCCCTTCCATCTCCAATATTGTTTTCCCCTACGACGTCCTGAACCAAAACATTGAAGCAAACTTGAAAAATTTCAGGACCAAACCATCAATGGCACGACCCAAACCCCCGTTCCTTCTCTTTCCTTTCTCCATCTGCGCACTCTTTTTTCGAGCGCACTTTCCTTCGCTGCTTGAACGTTTTCTTTTTCCATGCTGTGGACTTTTTTAAAAATTTTTTATCCATACCCCTTTCCCGTGGTTTCAGGGATCTTTATCGTTGCCCAATCAACCCATTTACAGTGGGAAAATACCGGCCTAGGGTAGTGGGGTGAGCTTCAAATTTGCTCTCCCGTTTTCCCCCTTGGTGTTTTCTTACAAGAACCAAAATTACACTCGCTGTTTTCTATCCATCCAGGCTAATTTATTAATTCTTCAGATCCTTTTCCCGAAGTGCCCTTTTTACACACTGATATCCTGCCCCAAACTATTTGTTTGTACTTACTGCATACACAGCAGCCGACCCCTTTCATAGGTGGAACACTTTTCTTTAACTCCTCCCTTGGGGGATTATCATCCCGGGGTATTGCCTTTTTGTTTGGGCTTACCACCACCACTTCTGTTTTCTTTGGCAATTTTTAAAGCCATCATTTCCTCGGGGGCCACGGATTCCCGTGGCATTTATGAAGGAATTTTTTTGCTCCCCCCCCCCTCCATGTTTTAAAAAACAGGTTTACACCCCTTTGATCCCGGACTCATACCCCCTCTTTCACATCTCTCAGTCTTCTTCCCTCCGCCACATTAACTTCACCCCGGGCTATTTTCCCGGGTTTACCACAGCGATCATTTCCCCAAACATTTTTATTCCCTTCATATCCCCGCCTCTTTGTAACCCACACTCGAATTTTATCAGGGAAATTGGAACTTTTTCACAAAATAACTGTTTTTAGTGAGGTTCCTTCTTCGTCCTCCATTGATAAGCTTTTACAAAACCCTTGTCGTCCCCATTTTAAATGAAACTTCTCATTTTGTACCCAAACTTCGGGCAGGCATTCTAGAAATGCGGCCTTTGGGAGTCCCCCTGCTTGTTCTCGTGCAGAATTTTGAAATCACTGCGGGGGCAGGTACCCGGACAAAAGAACCACAGCAGACTTCTTTTATTTTAAATAAAAAATGCGATCGCTCGCCGGTCATCCGTACGTAAACGCACTTTTGGCAAGTTTTTGTCTCCACCTCACCCCGTTCCTTTGAGTGCAGTCTGGAAAAAACCAAAACTGAGTGTAAAATTTTCCTGACCCGGCTCCCGTTTGCGGGCGCCTGTTTGATATAGCAAACCCTCTAGATGTTGCCCAAAAAATTGGAAAACATTTGGGCCCTATTTTTCCCGGGACTCATCTATGACCCCCGGTTTTTTTCCCCCCAAATCTACCGGAGTTTGCACCCTTGGGCTTTTTTTCTCTCAAAAAGAAAAGTATAATGTCTAACACATCATGAATGGAGGCAAAACTCTCAGGTTCCACATCGGCAGCTGGGCCAGACATTCATATTGGTACTGCAAAATTTTCACTCAGCCCCTTTCTCCCATTACGCCCTTTTCAATCTTATTTGGTCACAAGGATTCTTCCACAGCTGTGGAAATCGCCATTGTTTTCCCTTTTCCGCAAACCGGGGACTACGGGACATGAAGCCTCCCACTACCGTCCCCTTGCTCTTACCAGTGCAGTTTGCAAAGTGATGGAACGCCTGGTAAATATACGTTTGGTGTGGTATTTAGAGACACACAACAGTCTCTCCACTCGTCAGTATGGCTTTCGCAAGGGGCGTTCTACCATAGACCTCTTACTACACTTGGATACGTATGCTTGTAATGCCTTTGCCAATAACCACTCAGTTATTGCCATATTTTTTGACCTTGAGAAGGCATATGACACAACTTGGAGGTACAATATTTTGGCCCAAGCCCACTCCTTAGGCCTCCGAGGCAATCTACCATCCTTCCTTAAGAATTCTTTAATTGACAGACATTTCCATGTTCCGGTTAATAATGTGCTCTCCCCAGACTATATGCAAGCTGAAGGTGTCCCCCAGGGATGTGTTCCGAGCACAACACTTTTTCTCCTTGCTATAAATGATTTGGCCTCTAGTCTTCCATCCAATATTTGGTCATCACTCTATGTTGATGACTTCGCTATTGCCTGTGCAGGCGCTGACTGTCACCTCATTACAGTTGCTCTCCAGCATGCGGTCGACCATGTTTCCAATTGGGCCACCACACATGGGTTTAAATTTTCCGGTACCAAAACTCACCAAATTACTTTTACTAGATGCTCTGTCATCTCTGATCATCCTTTATATCTCTATGGCTCCCGTATCCCTGAACGTGATACAGTCAGGTTTCTAGCCTCCTCTTTGACTGTAGGTTATCCTGGAAACCTCACATTACCTCTCTGAAGACAACCTGTCACAGCCAACTGAACCTTCTTAAAACCGTTGCTCATCTTTCATGGGGAGCTTATCGTCAAACTCTCCTTCACTTAAATTCCACCCTCATTTTATCAAAACTTGATTATGGTGACCAGATCTATTCAGCGGCATCTCCTGCTACTCTCTCTAGCCTTAACCCCATTCATCACCAAGGATTACTTTTATGCCTTGGTGCTTTTTGCTCTTCCCCTGTTGAGAGCCTCTATGCAGAAGCGAACATTCCATCCTTATCCGATCGCCATGATGCCATTGCCTTTGCTACTATGTACGCTCTCATGATCTCTGCAATCCTTCCATTTATAGAATGGTCACCGATATTAGTAGACATTCTTTATTTGTTCGCCGCCCCTGTTTGCTCCGTCCCTTCTCACTTCGCCTACATTTGCTCTTGTCTTCTCTTCAATTACCACCTTTCTATGTTCATGTAGCATCTCACTTTTCCCTACCCCACTGGAAAGTTCCAGCTGTTCGAGTCTGTTCTTTCTCACTCCCTTGCTCGAAAGCCCAACTGACTACAGTAGCTTTCTGCCCTCTTTTTCTTGACCACTTCCACTCTCATTCTCATGCCATTGCAGTGTACACAGATGGCTCTAAGTCTTCCTGCAGCATAGGATTCGCAGCAGTGTTTCTGGACAGAGTCATTCGAGGGCATTTACTATCTTTGGCTAGTATCTTTACTGCTGAATTGTATGCCATTCTTGCAGCACTTATCCGTATTTCATCTATGCCTGTGTCATCATTTGTGGTTGTCTCAGACTCCCTTAGTGCTTTACAGGCTATACAGAAATTTTATACACCTCACTCCTTAGTCCAACTTTGGCTATGCCACATCTCTACCAAGCATAAATATTCTTTTTTGTTGGGCCCCTGGTCATGTTGACGTACAGGGCAATGAACAGGCAGACACTGCTGTGCGGTCAGCAGTACATGACCTACCAGTTTCATATAGAGGTGTTCTATTTATGGAGTATTTTGCTGCAATAGCTACCCGCCTTCACACCCATTGGCAACAACGTTGGTCTACTCTACTCGGTAACAAACTTCAATCTATTAAACCTAGTATAGGTTACTGTCCATCTTGTCACCAGTGTCGAAGTTGGGAGACTACTCTCTCCCGCCTTCGCATTGGCCATACTCGTCTTACTCATGGATATCTCATGGAGAGGCACCCTGCTCCTTTCTGTGAGAATTGTCATGTTCCATTATCGGTCAGCCACATTCTGTTAGACTGCCCACTTTATCAACCAGCTCACAGAATTTACCTCCGTCGTCGTCTTCGCTCCACTGCTCTCTCTTTACCTTCCCTTCTCGCTAATTGACCCATCTTTCATCCAGACTCTCTCATTGACTTTTTGCCAACAACTGAATTCACAAACTCTGATGATACCTTCAGCCCTTTCTACCTCAATCTCTTGCCACCCACTACCCCCGCATTATCCCCTACCCCGCTGTTTTCTGTAACCTAATGATCATTCCTCCTCCCTTCTGCCACCCAATACCCTCGCTTCCTTCACTACCCTGCAGCGCTCTATAGACCTTGTGGCTTAACCCCTTCCTTTTAATTATAATAATAATAATAATCAACTTCAAGAACCATAACACTGTATCAATTGCAACTGTTAAAAAAATGACAGGATGGATAATGAGAATCTTCAAAACTAGGAGGCCAAGCCCATGATGACACTCTTCAGGTCACTTGTTCTATCTGGGGTGGAATATTGCTGCACACTAACAGCACCTTTCAAGGCAGGTGAAATTGCTGACCTAGAAAATGTACAGAGAACCTTCACGCGCGCATAACGGAGATAAAACACCTCAATTACTGGGAGCGCTTGAGGTTCCTGAACCTGTATTCCCTGGAACGCAGAGGGAGAGATACATGATTATATACACCTGGAAAATCCTAGAGGGACTAGTACCGAACTTGCACACGAAAACACTCACTACGAAAGCAAAACACTCGGCAGACGATGCAATATCCCCCAATGAAAAGCAGGGGTGTTGCTAGCACATTAAGAGAGAATACAATAAGTGTCAGGGCCTGAACTGTTCAACTGCCTCCCAGCAATTACCAATGGAACCCTGGTTGTGTTTAAGCAGGCACTGGTGAATCACCTAAAGTGGGTACTGGACCAGCCGGGCCGTGGCTCGTACATTGGATTGCGTGCAGCCAGCAGTAACAGCCTGGTTGATCAGGCCGTGATCCACCATGACGGCTGGTCACAGACCGGGCCGCGGGGGCGTTGACCCCCGGAACTCTCTCCAGGTAAACATATAGATTTTAATAAAATAACTTTTTTGATAAAGTCAAAATCCATTAACTGAGAATGAAATGTAGCAAAGACATTTTGTATATCATCATCTCATAAATTAGTTTCTATTTTTTATGATTTAAACCTTATATGAATTAAATATTTTTTTCTTTTGGAATTAACCATTGTGAACTTTATGTAACCAGTGCAAAGTTACTGCATATTGCTGCATGTGTGATGGAGAAATTAAGCTGAGAAATATGTAACATACTGTTATTTTTATAATAGGTAGGTAAGGATCATATGGTCCAGTGGATTAGGGCGTCATGCATTTTAGCCCACCATGAGGCAGGCCAAAGCAGCATGGGTTCGAGTCCTTGGCTAGTGCAGTGTTCTTATTGATGAATACCACTCGTTCGTGATCACAATAATAAGGTATATATATATATATATATATATATATATATATATATATATATATAATATATATATATATATATTGTACGGAGGAGGCGAGGTTGAGGGGCGAAACTATGTCCCCCATTCCCCCTTCCCCTTCCCCAAACAGTCTTGCATACATACACCATGTGCTCGTGTTATAACAATGGAGTGTTTGTTCACTGTGTATATAGTGTATAGTGCGTAGTATGTGCATGGTATGCACATAGCAAGTGTAGTGTATAGCGGTGTGTTGTTTATAGTAGAGGCTGTGCACAGAGCATAGTGGTGTATAGTGACATGTGCACAGAGCATTGTGGTGTAGTGACTTGTCCTGGGAGAGAGTGAGTGCCCGACTCCTGTTGAGAAATGGCATTACCAGTTAAGTTTAAAGAGTTTGTACGTAACTTAGAAAGACAGCTCATCGCCTGCACAGCCGCCCCTGCAGACGAGGTCTTGAGAAGCTGTCGAAGTCATCTCTCAACAGGCTGTAAAGAGTTATAATTTGTAAGATTATAAATTACCCCTAGGGGGAGCTATGTCAGCATATTTCATTCACTGATTGCTGATAAATTACGTACTTGTTTGGACTCAAAAGTCCACACCTTACTGCCGACTATAGGTTGATTACAAACTCCTTGCGAACTCAAGAACTGCGCAGTCCCCCGTACTACAAGAAATTCGTAACCTACCTTGCTCTTGTAGCGTGAGCTATGGTGTTCTTCACACCTTCGACAGGTATCGGTGACTTGATAGAAGCTGAAGTGTCCTTGGATGTCCACGTCTTCCATAGTCTAGGAATACGCACACTGGTACACTGTGTTCCACAAGATTTGTCTTTATTGTTCACAATCTTATCACTAAAGAAGCTGATCACACTTCTCTTAAGTGTTTATTGTGTTTTATGAAATACTTTGTTCACACTAACGCACAGATCGTTCTTTGTTGGTTATCCTGGCGTCAGTGTCGTTCTCAGTAGAGTCAAAAGTAATCTGAAGATGCCACAGCGCCCCATGCCATCACTCCCCTAGCACAAAGAAAAAGCTGACCTAGTACTTTTGCTTCCTTGCCACTTCCTCGATGAAGTAAAGCAGAATGTTTAAATCTTGCTGTCTTAAGCATAGACAACAATGTCCACTATCTTTACTATGGTAATAATGTGGGAGCAGGATTTTCCTTAATTGTCCTGCTAAAGTAAGAGATGTACTGTCTCTTATTAAACTACACTTTGCAACACTGCACTGCAAGGAGCAGCAGTCAACTTGACCACGTCGCATACTGGTACGGCATCTGTGATCAATTACTCACTGTAGCAGTAAACAAGACGCTTGCCCCTTCTGAGAGGGCTGGGCCCCTCAGGGCTGAAAGGGCTGAAAGGGGCTGAAGGGGGCTGATAGCCCCCTCCTGGAGAAAATTTCTCCACAACTCCGCCTGATCACACATCTTCCACTCCTCCCTTTCCTCCACCGCCCACCACAAGGTTGGGAGACCCCTCTCCTCCCCCACCACCACCATGAACCACATGCGGTATGTGCTATGCGCCATTTTCCCTTCAGCCTGGGCTTACCACACAGTTTGAGGTTTGGCAGATGATGCAGCCACCCAGCCACAAAGCCAGGGAAACAGTGCACTCAACATTGAAAGAAGAGAGACATGTCAGGTGTGTGGAGAGTGTCGAACACGCAACAGGGATGGCCGCATTCATGCACACCATGGGTGTGCAGGATCACACATGCCCCCAGCAGAGAGTGGCCCACAGCCTCCACAGGCAGATGACAATTCCAGTGGCAACCTCCTCACTTGCAATAACCTTCTGTTGGCATTCAAATCCAGTACCCTGTCCCACATCCCTAAAGCGGCTTGCCCATGTGCAGCAGGAAAATTCACAGACCTTCCTAAGCAGGTGAATGGAAGTTCCACCAACTTAGAAGCCCGAGGCACCATCATAGCATGGCGCAACCTACTCCTGTTCGGCAATATTTGTCTTGCAGTTCCTGAAAGTCGAGGCAAACTGCTAACCACATCAGCCGTCAAGGCAGTGCGCAACTTCCCAAGAATGGATAATTGTGTCCCTCTGCCCCATCATCGCAGGAATCATAGAGTAGACCCAAGAAAAGTTTCACTGAAAACGAGAAAATTTGTGCACAGGTTAGCAAAAAAATCAAAGAAGGTAACACAGTGGGAGCAATCAAAATAATTACAAGTGATGAGACCACAGCTCAAGCACTACAAGACTAGCATCCAACCAGGGACAGCATAGCCATCAACAACAACCCTGAGGAAGACCCCATCACTGAACAATTAATTTTGCCAGAATCAGAAGTCTATAAGGCGATTGTGTAATTTCCAGCAGGTTTTGTAGGAGGTTACACTGGAATTCGACCTCAGCACCTCAAGGAGATGATAAACCCAGTACTCGGTGCATTTGCATCAATTCTTCTCACCGAGTTAGCAACTTTCGTCAGCAATTACCTGGCAGGGTGAATCCCAGTAGAAATTAAGCCTTTCTTTTTTGGAGCCTCACTATGTGCTTTGAAGAAGGATGGGGGAATCAGACTCATTGCTGTTGGTAACATTCTTCACCGTCTCGTTGCCAAAGCAGCAGTAAGAAACATTTGCCTAGAAGCTGCCAGTTTACTCCAGCCACACTAACTGGGCTTCGGGGTCTCCGAAGGCAATGAAGCCGCAGCTCATGCTGCAAGGGCCTACATCAGGGACCTACCAGAAGACAAGGCTGTAGTCAAACTTGATTTTAGAAATGTCTTTAATACGGTGAAGAGAGATGTAGTCTTGCCAGCTGTTCGGGATCTGTTCCCCAGTCTTTTTCCCTTCATTTCAGCCGGCTACAGCAAACCCTCAATTTTTTTGTATGGAGAACATGAAATTCTCTCATCAGAGGGTGTTCAGCAGGGTGACCCACTCACTTCACTTCTTTTCTGCTTGGCAGTAAGAGAACTAATGTCCAGCCTATGCAGCTAGCTCAACATCTAGTACCTGGATGATGGCACTCTGGCAGGTACTAAAAAGTCCCTGTTGGAGGACCTACAACTGGTGAAAACACAGGGAGAAGACTTGGGACTCATCCTCAATTCCTCCAAATGTGAAATCATCACAGCGATCCAGGGAATAATCAATGCCATGTGAAGAATCCTCCCAGAAGCCTCTACTACCACTCCATCCAACAGTACCCTCTTGGGAGCACCGCTGGGTCACCAGGCCATCGACAATGTCCTCAAGGACAAATTGAATGACCTGATGAGAATGGAGGAAAGAATAAGCAATCTTGATGCCCATGATGCTCTGTATCTCCTCACAAGGTGTCTTACTATGCCAAGACTCACTTCCTGAGGGGTGCACCCTCTTTTGACAACCCAACACTCGACGAATATGACGAACACCTGAGATCAACCTTTAAGAAGGCACTGAACCTGTCACTAGAGGATCAGCAATGGGATCAGGTAACCCTCCCAGTGCAACTGGGAGGTATAGGGGTGCGCAAAGCAATGCATGTTGCTTTACCTGCTTTTCTGTCTTCTTGTTTGGCTTCCAGTGCATTAGTCAAGAAGATTGTCACCGAATGCTTGAGAGACATGGTAGAAGCTCAAGACCCCAGGTTTACTGAAGCAGCAATTCGGTGGGACACCCTTGCAGACTCCTCCAGTAGACCAGCTCCTCCCAAAGGACACAAACAGTCCCATTGGGACAAACCGATCATGGAAAAAATCGTCAACACAATGCTCACCAAAGTTTCAGGAAAGGACAAAGCTCATCTCCTGGCAGTGAAGGCACCACACTCAGGAGATTTCCTGTTAGCTGTTCCCAATTCCTCCCTGGGCACTCGACTCGATCCACAAGCCATTCGGATTGGTGTTGCTCTGCGCCTAGCCACCCCTATCCTCACCAAACATAGGTGTATTTGTGGCAGGGCAAGGGCTGATCAATTCGGACTTCATGGTCTCGTGTGTCACACAGCAGAAGGGAAGTATGCCAGACATGAGGAGGTCAATGACATCAAGAAGAGAAGCCTCGCTACAGCCCGTTACCCAGCTCAATGATAACCCCAAGTGCAGAGGTCTGACAGAAGTCAAAAGCATCCTAATGAAACCACTATGCTACCCTGGAAGGATGGAAAGCAGATTGCCTGGGACTACACCTGTGCTGCCACATTGGGAAACACCTACTTGCTATACTCCGAAGATGAAGGGGGTGGAGCTGCCAGCCACAGGGAGACCCAGAAGATCTGAAAATATGAAGACCTCACCCTTTGTTATAATTTCATCCTAATAAGGTTGGAGACCCTTGGAGCATGGGACAAGTGTGCCCTAAAGTTCCTCAAAGAGCTGGGTGAAAAGCTCGTCATAGAAACCAAGGACCACAGGGCGACCAGCTTCCTCTTTCAAAGACTCAGTGTTGCGATCCAGAGAATAAATGCCAGCAGCATTCTGGGCACGCGGCCCACTGCCGGGGAGCTGGACAAAGTATTCGAGAGGTAGCTCTGAGTTGTTATATATGTTGTTTTACTTTCTTTAATATTTTTGTGACTGTTTTGTCAATGTATTTTGTCTTTAAATGAAATATTTATCATATATAGGGGTGGTAGGAGAAAATTCTCAAACAGCTTCAGGAAGAGCCTTGAGTTTTCCCTGAAGCAAGTTCATTCTGCTGGCTGCACACAAACCAACGTACGAGCCACAGCCCTGCTAGTCAGGTACCGACTTTAGGTGCTTGTCCGGTGCCAGCTTGAAGACTGCCAGGGGTCTATTGGTAATCCCCCTTATGTATGCTGGGAGGCAGTTGAACATTCTCGGGCCCCTGTCACTTATTGTATGGTCTCTTAACGTGCTAGTGACACCCCTGCTTTTCATTGGGGGATATTGCATCGTCTGCCAAGTCTTTTGCTTCCGTTGTGAGTGATTTTCATGTGCAAGTTCGGTACTAGTCCCTCTAGGATTTTCCAGGTGTATATAATCATGTATCTCTCCTGCCTGCGTTCCAGGGAATACAGGTTCAAGAACTTCAAGCGCTCCAAGTAAGTGAGGTCTTTTATCTCCGTTATACACGCTGTGAAGGTTCTCTGTACATTTTCTAGGTCGGCAATTTCACCTGCCTAGAAAGGTGCTGTTAGTGTGCAGCAATAGTCCAGCCTAGATAGAGCAAGTGACCTGAAGAGTGTCATCATGGGCTTGGCATTCCTAGTTTTGAAGGTTCTCATTATCCATCCTGTCATTTTTCTAGCAGCTGGGATTGATACAATGTTATGGTCCTTGAAGGTGACATCCTCCGACATGATCACTCCCAGGTCTTTGATGTTGGTGTTTTGTTCTATTTTGAGGCCAGAATTTGTTTTGTACTCTGACGAAGATTTAATTTCCTCGTGTTTACCACATATGAGTAATTGAAGTTTCTCATCGTTGAACTTCATATTGTTTTCTGCAGCCCACTGAAAGATTTAGTTGATGTCTGCCTGGAGCCTTGCAGTGTCTGCAATGGAAGACACTGTTATGCAGATTCGGGTGTCAGCTGTGGCTGACATCCTTGTCTAGGTCAGATATGAGGATGAGAAACAAGATAGGAGCGAGTACTGTGCTTTGTGGAACAGAGCTTTTCTGTAGCTGCCTCGGACTTTACTCTAATGACTACTACTCTTTGTCTTCTGTTTGTTAGGAAATTATAGATCCATCTACCAACTTTTCCTATTATTCCTTTAGGACGCATTTTATGCGCTATTATGCCATTGTCACACTTGTCGAAGTCTTTTGCAAAGTCTGTATATATTACATCTGCTTTCTTTTTGTCTTCTAGTGCATCTAGGACCTTGTCATAGTGATCCAATAATTGAGACAGACACAACGCATGTTGCCCTGGGTTGTGTAATTGATGAGTTTCTAGATGGGTGGCGATCTTGCTTCTTAGGACCCTTTCAAATATTTTTATGGTATGGGATGTTAGTGCTATTGGTCTGTAGTTCTTTGCTATTGCTTTACTGCCCCCTTTGTGGAGTGAGGCTATGTCTGTTGTTTTTAGTAACTGTGGGACGACCGCCGTGTCCATGCTCCATCTCCATAGGATGGTAAAAGCTCGTGATAGGGGCTTCTTGCAGTTCTTGATGAACACAGAGTTCCATGAGTCTGGCCCTGGGGCAGAATGCATGGGCATGTCATTTATCGCCTGTTCGAGGTCATTTGGCGTCAGGATAACATCAGATAGGCTTGTGTTAACCAAATTCTGTGGCTCTCTCATAAAAAATTCATTTTGATCTTTGACTCTCAGTCTGGTTAGTGGCTTGCTAAAAACTGAGTCATAATGGGACTTGAGTAGTTCACTCATTTCCTTGCTGTCATCTGTGTAGGATTCATCTTGTTTAAGTAGGGGCCCAATACTGGACGTAGTTCTCAACTTTGATTTGGCATAGGAATAGAAATACTTTGGGTTTCTTTCGATTTCATTTATGACTTTTAGTTCTTCCCGCGATTTCTGACTCCTATATGATTCCTTTAGCTTAAGTTCCATGTTTGCTATTTCTCTGACCAGTGACTCCCTACACATTTCAGATATATTGGCCTCTTTTAGCCGCTCTGTTATTCTTTTCCGTCGCCTGTAAAGGGAGTGCCTGTCTCTTTCTAATTTACATCTTCTCCTCCTTTTTCTTAGAGGAATAAGCCTTGTGCATACATCGAGTGCCACAGAGTTAATCTGTTCTAGGCATAACTTGGGGTCTGTGTTGCTTAGTCTATCTTCCCAGTTTATATCGGTTAGGACTTGGTTTACTTGGTCCCACTTTATGTTTTTGTTATTGAAGTTGAATTTGGTGAATGCTCCCTCGTGACTAATCTCATTATGTCGATCTGGGGCTCCGCGCATACATGTCTGAGCCTCGATTATGTTGTGATCTGAGTATATTGTTTTTGATATGGTGACATTTCGTATCAGATCATCATTGTTAGTGAAGATGAGGTCTAGTGTATTCTCTAGTCTAGTAGGCTCTATTATTTGCTGGTTTAAATTGAATTTTGTGCAGAGATTTAAAAGCTCGTGTGTGTGTGTGAGTTCTCGTCAGAGCTGCCTCCTGGTGTTATCACTACAACAACATTATTTGCTATATTCCTCCATTTTAGGTGCCTTAAGTTGAAATCCCGCAGGAGCAAGATGTTGGGGGCATGTGGAAATTTATTTGGTCCCTAAAGTTCCACAGGACAGATACGGCATACAAAGGGGGTCCCAGCATGGCCATAATGGAATGGCTGAGCTGGGTGGCCCTTACACCCAACCCAAACAAAAAGCGCTCTCTCCCGAGTTGGCATGGATGGTAGGCACTTATTAACTTATAGATTTACCCTTCAGGGAAGAAGTAGGTAGTATACTGTTAGTACACTAATATTAGGATTATTGAGGCAACTGTAGATAATAATAATGTAGACCTAAGACCTTAACATAGGTAGTAATAGGCCGATAATGTAGGTAAACACTAGGTTAAGTTAGCTAGGGAGAACTGGCAGCTGTAGCTTGAATGATGAGGTGCAGGTCTGGAAGACATGAGCTCGCCCTTCTTCAGACAGACACCAACTGGACAACACGTGCCGTGGTCAGCAGACGGCGCCCCCACATGTCTTCACATTTGAGACCTGGGGAAATCTGGTAGAGGCACCTCGATGTACCATAGATGACCTCCTCCGTCAGGCCCATACAGCAAGGCAAAACCTCCACTTTCTCTTAGAATTTCTGGCCAGTGTCTGGGGAAAAACTGTGAGTTGAACTGTAGGCCTGTATGCAGCTGTCAGTGCATGCCCAGTACGTACCAGTGTCTCTTGTCTATCTAGAAGCTAGTGTCTAAGTCTGCATAGTTGTACTAGGGGATACACACCCTCTTGGATATAGGAATTTCTGAGGTGCAGGCAGGTCACTAATAACAATTGAATATTGCAGGAATTAAGGCTCCCGGTTGCACGTGGTTTCTGAGGGGAAGTCCAAAGGGGCTAAGCTTAGGAAGGTTGAAAATCAGGATATATGCTGCAACACCAAGTAAGTTGCAAGAAACTCGCAACATCAATCATTTGTGAAAATCTGTCCTATAAGCCACTTGTGAGGCAGAGGTACCCACCTCAGAGCTCGGTGTCAACAGAGTTTGCCAGGGTAGGCAACTCACTTGAAGGCAGTCCAGACAAATTTTCACAGGGCAGGAGCTGGCAGATTTTCCAGATAGTGGTCAATTTTTAACAGCTGTTCCTGGAATTGCTGGGACCGTTGCATCCGGAGGCTTGTAGACTACCACAATGACTAGGTTTTGGTTCTCGATCTTTACTGCTAAAACTTCCACTACATCATTTGAGGCATTAAGCAGTTTTGTGCAAACAAGTGAGTCTATGATGTACAGGCCAACCCCCCCCCCCTTTTTTGCCTATTCACTCTGTCGCATCTGTATAGGTTGTAACCTGGGATCCATATTTCGGTGTCCAAGTGATCCTTTATGTGGGTCTCTGTGAAAGCCACGAACATTGCATTTGCCTCTGCAAGCAGTCCACGGATGAAAGGTATTTTGTTGTTCGTTGCTTGATTTAGACCCAGTATATTTGCTAAGAAGAATGTCATCAGACTGGTGGTATTGTTGGTACTGGGGGTGGATTTTTTTTTCCGGCATTAGTATCTGTATCTGTTGGTTTGGAGTGGAGGCCATCGACTGTGGTTCCACTCCAGGAATGACTGGATTTGGTGTACGATTTCCGCCATTTCCTTCCAGTTTTTTTTTTCCTTCCTGGCACTAAAAACCTCTCCCTCTTGAGTGGCTGTGGTTACCCAGGTTTTCCCATGGCCTGGATGTTTTGTATCTTTTTTCCACTTTAGATGGTGTGCCTGGCAATTTAAGTTATAGCACAGTCTTTCCTGTACTGAATAGGGACACATTTCAGGGTGAAAAAGCTTACAGGAAGGGAGTTTGCATTTTTCTGTTGTCATATGGGCATGGCATTTTCTAGGGTGGTCATAGTTGCACGTCCCATATGTTTTTCCAGATTTCCCATGCCTTTAGATACCAAGTGCATAGTATATGCACAGGCTTGGTTTTCGTTTGCCTTGGATTTTTGTGACTGTATTCCCTGTCGGTGCATGTTTACCTGTCTTATTCCTATCCTCACTAGCACCAACAATGGAGCTCTCACCAGTTGTTTTTGGTAATATATCCTCACTATTACTAGTGGAGTCCTCTTGTTTGCCATTTCCTGTGGTATTACTAGTTTGTAATATTGGTTTTATCTTGTCCTTGACTACACTTGTTTCCCCACTACAGTTCTTGTCTCCCATGAGGTCATTTATATGCATTCCCTCCTGCGTATATTTCTTGACTACCTGGACAAAATCTCCAGCTTCACCATTACTGTCTCCCAGGACAGCACCTCCAGCTTCACCATTACTGTCTCCCAGGACAGCACTATCAGCCCCACATTTACTGACTACCAGGCAGCACCTCCAGTCTTAAGTTTCTAACTACATGGCCAGCGCCAAGGGCGATACCATCCAACCCGGATTTTTTATTTTCCCATCTGTTATAGAATGCTTCCAGGTTTTCTATGAAGGATGCTTTGATGTTTTCCTCTTTTAATACCAATGTGATTTTAGTCCACAGATTTATCTCATTTGGGTATACCCAAAACACTTCCCAGATTTAATACTGCTTGTAGATAATTCTTGGATATCTGCACAAGGGGCGCAACACAAATTTTTACAAAAATGACAATTTATCCATGCGGAAGCTCATTTGTTTGACTGCAGACTATACAGAGCTTCATAATGTGATTTGAATGGTTGATATACTGTAATTTTACTAGTAACCTCTTGAATATTCTACTAATAACCTCCTTAAAGTGAAGCTCTAGCTATTTGTATTTCTATTTCTAACTGTACTTGTATGTTAATACAGCTTACCGGAGTACGTTTGTTTTATATTTATTACTTGTGTTTGATAAAGGCGCCTACAACCCCGTCTGTTTACAGTATGCTTTATTGTCCAAAGAATCCGTTTGAAACCGGTCAAGGGTTCGGACCAGTCAAGGGTTCGGAACCAGTCGGATCTGATCAGGGTCACTTATTTAAAACATACTGGTCAGTGATTTGGGCTAACACATGAAGGATCTACTGGAAATTATCTAACCGAGTAATATGTGATTTGATTGATACAGAAGTATAACTTGCGTGTTGAAGAACCGGTGATTATAACCAGCTCCTACAATGACGAACGGTCAAGCCTCAACCCTTGTTTATCGATCACTTAGATTTTTTTAAATTTTGCCACCGAAGTGGCTAGTTTATTGTGCACCCCACATCCATCCTGTGGACGGTAGCGCAAGAGCATAAGGATACACAAAAGGCCTAGTAACTAGGCCCCAAAGGGTTAACAGGAATACATATGGATTTATATCTACATATCTATAGTTCACTTATCTGTTACAAGCAAATTTAGGAAATTTGCTTAGTATATCTGGTATCTTATTTTCATTAATAAGATATCTTGACATGTCACATAGGTTATTATACTGTCTGTCTCTGCTTTCCTCAATAAGTGGACAATTAAGCACATAGTGTTCAAGAGAGTGACCATATGCCTGATCACATAATTTACATTTAGTTTGATCATCATCTGTGTGTCCCCCAAACTGCCAGAAGTCTTGTAACCAAGCCTAAGCCTGGCCCCACTACAACATCAGTCAGTACTGTAACCAAGCCTAAGTCTGGCCAATACAACATCAGTCAGTCTTTTTCACATTGCAAGTTTGCTCCATAAACATACTTACTACGTTCATGTTATCATAGTGGGTTATAGATCTTCTCAGGCTTCTAAACTGCATTCCTATAACAATCATTTTCATTATTTACTTCTCTCCTAATATTATTCCTAATGCTAGACACAGTTATACCAAAGTTATATTCTATATTCTCCTTCTGGGTACTCTTCTTGGCTAACATATCAACTTTATCATGAAGGAGTAATCCAATGTGTGATGGGATCCATAGCAATTGTACATTAATTACTTTGTCCCTAATTTTTGAGTATCTATACCTGGCTTCCCCAATGAGCATGTTGTTGGAGTCATTATATGAGCCAAGAGCCTTCAATGATGACATAGAATCAGTAATGATGATAGAGTCAAGCTCAGTGTCATAGGTTAGCTTTAGCGCCATTAGGATTGCAAACAATTCAGTTTGCAGTGTAGACGCCCAGTTGTTAATTCTTATGCCTAACTCAACAAATTTATTATCGTTCTTAACTAGGGAGGTGGCAACAAGAGCAGATGCAGACCTGCCAGAAGACTCCTGTTTAGATCCATCAGTGTATATTACTTGTGTTTATCGATCACTGTATCTAGCTTTTCTAGTTTTTTTCCGTCTCCACCACAACAAATGCTATATTATCACTATAGCTGACCCGTGGAATTATTGGAGGAAAGACGCTTTTTCTGTTTACCTGGAGTTTACCTGGAAAGAGTTCCGGGGGTCAACGCCCCCGCGGCCCGGTCTGTGACCAGGCCTCCTGGTGGATCAGCGCCTGATCAACCAGGCTGTTACTGCTGGCTGCACGCAAACCAACATACGAGCAACAGCCCGGCTGGTCAGGAACCGACTTTAGGTGCTTGTCCAGTGCCAGTTTGAAGACTGCCAGGGATCTGTTGGTAATCCCCCTTTATGTATGCTGGGAGGCAGTTGAACAGTCTCGGGCCCCTGACACTTATTGTATGGTCTCTTAACGTGCTACTGACACCCCTGCTTTTCATTGGGGGGATGTTGCATCGTCTGCCAAGTCTTTTGCTTTCGTAGTGAGTGATTTTCGTGTGCAAGTTCGGTACTAGCCCCTTCCTTTTCCATCCTATGGAGAGGGAGCATGGACACGGGGGTCGTCCCACAGTTACTAAAAACAACAGACATAGCCCCACTCCACAAAGGGGGCAGTAAAGCAACAGCAAAGAACTACAGACCAATAGCACTAACATCCCATATCATAAAAATCTTTGAAAGAGTCCTAAGAAGCAAGATCACCACCCATCTAGAAACCTATCAGTTACACAACCCAGGGCAACATGGGTTTAGAACAGGTCGCTCCTGTCTGTCTCAAGTGTGACCATGGCGTAATAGCGCACAAAATGCGTGCTAAAGGAATAACAGGAAAAGTCGGTCGATGGATCTATAATTTCCTCACTAACAGAACACAGAGAGTAGTCGTCAACAGAGTAAAGTCCGAGGCACCTACGGTGAAAAGCTCTGTTCCACAAGGCACAGTACTCGCTCCCATATTGTTCCTCATCCTCATATCCGACATCGACAAGGATGTCAGCCACAGCACCGTGTCTTCCTTTGCAGATGACACCCGAATCTGCATGACAGTGTCTTCCATTGCAGACACTGCAAGGCTCCAGGCGGACATCAACCAAATCTTTCAGTGGGCTGCAGAAAACATATGAAGTTCAACGATGAGAAATTTCAATATTCAGATATGGGAAACACGAGGAAATTAAATCATTATCAAAGTACAAAACAAAAATTCTGGCCAGAAAATAGAGCGAAACACCCCAAAGTCAAAGACCTGGGGGTGATCATGTCGGAGGATCTCACCTTCAAGGACCATAACATTGAATCAATCGCATCTGCTAGAAAAATGACAGGATGGATAATGAGAACCTTCAAAACTAGGGAGGCCAAGCCCATGATGACACTCTTCAGGTCACTAGTTCTATCTAGGCTGGAATATTGCTGCACACTAACAGCACCCTTTTAAGGCAGGTGAAATTGCTGGGCCTAGAAAATGTACAGAGAACCTTCACGGCGCGCATAACGGAGATAAAACACCTCAATTACTGGGAGCACTTGAGGTTCCTAAACCTGTATACCCTGAAACGCAGGCGGGAGAGATACCTGGAGTTTACCTGGAGAGAGTTCCGGGGGTCAACGCCCCCGCGGCCCGGTCTGTGACCAGGCCTCCTTAGGTCAGTGTCCCAGGATGCGACCCACACCAGTCGACTAACACCCAGGTACCCATTTTACTGATGGGGAACATAGACAACAGGTGGAAAGAAACACGTCCAATGTTTCTACTCTGGCTGGGAATCGAACCCAGGCCCTCACCGTGTGAAGCGAGAGCGTTAACCACCAGGCCACCAGAGCCCCATTTAACCACCAGGCCACCAGAGCCCCATTTAACCACCAGGCCACCAGAGCCCCATGATTATATACACCTGGAAAATCCTAGAGGGACTAGTACCGAACTTGCACACGAAAATCACTCACTACGAAAGCAAAAGACTTGGCAGACGATGCAACATCCCCCCAATGAAAAGCAGGGGTGTCACTAGCACGTTAAGAGACCATACAATAAGTGTCAGAGGCCCAAAACTGTTCAACTGCCTCCCAGCATACATAAGGGGGATTACCAACAGACCCCTGGCAGTCTTCAAGCTGGCACTGGACAAGCACCTAAAGTCAGTTCCTGACCAGCCGGGCTGTGGCTCGAATGTTGGTTTGCGTGCAGCCAGCAGCAACAGCCTGGTTGATCAGGCTCTGATCCACCAGGAGGCCTGGTCACAGACCGGGCCGCGGGGGCGTTGACTCCCGGAACTCTCTCCAGGTAAACTCCAGGTAGGATTTTCCAGGTGTTTATAATCATGTATCTCTCCCGCCTGCGTTCCAGGGAATACAGGTTCAGGAACCTCAAGCACTCTCAGTAATTGAGGTGTTTTATCTCCGTTATGCGTGCCGTGAAGGTTCCCTGTACATTTTCTAGGTCAGCAATTTCACCTGCCTTGAAAGGTGCTGTTAGTGTGCAGCAATATTCCAGCCTAGATAGAACAAGTGACCTGAAGAGTGTCATCATGGGCTTGGCATCCCTAGTTTTGAAGGTTATTATCCATCCTGTCATTTTTCTAGCAGATGCGATTGATACAATGTTATGGTCCTTGAAGGTGAGATCCTCCGACATGATCACTCCCAGGTCTTTGACGTTGGTGTTTCGCTTTATTTTGTGGCCAGAATTTGTTTTGTACTCTGATGAAGATTTAATTTCCTCGTGTTTACCATATCTGAGTAACTGAAATTTCTCATCGTCTGTAGTAATATTTGTTTCTCGTTGTGTATATTGCGACCGCTGGTAACTACAGGTTATATGAATTTCACTGTATACGTCTGGTATTTCAAGAAAAGAGAAAGAAACTAATGAAAGTCACTCCACTCCACTAAGTACCATTATATTACTGGTTAGTTGCTACTACAACACTGAATTCTCCTATTCACTGGTATCACTAGATTATATGCGAGGTACACTAGCAGGCCAGGAAGATTATATGCGAGGAACACTAGCAGGCCAGGAAGATTATATGTGAGGTACACTAGCAGATCAGGAAGATTATATGCGAGGTACACTAGCAGGCCAGGAAGATTATATGTGAGGTACACTAGCAGGCCAGGAAGATTATACGCGAGGTACACTAGCAGGCCAGGAAGATTATATGCGAGGTACATTAGCAGGCCAGGAAGATTATATGTGAGGTACACTAGCAGATCAGGAAGATTATATGCGAGGTACACTAGCAGGCCAGGAAGATTATATGTGAGGTACACTAGCAGGCCAGGAAGATTATATGCGAGGTACACTAGCAGGCCAGGAAGATTATATGCGAGGTACAATAGCAGGCCAGGAAGATTATATGTGAGGTACACTAGCAGATCAGGAAGATTATATGCGAGGTACACTAGCAGGCCAGGAAGATTATATGTGAGGTACACTAGCAGGCCAGGAAGATTATATGCGAGGTACACTAGCAGACCAGGAAGATTATATGTGAGGTACACTAGCAGGCCAGGAAGATTATATGTGAGGTACACTAGCAGACCAGGAAGATTATATGTGAGGTACACTAGCAGACCAGGAAGATTATATGTGAGGTACACTAGCAGGTCAGGAAGATTATTAAAAGAGCTGACCTGTGTTGGTAAGTTTCTGGCGACTTCTGGCACCTGCTTCTTTAGGCTTATCACTTCACTTACAAATTTACCTGTTTTAAATGACACTTTAGTATTTATTTTCTATATACTAGGGAGCCACTGTAGTATACACTATAACACTATGTATACACAATATTATCAGGGAGACTTTCTTTCCTCTGACAAGGAAAAGTTCTATTATTATTATTTTGCACACGACACACTAGGCCTATGTTCCGCTCTGGCAGTAAACTCTGCTAGGTAGTGCAGTATACTCTGGCAGTAAACTCTGCTAGGTACTGCAGTATACTCTGGCAGTAAACTCTGCTAGGTACTGCAGTATACTTGGCAGTAAAAATCTGTAGGACTGCAGTATACTCTGGGAAAATTTAAAATCTGCTAGGTACGAGTATATCTGGCAAAACTGCTAGGTACGCGTATACCTGGCAGTAAAATTGATGGGATGCAGTATATCGGCAGTAAACTTGCTAGGTATGCAGTATAATCTGGGGGAAACTTGCTAGGGCGCGTATACTCTGGGGTAAACTTGAAGGTATGCAGTATACTTGGCAGTAAAATCTGCTAGGGGTTTCGTATACTTGGGGAGTAAATCTGCTAGGTACTGCGTATACCTTGGCAGTAAACTTGATTGGTTATCTGCAGTAAATCTGCAGGACCAGTAAACTTTTAATTGCAGGTATGCAGTATACTTGGCAGGGAAACTTGTAGTATGCAGTAACCCTGGCAGTAAACTCTGTAGGTATGCAGTATATTGGCAGTAAACTCTGGCTAGGGTATGCAGATTTTCTGGCAGTAAACTCTGCTTTGGTACTGCAATTATCGGCTGAAACTATGCTTGGTACTGCAGTATACTCTGGCAGTAAAACTCTGCTAGGGTGCAGATTCTCTGGCAGTTTAACTTGTAGGTACTGCAGTATATTGGCCCGTAAACTCTGCTAGGTAACTGCGTTATTGGCAGTAAACTTGCTAGGTTACTGCAGTATACTCTGCGTAACTTGCTAGGTACTGCGTATACTTGAGTAAACTCTGCTAGGTATGCAGTATACTTGGCAGTAAATTTCAGTATGAGTATACTCTGGCAGTAACTCTGCTAGGTTAATTCTTTTATACTTGGCAGTAAACTCTGCTAGGTCTGCGTTACTCTGGCAGGGAAACTCTGCTAGGTACTGCTGTTTTACTCTGGCAGTAAACTCTGCTAGGTACTGCAGTTTTACTCTGGCAGTAAACTCTGTAGGTACTGCAGTATACTTGGGGAGTAAATTGCTAGGTATGCGTGTACTCTGGCGTAAACTTGCTTTGTACTGAGTTATCTGGCAGTAAACTCTGCTAGGTATGCAGTTATTTCGAAAATCTGCTAGGTACTGCGTATACTCTGGCTGAAACTCTGCTAGGTACTGCAGTATACTCTGGCAGTAAACTCTGCTAGGTACTGCAGTATACTCTGGCAAATAAACTCTGTAGGTACTGCAGTATATTGGCAGTAAAATCTGCTAGGTACTGCAGTATACTCTGGCAGTAAACTCTGCTAGGTACTGCAGTATACTCTGGCAGTAAACTCTGCTAGGTTGTGCAGTATACTCTGGCAGTAAAAACTCTGATAGGTGCTGGATCTTGGCAGTAAACTCTCAGGTACTGCAGTATACTCGAGTAAACTTGCTAGGTTACTGCAGTATCTTGGCAGTTTAAAATCTGCTAGGTACTGCAGTATACTCTGGCAGTAAACTCTGCTAGGTTGCAGTATACTCTGGCAGTAAACCTGTAGGTACTGCGATACTCTGGCCCGTAACTCTGTAGGTATCTCAGTATACTCTGGCAGTAAACTCTGCTAGGTACTGCAGTATACTCTGGCAGTAAACTTGCTTGGTACTGCAGTATACTCTGGCAGTTAAACTTCTAGTACTGCGTTAATAAACTCTGCTAGGTTACTTGCAGTATACTCTGGCAGTAAAATTTGTAGGTACTGCAGTATACTCTGGCAGTAAACTCTGCTATTTCTAGCAGTTTTTACTCTGGCAGTAAACTCGTAGGGACTGCAGTTACTTGGCGTAAACCTGGGTAGGTAATGCAGTTACTCTGGCAGTAAACTCTGCTAGGTACTGCAGTTTTACTTGGGGAGTAACTGTAGGTACTGCAGTATACTCTGGCAGTAAACTTGCTAGGTACTGCAGTATACTCGGCAGTAAACAACTCGTAGGTACTGCAGTATACTCTGGCAGTAAAATCTGTTTGGTACTGCAGTATCTCTTGGGAGTAAACTCTGTAGGTATGAGTATATTGGCAGTAAAGTCGTAGGTATGAGTATACTCTGGCAGTAACTTTGCTAGGTACTGCAGTTATACTCTGGGAGTAAATCTGCTAGGTTTTGCGTATCTCTGGCAGTAAACTCTGCTAGGTACTGCAGTATACTCTGGCAGTAAACTCTGCTAGGTACTGCGTATACTCTGGCAGTTTAAAATCTGCAGGTACTGCAGTATACTTGGCAGTAAACTGCTGGTACTGCCGTTACTCTGGCGTAAACTTGTTGGTACTGCAGTATACTCTGGCAGTAAACTTTTGCTAGGTACTGCAGTGTACTTGGCAGTAAACTCTGCTAGGTACTGCAGTATACTCTGGCGTAAACTCTGCTAGGTGCTGCAGTATTCTTGGCAGTAAACTCTGCTAGTTTCTGCAGTATACTCTGGCAGTAAATCTGCTAGGTACTGCAGTATACCCCAAACCCGCTAGGTACTGCAGTATATCTGGCCAGTAAACTCTGCTAGGTACTGCAGTATACTCTGGCATTAACTCTGCTAGGTACTGCAGTATACTCTGGCAGTAAACTCTGCTAGGTACTGCAGTTTTACTCTGGGAGTAAACTCTGGGTAGGTACTGCAGTATAACTCTGGCAGTAAACTTGCTAAAGGTACTTTCAGTATACTCTGGCAGTAAAACTCTGCTAGGTACTGCAGTATACTTCTGGCAAATAAACTCTGCTAGTCTAGTATATTGCAGTAAACTCTGCTAGGGATGAGTTACTCTGGGAGTAAACTTGCTAGGTACTGCGTATACTTGGCAGTTAAACTCTGCTGGTACTGCAGTATACTCTGGCAGTAAACTCTGCTAGGTACTGCAGTATACTCTGGCAGTAAACTTTGCTAGGTACTGCAGTATACTCTGGCAGTAAACTCTGCTAGGTTCTGCAGTATACTCTGGCAGTAAACTCTGCTAGGTTGCAGTATACTCTGGCAGTAAACTCTGCTAGGTACTGCAGTATACTCTGGCAGTAAACTCTGCTAGGTACTGCAGTATACTCTGCTAGGTACTGCAGTATACTCTGGCAGTAAACTTTGCTAGGTACTGCAGTATACTCTGGCAGTAAACTCTGCTAGGTACTGCAGTATACTCTGGCAGTAAACTCTGCTAGGTACTGCAGTTATACTCTGGCAGTAAACTTGCCCAGGTTACTGCAGTATACTTGGCAGTAACTCTGGGTAGGTATGCAGTATACTCTGGCAGTAAACTCTGCTAGGTACTGCAGTATACTCTGGCATTTAAACTCTGCTAGGTACTGCAGTATACTCTGGCAGTAAACTCTGCATAGGTACTGCAGTATACTCTGGCAGTAACTCTGCTTGGTACTGCGTATACTCTTGGGAGTAAACTCTGCTAGGATGCAGTATACTCTGGCAGTAATTTGCTGGTACTGCAGTATACTCTGGCAGTAAACTCTGCTAGGTACTGCAGTATACTCTGGCAGTAAACTCTGCTAGGTACTGCAGTATACTCTGCAGAAAATCTGCTAGGTACTGCATAACTCTGGCAGTAAACCCCTAGGTTGCAGTTACCGGCAGTAAACTCTGGGAGGTATATAACTCTGCTAGGTAATGCAGTATACTCTGGCAGTAAAAATTGCTAGGTACTGCAGTATACTCTGGCAGGTTTAAATCTGCTAGGTACTGCAGTATAACTTGGCAGTAAACTCTGCTAGGTTTCTGCAAATATACCTGGCAGTAAATCGTGCTGGTCTGCGTATACTCTGGTTAAAATCTGTAGGTACTGCAGTATACTCTGGCGTAAACTCTGCTAGGTATGCAGTTACTCCGGCAGTAAACTCTGCTAGGTTTTGCAGTAGTTTCCTGGCAGTAACTCTGCTAGGTACTGCAGTATTACTCTGGCTGTAAACCTGCTAGGTACTGAGTAAAACTCTTGCGTAAACTTGCTAGGTATGCAGTTATACTCTGGCAGTAAACCCCTGCTAGGTACTGCAGTATACTCTGGCAGTAAACTCTGCTAGGTACTGCAGTATACTCTGGCAGTAAACTCTGCTAGGACTGCAGTATACTTGGCAGTAAACTCTGCCCAGGTACTGCAGTATACTCTGGCAGTAAAACTATGCTAGGTACTGCAGTTTTACTCTGGCAGTAAACTCTGCTAGGTACTGCAGTTATACTCTGGCAGTAAACTTTGCTAGGAATGCGTATACTTGGCAGTTAAAAATCTGCTAGGTACTGCAGTATACTCTGGCAGTAAACTCTGCTCTGTAGGTACTGCAGTTACTCTGGCAGTAAAACTTTCTAGGTACTGCAGTATACTCTGGCAGGTAAACTTGCTAGGTACTGCAGTTACTCTGGCGTAAACTCTGCTTGGTACTGCAGTTACTCTGGGGAGTAAACTCTGCCCAGGTATGCAGTTTACTCTGGCAGTAACTTTGCTAGGTGACTGCAGGGATACTCTGGCGTAAACTCTGTAGGCTGCAGTTCTCTGGCAGTAAACTCTGCAGGGACAGCAGTTATACTCTGGCAGTAAACTCTGCTAGGTTGCAGTATACTCTGGCAGTAAACTCTGTAGGTACTGAAATATACTCTGGCCCGTAAACTCTGCTAGGTTTACCCGGGAGTAAACTTGCTAGGTACGCAGTATACTCTGGCAAGTAAATCTTGCTAGGTACTGCAGTATACTTGGCAGTAAAACTCTGCTAGGTACTGCAGTAATACTCTGGCAGTAAACTTGCTTTGGTACTGCAGTTTTACTCTCGCAAATAAACTCTGCTAGGTATGCAGGTTTTACTCTGGCAGTAAACCTGCTAGGTACTGCAGTATACTCTGGCAGTAAACTCTGCTAGGTACTGCAGTATACTCTGGCCATAAACTCTGCTAGGTAGCAGTACTGCAGTAAATTTTTCTGCGCCGCAGTAAACTCTGCTAGGTACTGCAGTATACTCTGGCAGTAAACTTTGCTGGTATGCAGTATACTCTGGCAGTAAACTCTGCTAGGTACTGCAGTATACTTGGCAGTAAACTTTGCTAGGTACTGCAGTATACTCTGGCAGTAAATCTGCTAGGTATGCAGTATACTCTGGCAGTAAACTCTGCTAGGTACCCGCAGTTATTCTAAATCTGGGAGGGAAATACTGCTGCTAGGTACTGCAGTATTTCTCTGGCAGTTAAACTTTGCTAGGTACTGCAGTATACTTGGCAGTAAACTCTGCTAGAGGTTACTTGGCAGTATAATCCTGCTAGGTTACTGCAGTATACTCTGGCAGTAAACTTTGCTAGGTACTGCGTATACTCTGGCAGTAAAACTCTGCTAGGTACTGCAGTATACTCTGGCAGTTTAAAATCTGCTAGGTACTGCCCGTATACTCTGGCAGTAAACTCTGCTAGGGCGCAGTATACTCTGGCAGTAAATCTGCAGGTACTGCAGTATACTTGGCAGTAAACTCTGCTAGGGGACTGCAGTTTACTCTGGCAGTTAAACTCTGCTAGGTACTGCCCGTATACTCGGCAGTAAACTTGCTAGGTACTGCAGTATACTCTGGCAGTAAACTCTGCTAGGTTACTGCAGTATACTCTGGCAGTAAACTCTGCTAGGTATGCAGTATACTCTTGGGAGTAAACTCTGCTAGGTATGCGTATACTCTGGCAGTAAACTCTGCTAGGTACTGCAGTATACTCTGGCGTAAACTCTGCTAGGTACTGCGTATACTCTGCAGGTAAGTAAACTCTGCGTAGCTAGGTACTGCAGTATACTTGGCAGTAAACTCTGCTAGGTAAATGCAGTATTACTCTGGCAGGGAAACTCTGCTAGGTCTGCAGTATACTCTGGCAGTAAACTCTGCTAGGTACGGCAGTATACTCTGGCAGTAAAAATCTGCTAGGTACTTTCAGTATACTCTGGCAGTAAACTCTGCTAGGTACTGCAGTATAAATCTGGCAGTAAAACTCTGCTAGGTACTGCAGTATACTCCGGCAGTAAACTCTGCTAGGTACTGCAGTATACTCTGGCAGTTTTAAAATCTGCTAGGTTTCTGCAGTATACTCTGGCTGGGAAACTCTGCTAGGTACTGCAGTATACTCTTGGCAGTAAACTCTGCTAGGTAGTGGTATACTTGGCAGTAACTCTGTAGTACTTTCAGTAATCTGGCAGTAAACTCTGCTAGGTACTGCCGTTATACTCTGGCAGTAAACTCTGCTAGGTATGCAGTATACTCTGGCATAAACTTGCTAGGTACTGCAGTATACTTGGCAGTAAAACTCTGCTAGGTACTGCAGTATACTCTGGCAGTAAACTTGCTAGGTACTGCAGTTTTACTCTGGAGTAACTCTGCTAGGTACTGCAGTTACTCTGGCGTAAAATTGCTAGGACTGCAGTATACTCTGGCAGTAAACTCTGTAGGTATGCAGTTACTCTGGAGTAAACTCTGCTAGGTACTGCAGTATACTCTGGCGTAAACTCTGCTAGGTACTGCAGTATACTCTGGCAGTAAACTCTGCTAGGTACTGCAGTATACTCTGGCAGTAAACTCTGCTAGGTACTGCAGTATACTCTGGCAGTAAACTCTGTAGGTACTGCAGTTACTCTGGCAGTAAACTCTGCTAGGTACTGCAAGTATACTCTGGCAGTAAACTCTGCTAGGTACTGCAGTATATCTGGCAGTAAACTCTGCTAGGTACGCTATACTCTGGCAGTAAACTCTGCTAGGTACGCAGTATACTCTGGCAGTAAACTCTGTTTGGGTACTGCAGTATACTTGGCAGTAAACTTCTAGGTACTGCAGTATACTCTGGCAGTAAACTCTGCTTGGTACTGCAGTATACTCTGGCAGTAAACTCTGCTAGGTACTGCAGTATACTCTGGCAGTAAACTTTGCTAGGTACTGCAGTATACTCTGGCAGTAAACTCTGCTAGGTACTGCAGTATACTCTGGCAGTAAACTCTGCTAGGTACTGCAGTATACTCTGGCAGTAAACTCTGCTAGGTAGTGCAGTATACTCTGGCAGTAACTCTGCTAGGTACTGCAGTATACTCTGGCAGTAAACTCTGCTAGGTACTGCAGTATACTCTGGCAGTAAACTCTGCTAGGTACTGCAGTATACTCTGGCAGTAAACTCTGCTAGGTACTGCAGTATATTCCGGCAGTAAACTCTGCTAGGTACTGCAGTATACTCTGGCAGTAAACTCTGCTAGGTAGTGCACACTAATCCCCCTTTTTTGACTCAGTATACAATATTTTCTGCCCAAGATTGGCTCCAAGCGCTAGAGGGATGTATTATATAGGATTGATGGCACAAATTAAAGTTCTAGACGTAAGAGCGGCAGTGACAACACGAGAAAACACGGAGCACAACGAAGCACGCTGGACAGGCACCTAGATATTGGCCAAACATTCACAAAAATGCAACAGAAAGTAAAACAACATAGGTAACTCAGAGCTACATCTCAAATACTTCGTCCAGCTCCCCTGCGGTGGGCCGCGTGCCCAGAATGCTGCAGGTATTTCCTCTCTGGATTGCAACACTGAGTCTCTGAAAGAGGAAGCTGGTCGCCCTGTGGTCCTTGGTCTCTATGAAGAGCTTTTCACCCAGCTCTTTGAGGAGCTTTAGAGCACACTTGTCCGATGCTCCAAGGGTCTTCGACCCTATTGGAATGAAGTTATAGCAAGGGGGAAGGTCTTCATATTTTCAGATCTTCTGGGTCTCCCTGTGGCTGGCAGCTCCACCCCCTTCCACAAGGGAGTTGGCAAGTAGGTGTGTGCCAATATATATATATATATATATTTAATATAATATATATATATAATATATTATAATATATATATATTATATATATATATATATATATATTATATATAAATATATTACAAACATCTCCATTTATCATAGTCTTCTTTGGCTTCACTAATGTTGATGAAATCATTCAGACTCTCGGTTAGACTTCTGGGAAGGATCTCTGGGTAGTGTTTAAGGTGGTCCTTGTGGTCTCTGATGGTCAAGTGACAGAGAAACTTGAGCATTCATGGGTTATGCCATGAACTCACAGGAGAGAAATTGAACACACTCGGTATACTGTACCTATCTTCTTGAAGTGAATTAAGAATAAGATCTTTGTTGTAACTCTTTATCTGTGGTATTAATGAAGAGATTGGCATTGAAGGTAATGTATATATACCCTGCTCCTTCTTCTCTGAATCCTGTGAAGTTACATCTAACCGCCATCTCCATGAAAATAGGACGACTCTTATTTGTTATTCATACCAGTAGTTCATAATTACCTTCTGAAACACCATCCTCATAACAGTAGATGTGGTACAGGTGATTCATATTCTCTAGATCTACATTGAAGCCCTGCAACTCTTTGTCTTCCTGCAAGTCTATTTCCCAAGGAGAAGTTCTATGTTCAAACTTATACTAAAAATGAAGGGCGTAACCCACCATGTTGTCAATGCCGGATACTGTTGATACCTAGTCAACGAGAAACTTGAAGCATGGTTGTGTCTGCATGACTGGTGAAACACCAGTTAATGGAGATAAGCAACTGTGGTTACTTTTGGTTTCAGCTGCCGAGGATCAGAATTTGAAAAGAGAAATTGTCAGACAAAAATTATTTCAACTCCCATAGATGTAAAACGAACCATGACAGTCATCTTTTAAAACTTATTTTGGGAAAGACGCTTCAGTGTTGTAGAACTCTTATTGTGAGTTGGATAGGGAATACCAGTAAAACACTGGAAAAAATTTTTTTTTTTTAAAAAACCCTCACAGGCCTCTGCTTCCCTCTCCTTTTTCTTTTTTCCTCCCTTTCGCCTCTTCAACATACAGTGTAGAGGCAAATTTTGCTAGCCACTATATGTGCCTCCACAGCTCATCCCTTTCCCAAACCTGGGGAATAACGATGAGTGTGCAGTTTTACGTGATTTGGTAACCCGGTGTGCACACACGGGAAAATTCGTCTTTCACCCAAAACGTGGCTGAAGTTCGCAAGTTTGGATTAGTAACTGTTTGTACGAGTATTGCAGTGTTTGGTACTCTTTGGGAAATCTCAAGTCAGTGACCTTGAGCGAGGGCCCGCTTCGCCTGCTGAGACTTTGCCCCTATTGACTATTGAAGGAGGCGAAAGTAGGTTCAGTTACCCCTGCTGTTCTCCTGTATCCCCAACTCTCGCTTTAAAATCAGCCGTTCGCTCTTCAAAGCGTGTAGAGGGTTTTTGCTGCTCCATGGTACTCGAAATCGAGTTCCACACAGCTAGTCACTCTGCCTACCTGAGAATACGAACGAATTTCCCCTTTCCGCTGATTTGGGGATCCCGACCTGACTGTGCCGCTTGTACAAAATGTGTTACATCTCTAACTGAGGAAGATGACCTGTTATTCTTCTATGCACTGAGTGCTTCTGGGAGGAATGCTGCATAGTTGGAACACAACAAGAGTAGTTAAGAACAATTTAACGAGCATTGCAGTACCTGGTAACTCCTTTCAGAGACGGCTTTTTAACTGTAACATGGGACATCGACACCATGCCCAGCCCTTCTAGGGTAGGGTAGGTGCCTGAGCCCGAGCCTTTAGCTCATAAGACTGTCATTCCCATTTGCCCCCTTGGGGCGGGGATGGCAGACCAGAGAGGCCTAGCTTGTGGCTAGGCCTGGGGACAGTTGGTCCCAAAGATGAGGAGGTACTTGTGCCTCCTCCCATGGGAGACTTAGGTCTCAGACACTCCCTAAAGAGGGAGCCAAGGCCGGGCCACCACTTGGAAAAGGCCCGGGCCGGGAGAATACCGGCTAATCTTTAATAATAATAATAACTGTAACATGCCAGAGGTTCATCTATAAACATAGTAAGTTTGTGCTGATTTGTTTGTCCACAGAGTGAAAATTTGTCTGTCATTCCAAGACATGTGTGCTAGATGTGTTAAGTGCTGCAGGTTTGTAGTAATTAACGAGTAGTACAGTGTTGATAACTCTCGAGACGACTCTGGGCCCAGTGAATGACCTTGAAAATGGCACTGCAACCCGCAGGCCACTACACCCATATTGCCTGTGTCTAGCGAATTCTTATGTGTGAACTGTGACTAGTGATATACCTAGTGAAACACAAACATGTTGATTTGAAGTGGCTGTAGGAGGCCTACCTTCACTCCGCCTCACCTGCCTCCCCTCCTTCCTCGATTTGGAACTCAGCCATTCGCCTCTATTTACTTATGGTCTAGAGGCTGTTTTTGCCAGACCACACAAGTGCTTGAGTTTCCGTGTCTGTCCTCTGTGCTGCACTCCACTCATCTTACGAATATGTCTCCTGTGTGCCTACCTGCCTGCTACAAGCAAATATCCAGGTGGTTGACACGGGCTTAGCAAGCACATTCAAGCAAGCTTGAAAGCAGCACTCCAAGCTAGCTTGAACAAGCTAAGGCAGCCTGCAGTTACAGCTGTCCTAAGGCCCAGCATTTCTACGTATACGTTCTACAGTGCTGCTGGCAAATCAGTGTTTCAAGTAGTGGCTTAGTTAAGAACAATTTAACGAGCATTGCAATACTGACTTTTTAAGTGGGACATGCCAGAGGTTCACCTATAAACATAGCAAGTTTGTGGTGATTTGCTTGTACACAGTGTGAACATTCGTCTGTCATACGTGTGCTAGAAGTGTTAAGTGCTGCTTTCCCCAACAGTTAATTGTCATTTGTAAGCCTGTATTTAGACTTTAAAAGGCTCAGAGTGTACTTCAGTGTAGTGACTCCTTACATTTGATAAATCAGTGTAATACATGCTCTGCTCAGTGTAACTGAACTATTAAATACGGTTACATAATTAAGTTGCTTGTCCTAGTGTCATTGCTGTGTTTTCTAATACATTTTCTCGTTCAGACTGAAACTTTACTGCTAAATTCCCAGTACTATTTCAAATTGCAGTGTTCATCTGTGGTGTGAGTGTGTAACTTATGCTTTGTATTTTTACTGTGAACAAGCTTACTGCTGCATAATGTTCAGTTTCATGAATACTTTCTTTACTTGAGTAATTCGGTTACCTTTAAACTGTGTTAAGCAAGAGTCAGCCTGTTAACATCTATGTTCCTTGCCATCTCATCTAGTGGGTCTAGCGCCTAGTTAAAATTGTAATAGTAACAATTTGCAATCATTATACTTCTAGTTATACATTGTGTAAATTGGTTTAGACTATTTGATCAACTGGATTGTAGTGTTTAACTTCTGATACACCAATTTAATGACTGCAGACACGCACTGACACATAATAAACACATTAAAACGCTGGTAACTCCAGAAGCTGGGCCTAGTGTGTGACCTTGAGAAGTTGAGTGTGTTTATTACGACCAGCGGTGTACCACTCTCACCTACATTTACATCAACACAAGTGTATTCTAAGTGATAAAGTGTACACTTGGTAACACTTGTAATACATAGTAATGCGTGTGTAAGATTGTTTAGGTACTGGTTCATCTATCTACAGCTGCACACTTATGTTTGCATACATGTATAACATAGTAACGTGCGAGTTACCCAGGATGGACCAAGCAAGTCAACCACAGTGATTTATCTCATTGTCATTTTAACATTACCTAGTTACTTTTTTTTTTTTAGTAATACTGTTTACAATCTATGGTTGGGGTAAGAGGTTGTCTTCACCATTCATTGTGATGTCTGCTATATTATTTTCAGTGAGGTACAAATTTGGTGGCAGTAGCCTGAACTAACTCAAGTGGAAGTTATCATTGAATTTGAACCTCATGTTTAATGTGATGTATGTCAGAATTCTAATTTTATGCTCAATATTACCTACTTTGTCTCTCTCTCTCTCTCTCTCTCTCTCTCTCTCTCTCTCTCTCTTTCTCTCTCTCTCTCTCTCTCCCCTCTCTCTCTCTCTCTCTCTCTCCCCTCTCTCTCTCTCTCTCTCTTCATCTTGAAATTTGTAATAAGGTGTAAGACCTCGCCTCTACCATCCATTATATATACCATATTATTAACACATACAAGAATGTATTTTTAGTAAGGTGTGAATCTATTAAGTAGTCATCTG